>CP137680.1:24055170-24472936 GCA_037976565.1 Mesocentrotus franciscanus | reverse complement strand
GTTGATAGAGTGAAGGCTATATGAAACATGACCAATTTCAATTTTCAAGGGTTCTGAAATTTGTTCCCATACATGTACATGTATATTATTAGAGAAATATTAGAGAGAATAGTATTAGAGAAATACCGGTATCTACTTAGTATCTTCTAAACATCTACTATTTGTGAACATTTTTCTTTTTCATTCACACTTAGTTTCACATTTTCATGAATGAACAGAAGCCCATATCTGAAATTTAGCTCATGATTTTTGTATGTCTCACTATTTTAATGAAACTGAGGGGTCAGTGTAATGTTGTGCCAATTAGCAATTATATCAGTTGAAAATGAATGGATATTACTTTTTGTATTTGTAAACAAGACAAAAGAACATTGTATGGTAGTGGTAAGTATCCATGTAATGCATTTAATTTACTTTTCATAATAGTTAGTGTACTAACAAGTTGCATAAAGCCCTTGAGTACCAACAAAGATAATGTGCATATGATATGAACATGTTGTTGATTTTATGCCCTCCTTTCTGTGTGAAATAAATGTATATTTTCCACACTTGCAGTGCATAGGATAAGCTCAGTTTCAAATAATTGTTACCTTTTTGTTTTCCAGGCTACCATCACTGCACTGCCCACAGTGGACCTGCAATGGGTAGTGGAGCGCTCAATCAACCAGTGGTCAGGCAGCACATACGAGTCATCCGGAGCCAGCGACAGTCTGACCAAGCTAGCAGCCAGGGGCATGGGAGGGTTCAATCCTTGGGCGTCTTGTCTGGCTAGGTTCTTCCACAGTAACTGTTTGCCACACTACTGCCCGACAGCAGTGTCCAACGCCTGGCCAGTGGTCAACACCAGGCTGACACAGCTCTATGGACATATTGACCCAAGGTGAGTAGGAGATTTACTTGCTGACTTCAAGTCCTTCATAAATCTGAGACCCAATAGAGATGTGTTTTAATTAAAAGTGAAATGTTCCCACAGAGGATCTCAGATTATATTAGATCCTTGCAAGTGTTAGAAATTCTTTGATATTTATTGGTTTTAATTTATAGGTTTTAAACGTAATGTCTATTTGTTTTATTCTAACCTGTCAGGAGCAATAACTGAAATAAACGATAACCTTTATGCCTGAAACTTGTTGATGTGTTTCCCCCAATATATGTGTTTTAAGTTTGAATTGAGCACAGTTGTTTATGCCAGATTTCAGAATATTTTGTAGAATAAAATAAGATGAAAAGCTAATGTGCATATTGCTGTGTTTAATTACAGTGCTCCATCTGAAGGGAGGACATCCATTCGCTCCAAGAAGGTTCTTCACCCCATGGATGACAATATCGCCCTCTGGAGGAACTACCTGGTGTTTGCGTGTAGCTGTGCCCGCCCAGTGCCGGCTATCAAACACCAAGGCGATGCTTGTCTCCTGAACCCAATAGGTAATTTACTTTACTCTTTCATCTTTTACCATGACTAGCCATCATGTTATTTGTAGTGGATTCATTTGGAAGGTATAATTTCTAATTTCAACATTCATTGAAATACTATTATTATTCTTTGGAGAGTTTTGTATTTTGTCTTTACTATAAAAAGACTGCATTCAAGTAGAGTCAACTTTTCTGTTACCAGAAGCATTTCCTAGTTCACTGGATTTTGTGATATAATTGTAAATTTACAAAAACACTGTTCAAACAATATTCTAGATTCTATCCACAGTAAAAACACTTTTCTGTCTTTCTAAAGACATAGATCTTAATATAAAAACAATTTGAATTGTAGACATTGGGTTTTATGGTAGTGTAGGGCTTTATATTGTACCGTAAGTTAACCTTTGAAGGTCACTTTGGTTTCCTAAAAGTTTTCCTTTAATTAGCCTCTTTAATTTCTATAGACTCTGTGTCCCTCTTCACCACCAAGTATGTTCTTCTTTTCATGTTCACATGCCCAACATGCCACAGACATTTACTTCCTTTGTTCACTCTAGCACCCAGTTACAAGAAATCCCTCTCCCTCCTCTTCTGTCACCTGACCACTCTTCCCTCCATAACGGTCACATGACACACCACACTCTCTTTTGATCGGCCCACTTTCGTTGAAAACAAAACTGAGCCCCACAGGAGGAGAGAACTCTTTGAGCATCCTTCCAAGTTCAGTTTGACTTTGTGTGAACTTACGTGTATATCCTTTAGAACATAATATGAAAACTTTGCAAAGGTATGTAATGGGAAGAGAACTTTGTTCTTCAATAAAGGAATGCTTTCTTTCCTTTTCATCTCAGTGGATCCTACGATGGTTCCTCCCACCTTGAGAGAGTTGAAGCCAGACTTCATAGCTCCTCCAGCGGTGTGACGGCATCAACCCTCTTCAAGATGCTAGTACCTCTCATCCGATGTGATAACACTGACACAAGAGAGGCGGTCGTCAATGGTCTTGGGTGGACCAACATGTTTGCATTCAGGTTAGTGTCCTTTCCTTGGCCTTTGGAATTCTTGTAGAGTATTGGCAACATTAAGGATATAGTGTGTGATTCTGTTACTGTTTTTTATACATATAACTATTAGAAATCAGCTGTGAAAAGATGTGTCAGGAGTTACAATTACAATGGAAAAATAAGATTCCCATCAAGGGATCACAATATTTAATCACCTCTCATTTCTTTAATGCTCCACTTTTCTACAAAAAAAAATATGAATGTGAATATATTACAATCTATCAAACAAAATCAAAGAAAGAAATTTTTCAAATTTTTACAACAGTCATTTTCTTGCCTTTGCAAATTGCAAAAATTCAGGATTTTTATTAAAATTGTTATGTGGCATGAAACTACCAAATCTGAAGCTCTCACAATTGTGCAGTTTTTCTTGCATGTGATAGTTTCTGGTTTGTAGCATTTGTTTGATACTCATTCGTCAAATTATAATCCTTATATGTTATATCTCCTGCAGGGATCTGATGGATGAACTGCAGCAATCGCTCAAGGATGCCCTAGAGAGGAAGCAAGAGGTAATTACTTCTACTCTTTAATGAAGAGAGAGAAAATGAGGAGAGAAAAAGGAGAAAGGGAGAGAGGGAGGGAAGGGGTACTGGGTTGTTTAGATGGCTGTTTCCGAACCAGTGTATGTGTATTAAATTGCTGTTCATCAAATATCTAAATGGCTGATATTAGTAGAAGGAGATACCTTACCAGAACTCTGTGGTTTCACTACAAGATTATAAAAGTACATTTTGCTTATTCTTTTGTTTACCCTTCAACAGAACATGAGACGAAAGAGGAGGAGAGATTTCCTGAGAGTGCACCTGATCCGAGTCTTTGAGCTGATAGCCGAACATGGTCTGTTCAGAGAAAGGTTAGTATTATGTCATTTTATTCTTACACATTTAAATCATGACTGAGGTTAGTAGTGTACACATTAAGACTATGGTCACATCTAAAAATCTTAATCTTTAGAAATAATCTGTATGTATATGGAGAGTTGTTTATAAATATGCCTTGTAATATACATCAAACTGCCAGGCCTATTTAGCAAATGTACAGCTTGTGAATGCATCATTATTAATGACAAGATCTGTTCTAATAACATAAATGTTCTGTTGAAACCTTTGTAGGTGCTTGCTAGGCAAGGAGACACAACCTCTGAACAGTACCTTCATTGATTACATCGAGGGTATGAGGCTGTTTCTGGAGAGTGAAAGTGACAAGGACTCACCAACTTTGATGGAGATCAGACTTCACTTCAGTGGCTTCATTGGAAGGCTTATTAGAAGTGTGCCAGGTAAGACTAAACTATTGCTATTGATGCTGATTGATATTTTCATCATAATAATGATCAAGATCATCATCACCATCGTTATCATCATCATTTTCATCATCATCATCTTTATCACATTATCCTCTTCATCATCATCATCATCATCATCATCACCATCATCATTCTCATCTTTATCTTCATTGTTACTTTCAATCATTTGTATAGTTTCTTTTCCAAAGGACACAAAGCTCTCTGAGATGACATCCAAGAGAACAGATTACAGTTACAATGCAGTTGTAATACCAAGCATTGGCATTGTGCAATTATACAATATTTATTCCTTCTCTAGATGATAAAGTTGGCTGACCTAAGCTCACCCAAAATCCCATGCAATTCTTCATTCTCATTTTCTTCATTCCGTTACAGCTGAGCATCGAGCCAACCTACTCCCATGTGGTGTACGCTACAGTGTTTTCTTCTTGTGTGGAGCATGGTGTCGCAAACTGGGTGTAGTCTATGGGGCTGTTGATAGGACACTTGATAGGACACCATCATATCAAGATGAAAACTTCACAGACCTAGAAATCGAGGCATTGCAGGTAAAGAAATCATTATATATTACACAGGTAGGACAAAATCTGAAGACCTTAATGATGGAAATATATAGCTTTATATCACATTCTATGTTCTCTTACAAATGTAGAATATTTGCGAAGGTTTTAGATAATATATAATTTGAGAATGTCGGGTCCAAAATCAAAATGGGATCCTGTTGATTATTTGACATCGAAATGAAGTATCACAGCCATGTACAATGTATTTATAATCATTACTTCATAAAAAATTTGTACCTTGAAATCAGTTTATGTTTTCATATGTACATACAATTATGTATATGAACTTTACATGCATCTTCAAAGGCTCTATTAATGTACATGCAATGTTTTGATTAATTTTCAGGCAATGGCTGCTCTTCTGGTATGTGGGGAGGTGTTTGATACCAGTGGTCTTGGTCAAGAAGGGTATCTTTATAACTGGATGGACAACCTGCTCAATTGTACAGATGAAAGGGTAAGAAAGTCATGAGAAAATTGTAAGAAACTTGATGATGGTGACGATGGTGATCATCTGAAAGGGTTGGTGGTGGTGGTGTTGATGATGTAAAGATGGTGATGGTGATGGTGATGATGATTCAGAATGAATAATATAGATGTGATGTTGTCAAGGTGATGAGTGATGATTGTATCAGTGATGAGCAATATGGTTGAGGGGGTTGTGGTGGTGGTGGTTGGTGGAGGTGATGATGATGTTGATGATAGTGTGGGAGGTTGTAATGGTGGTGGCGAAAGTGGTTTGGGTAGGCTCTATTTATATGGTAGTAATGGTGATAGTGATTTTGAATTATTATGATAGTGATTGGTAGACATTGTAGTGATGATGAGGGTTGTAGTATTAAGTGGTGCTGATGTTTTGGGGTGCAATGTGTTAGTAGAATATTTGTTGTGGTGATTATTGTGGCACATTTTGTAGGTACATTTAATACTGCTTTGTCAGTAGTGATGTTATTTAGGACAGCAAAGTTGTGTTTTTTAAAGTCTTATTTTAAAAAAAATTCTTATATTTTGTCCAGGTTCACAAGCTTGGTAAGGAAACAGCTGTACTGCTCCTAGAGAATAACCCTCAACTTCCAATGGTACTGATGTGGTGTATTCACCGATGCTACACAGGACCAAAGCTTGTAGCTAGTGGTTACTTCCAAGCTATGGCTTCAGTCCTTAACACAAGGTGAGATGATGCATGCAAGAGGAAGATAATGATAACAAAGATGATTTGATTTGGTTTAATTAGCAACCTGACTTAGACTGGGCTTGCTGAAGTCAGGTTTAATTAAACTGTGGTTTAACTTAGACTGGAGTTTTAAGTTAAACCCGACTTCAGAATAGGGGCCCATGTCATGTTAAAAAACATTCAGTGAGTAATCATACAGTATGATATGCTATTGTTCACACAGGGGAATATTGAAACTTGATTTTTAAAATCAATTTAAACTGTAAAATATTGACTCATTCTCTTGAATGTTTTGACAAAATCATTGAGGTCATTGGTCATGAAACGCTAAAAGATCAGGCAAGTGTGCCATCTTCCAAATGCTTGACGATCTGTTAATGATATTTGTAAATTTTTATCCCAATGCATTCCATTAATTCACTTTTAGTGAGTACCCATGTGACATGATAGTGATCCTATGCCTGGTACTCCTGAAGACTGCTGACCCCTGCTCTGTCATCCGAACATTGGCCTATCAACTCCTGCACGTCCTTGACAAGCGTTTCTTTGGCCAAGGAGGGCAGGGGAATCTCCTGAAAGCCACCTATGGCAAGTCCCATGTTGCCCTGAGCAGAGAGCTGGCCAACCTGCATCCAGAACTCACTCTTGCCATCTTCTCAGGTATGTGGAATATTTTGATTTTGTAGGAATGATAGATGGGCTGAAAACATTGTTTTTTTAAATATTTCAAGTCACTGCAATTAAAATACTAGTTCCTGTGGAGGAAAAAATCTGTAAGTGGTTTTGATGCTTATTAGAATTGAACATGGATGAAAAGTCCAGTCGACTTAAGTTGTGGTTATACAATAGATTTATTTCCTGTTTAAGTCGAAGCCCTGAGGCTGAGCAGCAATCTTGCCAAATGTTTCAGGTAAATTATGTTGGGATCAACAATTTCTATATTCTTGTAAAAACAGTGATAATACAACATATAGTTTAATACCAGCAATGAATATAGTTTTTGGATTGTTTGAGAGTATAACAAGAAAGAAGAGTGTAATGATAAATAATAATAATATTCAGTTCTTGTATAGCGCATAATACATTATGAAATAACATCTCTATGCACTCCCAAAGAGCTTTGGAAATTATTACCCAAGCTTTAGTTCATGCAGCCGTTATCAGGGCACAGTGCATTTCAAGGAATAATTCTGCCAGGTGCCCATTTACCTCCCCTGGGTTGAGTGTGGCAAATGTAGATTAATGTCTTGCCAAAGCAATAAGAAACTAGATGGAACTTCAACTGCGCGCAGTCGAAAAATGCCTCCGCCATAGAGCAATTTTACAAACCAAAATGGAAGCAATTTTTAAAATTCAAGTTTGATTGTAATCCATCTGTTGGTTCTAATGATAACGCGATCACGAGCTATTTTAGGATACATAATGAGCCCTGTGACCTTTGACCTCGTGACCCCAAATCTAATCAGTTCATTGACTCTGCAAGATACATACATGACCCAAGTTTGGCGGTAATCCATCAATCGGTTCTTGAGATAACGTGATCACAAGCTATTTTGCATACATAATGAGCCCTGTGACCTTTGACCTCGTGACCCCAAAATCTAATCAGTTCATTAGCTCTGCAAGATACATACATGACCCAAGTTTGGCGGTAATCCATCAATCGGTTCTTGAGATAACACGATCACGAGCTATTTTTGCATACATAATGAGCCCTGTGACCTTTGACCTCGTGACCCCAAAATCTAATCAGTTCATTAGCTCTGCAAGATACATACATGACCCAAGTTTGGCGGTAATCCATCAATCGGTTGAGATAACGCGATCACAAGCTATTTTTGCATACATAATGAGCCCTGTGACCTTTGACCTCGTGACCCCAAAATCTAATCAGTTCATTAGCTCTGCAAGATACATACATGACCCAAGTTTGGCGGTAATCCATCAATCGGTTCTTGAGATAACGCGATCACGAGCTATTTTTGCATACATAATGAGCCCTGTGACCTTTGACCTTGTGACCCCAAAATCTAATCAGTTCATTAGCTCTGCAAGATACATACATGACCCAAGTTTGGCGGTAATCCATCAATCGGTTGAGATAACGCGATCACGAGCTATTTTTGCATACATAATGGACCCTGTGACCTTTGACCTCGTGACCCCAAAATCTAATCAGTTCATTAGCTCTGCAAGATACATACATGACCTGAGTTTGGCGGTAATCCATCAATTGGTTCTTGAGATAACGCGATCACGAGAACGGGACGTACGTACGTACGCATGTACGCACGGACTGACAACCAGAAAACATAATTCCCCCGGCTACTTTGTAGCGGAGGCATAAAAAAGTAACCATGTATTGCCATTATAAAGAATTAAAGCTCGCTTTCATTTGATTTTTTTTTAAAGAATGACATGCGCTGCATATGAAATTCAATTGTCAGTGCCTTTTGCTTTTTCTCATGAACTGTGTACCCATAAGACATTGAGTGATTTCAAGTACGGTGTTCGGTGTTGGTGTTGGTGTTGAGAGCATGGAAAGGCTGCTAAACCGAGCTCCAACACCGACGGTCAGTTTAGAAGGACGATACCGATCGCGTTATCGATAGCTCAACACCAGCCTCAACACCGAGTGACGTCATACTCTACAGGCGAAAAGTCTTGCAATAAAAGCATAATCCTTTCAGAAATTCCATTAAAATTACATCATATCGAATATCAAATGTAAAGTCATATTAAACGAGCTGAAGACATGGAATTTCACAAGTTGACCTCTGTGACCCTTGACCTACATGCTCCAAAATCTAAACAGATCGTCTTCCTATGGTGATACATACTATCATTAAGTTTGAAGTGAAAATTCTCCAGTGGTTCTTGAGATATCGCGATAACGATCTCAATGTATGGAATTTCATAAGTTGACCTCTGTGACCCTTGACCTTTGACCTACGTGCTCCAAAATCTAATCAGATTGTCTTCCTATGGTGATACACACTATCATTAAGTTTGAAGTTTAAATCTCCAGTGGTTCTTGAGATATTATGATAACAATCTCAATGTATGGAATTTCATAAGTTGACCTCTGTGACCCTTGACCTTTGGCCTACGTGCTCCAAAATCTAATCAGATCGTCTTCCTATGGTGATACATACTATCCTTAAGTTTGAAGTTTTTACATCTCCAGTGGTTCTTGAGATATCATGATAACAATCTCAATGTATGGAATTTCATAAGTTGACCTCTATGACCCTTGACCTTTGACCTACGTGCTCCAAAATATAATCAGATTGTTTTCCTATAGTGATACACACTATCACTAAGTTTGAAGTTTAAATCTCCAGTGGTTCTTGAGATATCATGATAACAATCTCAATGTATGGAATTTCATAAGTTGACCTCTGTGACCCTTGACCTTTGACATACGTGCTCCAAAATCTAATCAGATCGTCTTCCTATGGTGATACATACTATCCTTAAGTTTGAAGTTTAAATCTCAAATGGTTCTTGAGATATCGCGCTAACAAACTCAATACAAGGAATTTCATAAGTTGACCTCTGTGACCTGTGACCTTTGACCTACGTACTCCAAAATCTAATCAGATCGTCTTCCTATGGTGATAAATACTATTCCCGAGTCTTAAGTTTAAATCTTAAATGGTTCTTGAGATATTGTGATAACGGTCAAACGGGACGGACGTACGGACGGACGTACAGACGTACAGACGTACGGACGTACGGACGTACGGACGTACGGACGGACAACCCAAAAACATGATGCCTCCGGCACCACCTTCGGTGGCGGAGGCATAAAAATGAGATTATTCACTAAAATGTTTTGTTGAAGATTTTTGCACACAGCTACCTTGTAGCCACTTGCAAAATACACATACCGGACTTTCAATGAGTAAATGATACATTGTACGTAATCTATTAAACTAATACATTATATTCTGGATATTGTTGTTGTAATTGGTTTCATGGATTGCTGCAAACCTATTTTTCAACCTTCAGAGATCACAGAACGCTTTGAGTCTGCTCCGCTGGTCCATCGCAATATCATGCTAGAGTACCTCCTCCCTTGGATCTACAACATTGAGCTGGTGGACTCCCTGGCCAAGGAGGGAGGTGGAGCCAGCTCCATGGGTGGAGGCAAGGAAAAGGAAGTAGTGGAGATGGAGGACCCGGAGCAGGGGTGCTCCATGAGACGTCCTGGATGGGGCAGCAAGCAGGCGTCTTGCGTGGTTCTGAATAATCTTCTATTTATTACAGCGGAGGTAATTGAATATAAATACTGGTATTAATCTTTGTGTAGTGGATATCACATGCTCTCTTTACCTTATTGATTTCTCCACTCTCCTGTCCCCCCCCCCCTCTTTTCTCTCTCTCTCTCTCCCCCTTTCTCTCTCCCCTTTTCTCTCTTTTCCCCTCACTATCTCTTCCCCTCTCTCTCCCTCACTCTTTCTCTCTCTCTCTCTCTCTCTCTCTCTCTCTCTTTTTGCTCTCTTTTTTGCTTTTATGATTAAATATTTCAGGCATACCCAAGCTCTTTTCATCTTTGGATTTGGCACCTCATGCCATGTATTTTATCAACATGCTTTTGAATCAATCATCTGAATACATTGTGAAATGTGAAAATAAAATAATAATAATCAGAGAAAAAGAAATGTTACTTGTACGGAATTGAATAAGAAACAAAGTTTCAGTAATCATGCACATTCCAAGTTCTTTGGAAATAATCAAACTAACCAATAGGAGAGATTTACTTTTTGTTTTTCCTTCTTAACTCACAGTACGGTGATGACCATTGTGACGGTCTGGAGCAGCTATGGGCGGGGCTATGTACCTGTTGGCCTAGCAACCTACCAGTCATTCTCAACTTCTTACTTGGTTTGACTGGTATCATGACCAACCCAAACCTCCTACCATATGTGAGTATTGGATACTTGAGGAGAGCTTTTACTTTTAACTTTCTCATTCTTTGTAACAAATATTTGTTCAATCGTTGATACCTAATGCCATGTACAGTATTGATAAGAATCATGATTATGATGAAATACATTGAGAGCCTACTCGTCTTCCAAGATACATAGACAAATTGGAAAAATATTTGGTGTTTACTTAATGTTAGAATATTTTAGCAAAAAAAAATACACACCTGACTGTACAGTTGAATGAATTACACATTTGTTTTGAAATGAAGATAAGATTACAAATTTTACAGGGGCTGATTAGCAAGTATAGGTATTTACTCATACTTTGTGTGAAATAGAATTTTGTAATCTAAAAATGTTGAATGTTTGTCCCCACAGATTTTTTTGTTTAAATCTTGTATCCTTGAATTAAGCTGATTATTATAAGTATGTGGTGATTGAGTAATAGCAATAGGTTTGTAATTTGCATTGTGAAATTACATGTATCTTTTTCTTGACATTTTCTTGAACTTTTCCTTCTAGAAGGTTTCACCATGACCATAGAATCCAAACAAAAAGAAAGAGGAATATAGCAAACTACATGTACTTTGATACCCTCTGCTCTATATTTCTCTTTCTCAGCTGGAGCGAGTGCTGGTATACATCGCCCGTGCCAAGCCCCAGCGTCTGATGGACGAACTGATGCGGGAGATGCTCTCTGTGGACATCGTCACCACCAACGTGGAGAGGATCGACGAACCACCCTTCTTCCAGCTCTACCACCAACCCCAATTTGGAGCCGCGGGACCAGAGTCTGGAAGTGCTGCATCACTGATCGAGAAGATGGACAAGGAGGAGGAGGCAAGGATGCTGGCGAGCGAGAAGGGCAAACACGAGAAGAACACATCCGATCGGGGCACGCAGGTGGCGGTGGGAACTAAGACACCACCCCCGCCTGACAATGGGAGTTCAAAGGATAGGGATAGGTAAGGAAGGGAGGCATTATTTGTTGTCATTTGAATTACATTCATTTTCTTTGTAAAATGGTTAATGATATCAATGCCAGCATAAAAGAAATATTCTATAATTTTTTTTATTCATATATATATTTTTGCTTGTTTTGAAGGTTTCCTCTCATTGTTTTACCAATATTATGTATAATGTTTATATGTGTGTTTGCTTGTGGTGGATGATTAATGAAATTGACTACAAAGTTCATATTAATTCAATACATTGATAAACTGAGAGAGGCGGGAAGATTCGCCGGCAATTCGCTCGAAGATTATTTGAAATTGTTACTTAGATCTATGTTGGAAAATGTGCTTATTTGGTAATAGAAGCACTAATGATTGAATATTTTGTTACTTTGTTTCTCAGCATTATCCGATACAACGAGGGATCATCTTTGCACCAGAGTAGTGGCAGTCTGTCCACTCTAACCAGCAGTACCTCAACACCTAGCAATGAATCTGCTGGAACAGACCGAGTCCGTTTCAAGCCCGCCATACCGGAAGAGTCAGAAGAGTCCGATGGGTAAATGAATTTCTCACCATTACCTGATGAGGAACATAATATAGTGATTTTTACGCACTTCAAAGTTGAGACAAACAAGGCGGGTCAGAATTTACCTCATTGATTTTACCAACTTATTGTTAAGAATTTGATATGAAATCTTTACAAGTGGTAGGGTAATGGATAAGAATTATGCTAGTGTGTGTACAATACCCCAGTCACACAGCCAAACTGACTCCATACTGACTCTGAACCAAAAGACTCTTGGTCATTGCTGGTAATATAATATATTTGGTGAGTTGTTCTGGTTTGGGTCTTTTCTGTGTGACTGAGGTATAACTTATTCTTTACACAAGTGAAGGTTTGTACCAACGCTCTCTCATCTCTATGTCATGATTTTAAAATGAAAATGAAATCACTGATAATAATGATATTGTATCACTATTTTATCTGTCCATCCAAGCAGGTTTACCACGATTGAGGAGAAAGGGCTGGAGAACATCCAGGGATCTACTAAAGTGGATTTCTATGCTGTGTGGCAGCAACAGACCATGAATGGACTCACCTTACCCCTCCCTCTACCAGATGAATACTACTGTGCCCCTCTCTCAGACTACATCGATGACAACGAGACACCCCCACAGGGGGTCGTTCACAGGTAAGACCCTTGGGAGTTAAGGATCAAGGATGTAGTTTTCACCATGGTTACAAGTGGTTGTATGGTAAGTCTATTCTGGGATAATGAGAATGATAACACAAACAACAACAACAAAAAACAACAATAATAATGATGACTATTTGTAAAGTGCCATGTCCATTTCACAGAAATGCTCAAGGCGCTGAGAATATGCATGAAAAATTGAAGCTATAATTAGATGTAAATTGCAATACAGAGTACCAGTACTAAACAAATTCAATCTGCTACAAAACTTGACCTGCAGGTTCTACAAACATTAATTGAACCGATAGTAGACACAAACATGAAATAAGTGATAATTGTTCTACAAAATACGAGAGAAATGTAAGAGCAAAGTAAGAGCAACCCATAAGGTGCACATTTCTCCAGAAAAAAAATTTTGAAAGGAATGCTAAATTTCAGTCAGTGTTAGGATTTTAATCTTTTTGGATGCAAATTTGATGCAATAACAATGTGACTTTGGTAGGCCAATGGTAGCCAGGTGTGATTTATCTTGACATGGGGGCATACATGCATTAACATGCTTAAGGAGAATACTGTAGTTCATTATACTACTAAACGTTAGATCTTTTTGGAACTAGTACTGTGCCGTGAAAGAATAACCAACAGTCTTTGTACTCCCTTGGTTATTACTGCTAAAATCTTATTTTGCGCAATACATTGTTGGATATACTGTATGAATTTTAATGTAGTGCTGGTCGCAAATTGATCCTCATGTATTGGAAAATGTTTCTAAAGTATGTGTACTTGTATATTGAGGGAAACATACATGTAGTGCGTATTCTCCAGCAGACTAGGTATACGTATGTCATCTTATGATCTTGTCTTAGGTGCAACCTGGCAACGGTTTTGCTGACTGACCTGGTGCTTGAGAATGTAGATGTTGACTGGCAGGTTCACCTTCCTCATATTCTGCATGTACTCTTCCTGGGTAAGTATTTGAGTAACAAGGTTGTTGTGATGGTATGATAGTGGACAACTGGCAGTGATTCAGATGAAGCAAGGTTCACTTTTCTAACATATATGTACACTCTCTCTTTGTGAAGTGTTTACACGGTCAAGGTATATGGTGGTTCTGGAGTGGATGATAATGAAGATGGTGATGATGATGGTGATGATGATGATGATGATGATGAGGATATGAATGGGAGAAAATAATCACATAGTTACTCTAGTTTGACAGACTTGTTACAAGATTCTCACCAAAAGTGAACCCATCTTTTTACCCCCACCAGGTCTAGATCACTCGTGGCCTTTGGTCCATGAACACTGCAAGCGACTGCTGCTCAACCTGTTGGTGAAGCTAGCTCCTCACAATGACTTTGTCAATGTAGCTCACACCCTACTCTCTCATCATGTTATCAGTGACCTTCATGCAGGACTCCTAGAACAGAAGGTCATTACCAAGGAATACAACTTCACAGGTAAGAAATCTCTTTCAACAGCACATGTGTTTTGTCTGTAGAGATCCAGAAGGACATGAACTCTGTGTCAAATGATAATAAGTTATAGTCCTTCTGGCTCTCAGCAGACAATTATTATTGAGACAGTCCATTGGTTCCTCGAGAGTGAATTACCTTTAACAAATTTGATTTAGAAAAGAATGTTTATATAGGCATTGACCTTATGATGGTCAACGGGGACCAAATGTGCACTCAAAGTTGAGGTTTGGAAGTTGGAATGTGGGTTCAATGTGTGTTAGAAATATGGAAGTGGCAAAACAGATCCATAGGAGAATGGTTGAATTGGAGATTATTATGTAACAATCCAAAATAGAGAAGATACAATCTTTTAGTTATCCCAGGCTTTCTATTAAATTGGTTAATGTTTGCAAAGATACATTTTGTTTTTATACTGTTTGTATGAATGAGTAAGTAAGATTAAGACAAAGTATAAACATTCATGGTTTTCGACCAATCTTACTTTGATGTTTAGGTGGACCGACAAGTCACAATGGTCACACACCGGACACCATATCTTATGAATCGGACAACACTGCCCTCATGGGTAGCACTACCACCATCAGCGGAGCATCCACTGTGTCTGTGTCCAGTTTGAGCTCCACCTCAACGGTCATCCCGTTTGGTATGAGTGCTGTTACACATATCAGTGTTGATCATTTGAGGACCAGTGAAGAAGCCGCTAAGGCTCTGATTGAATTCTTGGTAACAAGGTGAGTTCCTAGGTTGAGGTTGGAACTAGAATTGAATTAAGATCGTAAAATCTATCACCTATATATACATGTATGTAAGTATAGACCATTTCTTGTTCAGCAAATATGCTAGTAAAGGCTTTGATTTTATTTTTTGTGGGAAGGTGATTTCTTTGAATTGGGGTGAGAGATGGGGTGAGAGATGGGATAAGGAATAAGATTATGTTTGGAGTTCATACTTTGCTTCTGTTGGTAGAGATATTTCTCAGAATATTCCACCGACAACCTGCTCATTCAGTTCATTTCTTAATAACACACCTCCGGTAAATTCAATGTTTCTAAATCCAACTTCGGTCTATGAAGTTTTGAAAATATGCTCTACTTTAAATCCATCAAAGTCATGCGGCTCTGATGATATATCACCCTGTGTTGTAAAAAGCTGTATTAATCTCTTTGTAGAACCACTAACTAATATCTTTAATCAGTCCCTTTATTACGGAGTCATACCTGATAAACTGAAAGTATCTAAAATTATTTCTATATTAAAAAAGGTAATAAAAATGAAATGTCTAATTACAGACCTATAGCAGTAATACCAATTTTTGCAAAGTTACTTGAAAAACTTATTCATAAGAGACTTTATTAATTTCTACAACTACATAATATTTTGATCAGTGAACAATATGGTTTTAGAAAACAACACTCAACTGATCTTGCAGTTTTTAATTTATTTCAACATATTTTAGAGAATATTGAACATGGAAAGTATTGTGTAGGCATATTTATGGACCTGTCTAAAGCATTTGACTCCATTGATCACCATATACTTTTACAGAAACTTTATTTTTATGGTGTAAGAGGCAATGCATTGAATTGGTTTGAAAATTATTTGACTAACAGAACACAATATGTGGTGGTCAATGGTGTCAAATCATCTACGCAGTTGACTAGCTGTGGTGTACCCCAAGGATCAGTGCTAGGCCCCCTCCTGTTCCTTGTTTATATTAATGATATTACAGTCAAACCTGTCTATAGCGACCACCCAAAGGAAACACAAATAGTGGCCGTTGTAGACAGGTGGCCGTTTGCGGCCATTTTGATTTTTAATAATTGATTGACAGCACTCGCAAGGCTCTCGCAGACCCGCCGCGACCCGCCAATGCGACCAACAGCAGCCGTGTAGCGAGCGGGTATAGGTAGCGACCAGCCACAGCAGCGCAATTTCGCTCACACAGTCGGGCGATCGTCGGCACAGCGGCTAACTATAAAGCTACATGTAGATCTATGGTCATTTACACAGAATAAAACTATTCAACCCCAAGCTCTTCAATCAAAACATTTAATTACCAACAGGATATTGTTTCTGGCATATTTCATGACAACATAACAATGCAGAGTCATTGTCATGAACTTCAATCAATAGGTGACTCGATTGTTCGTCACGCTGCACAGGCTAGGCCAGGCCTGGCGAGTGACGTAAGTGGAGCCTGTCTGTCAATCAAATTTTCAGGCTCGGTCATCTTGATTTCTTTTAAATAGTTTCTGACATGCGTTTTAAAAAAATGCCGGAAAATTTTAAAGAAAGAAAATTATGTTTATTCATTTCGTATTTTTATTTTAACTAAACACCGTACCACTCTTTGTTTATTAATTTTTTAAACACCGATAAAAAACCTTGCGTTGTTAGATTTATCTATTGGCTCTCTGCCTCGTTTTCACCTGACTGAGCCCTTATAAAGCCATGGAGAATCCTTATAAAGCTACAGGAAAATGAAACATGTAATCGCTGTGTGGAAATTCAACGGAGAATCCTTTTGGATTTTGATAAATAAGTTGAATTTCCACAAAGCGATTTCTATGTTTCATTTTCTTGTGTCAGAAAGTATTTAAAAGAAATCAAGATGACCGAGCCTGAAAATTTTGATTGACAGACAGGCTCTGCTTACGTCACTCGCCAGGCCTGTCCTAGCCTGTGCATGTGCGGGGCGACGAACAATTGAGTCATCGATGGAAGTTCATGACAATGACTCAGCATTGTTATGTTTTCATGAAATGTGCAAGAAACAATATCCTGTCGGTAAGAGCTTGGGGTTGAATAGTTTTATTGTGTGTAAAATTGACCATTAGATCTACATGTAGCTTTATAGTGAGCCGCTGTGCCGATGACCGCCTGACTGTGTGAGCGAAATTGCGCTGCTGTTGCTGGTTGCTACCTGGTCGCTACACGGCTGCTGTTGGTCGCTTTACGGCTGGCCCTGGCGGTCGTTGTGTGGGCATTTTCGGTAGCCAGTGGAAGCAAAATGAGTGGCCGCTGGTCGCGTTAGACAGGTGGTCGTTGCGGACAGGTCCTTAACTACATGAAATCTCACGGGGGGAATTTAAGTGGTCGTTATGGACAGGTGGTTGTTACAGACAGGTGACAGGTGACAGGTTTGACTGTATCAACTCATCCAAAATAATAAAGTTTTCATTGTTTGCTGATTATACCTGTGCAGTTATTTCTCATAAATCTATAACACATGTTATTGAATCCATAAATATTGAGTTAAAAAAGATAAATGGTTGGTTTCAATGTAATAAATTATCCTTAAATATTTCAAAAACCATTTATGTTATTTTTAGAACAAGGAACAGGAGGATTCCCGATAACTTAGATGATGTTCATATAGCAAACACAACAATAATAAGACTAAGTGATGTTAAATTTCTTGGTGTAATTTTTAATGAATATTTAAACTGGAATACACATATATCTCAACTTTGTAATACAATATCAAAGAATGTTGGAATATTATCTAGGCTTAAGTATATATTACCTAACAATGTTTTGCTCATATTATATAATACTCTAATCTTATCTTACCTTAATTACTGCAGTTATATCTGGGGTAATACATACAAGACCCATTTATCTAAGATTGAATTAGTTCAAAAGAAAGCTGTTCGAATAATAACAAATTCAGACTTTCGCTCATCTGCACCATTATTCAAATGTTTGAAAATATTACCTATTTATCAATTGGTTACTCTTAATACACTAATATTTATATACTCTTCATTAAATAACATAATTCCGCAGTCTAAAGATAAGCACTTAATATTCAATTCCGATTTTCACCAATATAACACCAGTCAAAGTATTAATCTTTATATTCCTTTTTTCAAAACTATAGTTGGACTTCAATCCCTTATCAGTAAGGGATCAAAGGAATGGAATGAACTCCCACAAGACATAAAATCAAGCAGATCACTTAAGACTTTTAAATTATTGTCCAAATCAATATTATTAGGCTCCCTCTAATGAAATGTTATGAATATATGCATGTATATGATAAATAATGTATATGTGCCCCCCCCCCCTATTTATATTTTATTATTGAAGTCCCAGGCGTGTGTGTGAGTGTATCTGTGAGGGTGTGTGCGTGTGTGTGTCTGTGTGTGTGATATTGTATGAAGTCTTGTTTGTTTATTTTCAATCTTTAACTGTTTTTCACTTTTTCTTGTTTTTTGGGACACCAAATTACAAGCATTTTGCTTTTCGGTGCTCCCAACCATAATTTTATTTACTGTTTCAAATTGATATAATGTTATTGTTTCCATTTGATGTTATTTTATGGTTGAATAAATAAATACAAAAAATACAAGGCCAGAATGTGCACATTTTCACCCAAGGGTAATTCCATGAAAATGTAGACTTTTGTCGAAAATACAAAGTGTCATTTTAACCTATTCCTTCTACACCAGTGGAATACACATGAATTGACCTCTATGGAGCAATATTTGGATTGTTAATTTTATTTTTATTTTTAACCCAAAATGGCAATTTCTTGACCCATATATTAAATTGAAAATTTTTATGGTAAAATATGGTTAATTATGTGACGAGTTTTTAGAAATCATGCTGTTATTATCACAAAGTTAATCAAATCTGGTTAGGAATAAAGGGTATTTACATCTATTAACAAAAAGTCCAGACATATGAAATGGCTTATGACTTAAAGAAGGTCAAAGGTCAAGTAGATTTGTGTCCCATCTGTCACATTTTTTATAGGTACTTTTTACTTTTACAATAAATTGGATCCATGTTGTTGAAAAAAGATTGCAGTCTTGCTCTTTGGTAGGGGGAAGGAAGTTCATTATTACTGCTCACCAGGCAGTATCAAATATTATATTCCACATACTAAGAATCTTGCTAAAGTAAATCACGTGATGAAAGATAGTTCGCCCATCATTGATGGGAGAAGAAAAGTGCATTGCACTGTGTAGATAGTACTACTATCTACACAGTGCAACGCACTTTCAGAAGTACTATCTACACAGTGTAACGCACTTTAATTGTATACGTTGCGTATTGTTGCCCTCTTTAAGCGCTTTTAGTTTTGGTCACTTTGGTCACGCGCAAAACTATGGTCACACAACCATATACTGCATGCACTGTACGTATCGAACACCGTTTGCTAACTGTTAATTGATGACTTGTTGCTCTAAAATGACGGAAGAAGTGAAATGTTTCTGATGTGGAATATAAAGCGAATAATCACCTTTTGGTTTCAGGCGATGGCAAACTATCACTTCCTCGGCGATCTGAATGTATACGCTATCTTTCCTCAGCTTCGCTTCGGAAAGATAGCTACATCCAGATTGCCTCGGAAGTGATAGTTTGTTCCATCACCTTCACCAACGGTAATTATTTGCTTACTATGAAGACAATTATGAATCATAAATTGATGTCTGTCACGTTTTACATTAATAGCAAAAATATGAATAGGACTTATATAGACAAATATTGATAAAATAATATGTAATTTGGGTTTTCTGTTGTAAGCAGAAAACCTAAATTTTGTATTCTTTCATCAATATTCGACTTCAAACACATTTGTTTCGAAAATCCTTTCAAATTTTGGAACTCCCAACAATTTAGAGGGGCTTTAAGTTTTTAATGTCCCTTCTGTCACACTCATTTTTGATTTTTTTTTGTTGGTGTTTTGATACTATGAAAACCCTTTGCTGTGATTCAGTCTTTCCAGATAGTAGCAAAGAATAGACAGTCACTTACATAATATAATCACTTTTATTCTTTTAAATGCTCCCAGGAAATGTCGCCCTCTGTGGTCCTGTGAAGAGATCACCCCGAGGTTAACCATCATCAAGAGCGCGGAGCAGCTTGAGTCTTTTCTGCGGAACGTGGTACGGATCTTCCATGGGGGCCTAAGGGGGTCCCACCTGGAGCAGCGTTGGGCGCAGGTTGCTCTTCAGTTAGCTCTGTCCTGCTCCTCAAGACACTATGCTGGCAGATCTTTCCAGGTAAGCATCTCTTCTGGTCTGCTACATGTATCTTATTGAATGAGAAGCAGGCTCTATGCAAAGCCCACTGACATAGCATTTATGGCATTTTGAGCAGACCCTTATGTCCGTTTGATTCTTCCATCTACATTTATCATTTTCTAGAATGGAGGTTGATAGCCACATTTCTTAACACTTCTACAAATGTATTTCTCAATACTCTTTTATCACTCTTTTAATCAGTATTATTTCATCTAACTGGATCCCAGCTTTTTTTTTTTCTGTAACTATGTCACTCTACCTTGACTTGTAACCTGTTTTTTTAAAGCCTCATTAATATTTTGTATTTTTTTTTCTTTTATCAGTCCCATTATGACAATTTTGACATTTTGACCTTTGAACTTTTGCAATAACAGATGTTCCGAGCACTGAATCCTCCACTCAATCCCAGGATGTTGTCTAACATCATGACTAGACTTGTTGAGACCGTGGCCGATCAGGGAGAGGATGTACAGGTAGGTCTAGAGGAGAGCCATGATGATGTTCTGACAATGAAGATGGTTTTGATGTTTATTTGGGTATTTTTTTGTTACTGATGTGTTTGAAAATGAGTCATCCCCTTAGAGCTGTGTAATTGAGCTTGTAACATTTACCAAATCACTTGTATTTGATTGTGGGAACCTATTGTTTCTTGTTGCTGGGGCTATGGAATCAAGTCAGACATTTGTCAAAAGACTTCTGTTGACATGATTTGGAGGGGAGTGGAACAGTGGAAGTTACCCCAAAAAAAAAAAAAATCCTATGAACTGTATTCCAATTGTTTTGTCTTCCTCTTCCTTCCAAATATGGCTTGATGCCCCTTAATGACTTGTGTTTCATGATACTGATCTACTGTTTCTTGTTTCCAGGGTTATGCCACAGAGATCCTCCTCACCCTTGAGAACTCCATTGACACCCTGGCCCAAGACCTCGTCTTTGCCGACCTCCGGGAGAGGTCAAAGTCTGGGACATCGCGCAAGGCGGAGTTCCGTAAGAGCACCAGTAACCTCTTCAGCATAGGTCCTACCAATAGCTTTGAGGGCATCCGCCCCAAGATAATGGAGGGGCCCTCTTCTGTCAACTCACCGGGAAACAATGCTGCAGGTGACCCTTGACCATATGACCTTTGTACTCCTTGTAGACATTATTTGTTGAAACTCCCTCCAAATATACTATTACTGCAGTTTGATGAATTGACTAGCTGACACAAGTGGAATTTTGACAAGGATGTTATGTAATATTTGATAATTTGATATTAATTATAAATATGTACATGTATTTCCTTAATGGCTAAATGCATGAGTAAGGAAAGCTGTTGCAAAGCTGTTTGTTTTCTTCCTAAAGTGGAGTCAGAGGTAAATGGTCATGATCAATAAATTTGTCTTGTTTTTCTTGTTTTATAACCTTTCAAACATTTATCTTTGCACAGTGTCTTTCCAGTTTACTTAATTTTACTATTAGTAGACATCCAAGAGATATCACTGTGACAGTCTCTTTCTTTGGATTTTACTTGACTGCATTTATCCACCTTTTGTATTTTCCAGCAGACATGCGGGCCTATGCGGAGCACCGCGGCAGGAGCTCCACCACTAGCGAGCTTGACAAGCCCAGTTTCCATCGAGGCCGTGCACGGAGTAGCTCCTCTCTCAAGCACATGGGAGAGAACATCTTTGAGGAGAGACTCAACATGCTAGCCCAGGTCTTCTGGATCTTCGTATCTCTCCTGGAATCGGACTATGAGTTTGAGTTTTTGATGGCTCTCAAGGCTTTGGAAAAGGTGACATACTAATTCTATGGTCCTTTTTAAGCAGAAGTCTACAGATATTTATTGTATTCCCAGTGTTTGTGATAGCTCACTCGATCTGCAAGTGTTGCCAATGTAAAAGAAATATTGAACAATGATGATATAAATCTGAATGTAGGAGATGAAGACGAGACTTACTACCAGTAAGCATAATATAGGGAGATGTACCAATCGATTTGGGACAGAAAGAAGACAGGTCAAGTTTCATTTTGTGACGATTTGAGGTGTAGAAAGTGGGCAGAATTGTAATTGAATCCAAGGACCAATGTCATATCATTGGTGTTGAATACTAGAAACATTTAACATTGTACAAATCAAAATGTTGATATCTCCCCCTATTTCATACTTATTTTTCTTGTCAATCTATCTTTTCCTGTGCACTACTTCCAACCTTCCTCTTTCTCCTTCTCTGTGTCTGTCTCTCCTTCCTGCAGCTTCTGAAGTACCTGCCTCTTGACCGTCTTGAGGTTCGATCCCGTCTTGACCAAGTTCTTGGCCAACTCAGATGGGAAGGTTACCCTGGACTACAGGCACTCATTCTCAAGGTAATATTATAAACCAGGCCTATCACACCCCACATCTCATCCTTATCTAATAGTAGGCAAAAATAAGGCACTTCTGATTAATTTCTTTATGTGAGATGCTTCCTTCAGTACAGCTTCCTGTAGGAACAAGTATAAAACATATACATGTATTTGTGGAACAAGATATCACTTCATGCATTTTCTCATCAAAGTATCATATTACCCTAATGTACATAAAAACATGCTTATTTTAACTTGTTTCCAATCAGTATTGATAAATATGCTTTCAAAACCAGTTGCTTTATGAAAAAATGAACATCAGAATTTTCCTAATCCCCTTCAATTCTGCTCTTCCAGGGTTTTACTTCCTCTGTGACCTATGACCTGACCCTTCACCTTGTGTCAAAGTTGACAACCTATACCCACCTGAGGGTGATTGATCCCACCCAAGCTGCTGGCTTCCCTCTCAATGTGGTGGCCCTGCTACCCTATCTCATCCAGAAGTTTGGTCAGCCGGAGAAGTTCGCTTGTGAAATAGCAACCAACATCAGCAAGGTAGGTGCATTGTTTCATGTGCTGAGGGCCTAAAGGGTTTTACCTCCATTTGAGGCTAAAAGGAGATATTGATGTTCATCATTATTCTATGTATTAATGTGCCCTGATGCTAGAAAAAGTGGTCAGATAGACCCCCATCAACAACTATATGGTAATTTCGGCCACTTTTTATTGTCCAAAATCATGCCAACTTTTCAGTCAGAATCTAGTGATGGGTGGGTTTTGACATCCAAATCCCATTGAATGAATTTACGCAGTTCGGACTACTTTGGCCATTTCAATCAGTGGCTAGTGTTTTGTTGCGCTGCACTGGTTGAAAGATGTTGACCTGCTGGCTGAAATATTGGCCTGTCTCTGCTTGCTTTTGGTGGCGCTGTTAAATGTGAATCCACCCTATTGTAGTACTTGTGTTAAACTACTTCTAGATCTGAATTATAAATCTGACTGTTTCAACATTCTGCGAGTTCATCACATGTTGGAAGCATACATGAACAATTTATATTTCTTCTTTGATATGTTGGTGTATTTAGGTTTGCCAGGAGCGATGCACCAAAATGGCACCTCTCTCCACGGTGCTGATGATGTATAAGAATGGAACGTACAATCGTGACAGCAAGGCATGGGCTGGTGTGGTCTGCAAATACCTACACACGGCCTACTCTCACTTCAGCATTCCTATGATGACATTCCTAATAGAGGTAAGTATAGGATGGGGTTGGTTATGGGGGTGTTGTTGATGGTAATTATAGTGGTGATGGTAATGATGGTGGTGATTGTAGTGATGGTGTTGTTGATGGTGATAATGGTGGTGATTGTGTTGTTGATGCTGATGATGGTGGTGATTGTGATGGTGTTGTTGATGGTGACGATGTTAGTGATGGTGTTGTTGATGGTGATCATGATGATCGTAGTGGTGGTGTTTTTATGTCTCCGCTACAAAGTAGCCGGAGGCATTATGTTTTCTGGTTGTCCGTCCGTCCGTCCGTACGTCTGTACGTCCCGTTCTCGTGATCGTGTTATCTCAAGAACCGATTGATGGATTACCGCCAAACTTGGGTCATGTATGTATCTTGCAGAGCTAATGAACTGATTAGATTTTGGGGTCATGAGGTCAAAGGTCACAGGGCTCATTATGTATGCAAAAATAGCTCATGATCGAGTTATCTCAAGAACCGATTGATGGATTACCGCCAAACTTAGGTCATGTATGTGTCTTGCAAAGCCAATGAACTGATTAGATTTTGGGGTCACGAGGTTAAAGGTCAAAGGTCACAGGGCTCATTATGTATGCAAAAACAGCTTGTGATCACACTATCATTAGAACCGGTGGACGGATTACCATCAAACTCAAAACATGTATGTATCTTGCAGAGCAAATGAACTGATTCAATTTTAGGGTCATGGGGTCAAAGGTCAAAAGTCGCTGGGCTTTTTTATGTATTAAAAAATAGCTTGTGATCGCATTATCTTGATAACCGATAGACAGATTACCATCAAACTCAAGACATGTTTATGTATCTTTCAGAGCCAATGCACTGATAAGATTTTAGGGTCATGAGATCAAAGATCAAAGGTCATGGGGCTCATTATGTATGCATATAAATAACTTGGGAATGCATTATAATTAGAACCGACAGATGGATTACTATCATACTCAGGACAGGAATTGATCTTGCAGAGCCATGTATATGAAAAATAGCTTGTAATCACGATATTCTGAGAATCCGTTAATGGATTACTATCAAACTTGAATATTAAAAATTGCTTCCGTTTTGGTTTGTAAAATCGCTCTATAGCGGAGGCATCATTTTCGACTGCGTGCAGTCGAAGTTCCATCTAGTTTATTTTGTTGCTGGTGATGGTAGTGATGATGGCGGTGGTGGTGGTGGTGTTGGTGGTGTTGGAGGTAATGATAATTATTAAAACTTGTACTATTAGTGTTCCTATTGTGAAAAGAAATATTGACACATTTGATAGTTTTACATTGTTGTATCGATAGATAATAATTTTGTGTTCCTTAGGTACATGTATGATCAGGCTAGTTTGTTGGCAAAATGAACCTAGAATCTATACATTAAAAAACTAGTTGTTATTACATGTAACTGCCTTTGAAATTGCAGGTGTTGGAGAAGGGTCCAATCAACAACCAATCTCCAGTTCTTCAGATAGTCTATCATCTCATTCATAACATTGATCTGATGGCTGCTCCAATGCAACAGGTCAATGATAACCTGTTGAGGGTCATTGCTAAATATGTCCAGGTAAATAACTCACTCATTTTCACTATGGAAATCTAACATTAATATCAAACTGTATTTATTTTTTGGGGGAAAACTTGACATTTCATTAAGAAATAAACAAAGTAATTTGTTGATGATTACAACACGTTTCAGGCAGCTTTTTACACCTGTAGCCAAATTAAAAGGTACATTATAGACATTTATTTATAGAAAAAAGTAACTGAGATTTGTATAAATATGGGGCATGGGAGCGGGCATAAATGTAAATAAATGTTTCTGTAGTAGAGCTGTCATACATCAATGAATGAGTATTCAATGTGAACATCTGGAGGCATGTATATATGATATTTTATTAGCTGTTACAAAATGAAAAACACCTTTATTCTTGTATGAAGGATTTTGATTTGACTAATTTAACCATGATGTATATGTACATGAATCTGTTCTTGACCACTATAGGGCGTGCACTGGCAGGATTCTCTCAACATCCTCAAAGTAGCTGTATCCAAGTCCTCTTCACTGGTCAAGCCTCCGTCCCTTAGTGACCATCACAACAGGGTAGTCTCTCTGGCCCTGGACCATCGCAAAGAGCTACCAGGTCGCACCATGGAGTTCACCTTTGACCTCTCACGGGTAAGATTGACCATGTCTTTGGTTTTTGGTATTTTTTTCTGTGAAAAATGACTGGTATGATGTTAAGATTATTAAGTTTTACTATTTATTTCTTTGTTTCCAAATAAACCTTTAGACAGTGTGATCTATTGATTATATTGTCTGAGTAATCGTTTGAGGGCCTGTTTGTTCTGGAAGGTAGTATCAAAAGGAGAGTATTTTGCTCTAAAGCAGAAAACAAATATGCTTGGGCACAAATCGATATCTAGACTGGGGAAGTGAAACATTTGTAGTAGTCATGCATGTATATTTCAGTGAGATGAGGTGCATAAAGCATTAAAATTTAGTACATGTATTTGTTTTCAGAAAACTATAAAAGAGAAAACACGATTTGTTGACAGAAAATAGTAATTTAGTAATCAGTAATAGTAATCCCTTTGCTGGAATGTTCTTATGATTATTGTATTTAGGAAATCGAAAATCAATATATACAGCCATGAACACACCCACTTTCATATTTAAATATTTTCTCATGTCAGAGTTGGTGTATGCATGTTTATTGATTTCTTGTAATACCAAATTAATTTGATAACTTTGGTTCTGTACCACAATCTAGAAGACATTATTTTGTCTTATTTGGACTTTTGCATGTGACAGAAGACTGAATTTCTATACCATAATACTGCACAGGCAGTAAAAAAAGTTTAAATAAAACACCCAAGTCCGTATATTTTATCACATTCATAGTATTGCAAGGATAAGTCCATTTATTATTTAATAAGAAAAATCAAACTGGTCTGCCTTATTAAGCCTATAGACGTTCAATGCACTTTAAATCATTCGCTGAGGTGTTAAGTGCATATAGTATTTACATCCTTCTTGCTCACAGCCTACAATCAGGTGCATGGTATTAAATTGCAGTTTGCATTGTGCCATTCTGCCATGCTTTCATCATCCCCACATAACTTTTACAGTCTAGTTCATAACATACAGGAGACCGTGCATGCTTTAATGAGGTTACATTTACAGTCTGAATATTCATGAGATGATTTTTAATGTATAAAAACTCATGAGATGGTTTGTTTGTTTGCTCTAGGTGGTTGATCCAGAACATACCTCCAGTGTGAGTTTCATAGACGTTTGTTTTCGTTTTGTTTTTCACACTTTTTTGTTTACCATTCTTGTTTTCCCTTCCCTTTTGTATTTTACCTCTTTTGAGTATTCTTTAACACTCCTTACATGTTGCTAATGTCTGCTAGGAGCCAGAATGGCATTAATAACACTCACTGGCATACTCTTGGCATACATTATATCTGCAAGATACATACACAGCTTCTGCACTATGTGGTGTGCTGCTCTCTGTATGCCCTCATACATCCTTAGACATTTTGACTAGTACTAACAATTAGAGTAGATGTCACTTTCAGTGAAAGGCTACTTGGTCTTCAGAGCACTTGCCTTGGTATTGATTAAACCAATTAGAACAGATGTCATATAGATTGAAATGCTGTCATTTTACAGGGGGCAGTTTGATTTGAATATGCTTACCCTGGGTGAACCATAGCACTGCAAACTGCAGCTCTTTAATATGGTATACACCTTGTCAAAGAAGTATTACAGTCATGTTATGAGCCATTTAGATATTGGTTGGTACCATGTATGTACCATTTCTCTTTCAAATGATATTGTATCCAGCCAAAGAATTATATCAAAGACTATTTGAGAAAGCTGTCAAGTGAATATTAATTTAATACTTGAGAGTCGTGCAGATGTGGGTAAGAACGTAACGATTGCAGATTGCCACCCTTTCCCCATTCCTTTGCAGCATTGTCATCTAGATTCTTGCAGACACTGATACATGTAGCATAGCTGTAGTTCCCAAACTCCTCCTAATACTTCTTGAAGGTCATAGAAGAATAGTATGGATCTATATATCTACTACTTCTAGATCATTCACAAAGATGTCTTGCCAGTGCAAAACATATTTTTCACATTTGAAAATTCTCATTCCCACTGTAATGTGTCTATAAAAGACACTGAAATATTTTTCTTAAGCTTTAAGCCACAAAAGGTCCTACTCTGCAAAAACACGCAAAATGTAAAGGGATGAATGAAAAGCCAAATTATGAAATTAGACCACTCTTGCTGAACAAAGTTACTATTGTAGGAAATTCTAAAACTGTTGAGCACTTGCTTAATATGAAATAAGCCATGAAGTATATGTGTCCATACTGTTTTAATAGTAGGGTTTGTAACTCCTTTGTTTTCATTGTCCAACTACCTACATACATGTATTATCTGCTTCTTCTTGCTTCCAGTAGATGATATGTAAATGTGTGCAATTGGACAATAAAACCAAAGGAGGGTACGAACTAATGGTGTTCACTTCTTGTAGACTCTTTTCTAGTTCTAGGAAGATGATATAAAAGAGACCCTGTAGCTAGATCTACCCTTAACCCTTCCTTTGCAATGAATTACAGGTAGGCTAACCCAAAATATGTAAATAAAATATCCCTGTTTTCCTTAAAATGAGTATCATATTTTCAATGAGCGTTCATTTTTTGTTTAATTCCCTTAAAAATAATAGTATGCTTTAGACCAAATAAAAGGTTTTGTAATTATCAGAACTTATGTTTCCCCAGTTTTATGAATCATTATGAGGTTTGGAATACATGCATTCCTTTCATTACGGTATGTTTTTTTTAAACATTTTTTTTTGGGGGGGGGGAGGTGAAGGGGGGGAGATAGGACAACCTATCTGTATTTCATTTGCCAAGGTGGGGCAAGGATTAGATTCTTTCCTCTGATGCTTCTAGTTTTATTTTGGTGTTTTGTTTTGTGTGGAAGTTGTTTTCTGCATGCATTATTTGTATGTATGTCTCTTGCTATTGGTGTTGGTATACTGTCTAACTGTATACAAGTAGCTATTTTGCTACCATTAGATGGTTAGAATATTTAGCACTAGTTGGTTTTGTGTAGAGGACAGCTATTGAAAAAAGAGGTAAACTTCTAATACACTGTAGTTCCTTGTGTATTACATTAAGTAATATTTGTTCACATTTAATAGTTCTGTCTCTGTGTGTTATCCCATTAAGATAGAAGGAATAGAGAAAGGGATTAGAACATAAAGATTTTGCTTCCTGCCTAGTACATAATTTCACAAATGTCCAAACTGTCAGGTTATGCCCTTCTCTTACCATTTTATAATTTTTCATGTCAAATCCTTCCCAAAACATCTCATTGACATAAAGTGCATGTACTAGAAAGAAAGAAGAAGAAAAAAAGATCATTGCCTAATGACCTTGATCATAGCCACATACCAGCAGTTGCATGTATACAACAACAAAAACCTTTGATAAAGTAGAATGGAAGTGCTGGTGTTTAGTTGAAGAGTGTTGGGGTTGAATTCTCAAAACTATATTTTGTTCATTTAACACATCAAATATGTGCCAAATTAATAGCTTCTGTTGGCGCCTGCAGCATGTGTTGCTTTTTAATTGTCTGTGCATACGCAGTCACCAATGGGAAGCCATTAACCAGTTACTCATCGCACTGCAATCTCAAATTTGACTCAAAATTGACTTACATGTAAATGAACATGTACACATGTACATTTAACCACATCAAAATTGTAGGTTACTTTGACTTCAAAATACAGTGATTGTGTAAGTCGAACCATGTATGCGGATGTGTGTACAATGTATACATGGATAGATTTGACTCACACATTACTGTAGGTCATCATTTCTATTTTCTACCAAGAACAATTAGTCTATATTTTAGCTTCACCATAATGTAAGCAAGTAGTAATTGGAAGCTTGTCATCTACATAGCTTGTGTATCATAGAGGGAAGATTCAAACACTCTACATTACCGTCTGCTAATAGAAATACATGTAAATCCAAAGTGAAAGCTTGGCAAACATCCCTTTTCTCTTGAGGTTTAGTAAAAACAGATTAATATATCCTTTATTTACACTATTGAGAGACTCTTTGATCTAAAATAGAATTATGAAGGTAAAGTTTAAACAAACCTTGGAAATTTATTTGTATTGTTCCTCAGGTGTGCCGTAGAGTTACGTTAATATCCCCTTATTGATATTAAAAAATAAACATTTCACAAATGTTAAATGGTTTAATGCAGTCTGGATCCTAGGAGTACACATCCGTTTATTGAAAGCAAGTAGGAGAGTTATAACATGACAATAATTGACATGTACCTAGATCTTACTCTCATTATTCGAAAGAGAAATCCTTTCAACTTCCAATGAAATGTGTTGTAATAGCAAATGAAAAGTACATGTTCAACCTCAAGTAGCACCATAGATAGTTGAATAGTTGTCTGTTGCTTCACACTAATCCTATTGGTAGACCCTTTGTTTGATATTGATGATGTACACCTACAAGTATGCATAATGTAGAGCTAGATATCCAAATAGTATAAATTCCTTTTGACACCAGACCTGTTCATATATCACTCACAGATTTTTTTTTCTTCTGCCCTTCTGTTTGTTGTTTGTTCACTTTTATTCAAAATGCATTATGTTTGTTTTTCTTTCTTTTTGTTTAATGTGAATTTGAAGAACTAATATTTGTGTGAACTTTTTGTTTGCATGCTTTTTATAGAGTTTGCCTGAAACACAACTACTTGGTTCAGAGAAAATGACGAAAAAGGAGCACTCCCCATCAGGCCTTTTGGTATTTCATTTATGTTCACTTGAATTCATCCCAGACATAGACATAGCCTCACCATGGGATATATAGAAATAGCTTCTAAAAACAATCATCATTATAACATTTCAAAAGGACAACATTTATTTACATTTATGATCTTTAACTTCTTACCAGGAAAATACTTGACATTAATGTTTGTGGTGGAACTAAAATTGGGGCTTCTGGCATAAAGATTGTGATTTAATGCAGCTCCAAAATTGTATTACACAACTTGCCTTCCAAGCAGTCAGTTATATTATCCCTCTCATTACAAAGTCTTTTTACATCATTGAACACTGTCTATCATGCAAACCAATCTTACTACCATTTTTCAACTCCAATGTCAAGTCAGACATAGGATATATTGTTGGAAAGCTGGGAGCTGTAGTTTTAGAGAAGATTTTGTTAAAAGTTTTGAATTTGAAACAAAGAGAGTAAGAGACACAACCCAATTGCCTGAAAAAGGGTCAAGTAATGAGAGGGCTAAGATATTTGGAGCTCGGTTGATCACAATTTTTTATTCAGGAGACTCCTTGTAATAATATATAACCTAAAAAATTGGTGGAGGTTTATTGAAATATATTTTTCATCCATTAACAAATACACCCATGTTACTATATGTATGCAAAATGGCCTCAAAAGTATTACAGGATATATTTACGTAGCGGCTCTGTGTAATTCACATACAACATTCTACAGTTTGTTTGTTATAGAAGCTGCTGCAAGTAGACTGTGCCTATTCAATATCCATGGACCATTCTCTTTGCTTTTTTTTTTAAAGCAAGCTTTGACCTTGTTTTCATATCTAGTGCCAGGCCTCTATGCCCTTTTAAAGAGATACAAATAAATTGATGGCCATTTGGATAATTCAGTGCTTGCACAAAACACATCCTTCCCTCCCTCCCTCCCTCCCTCCCTCCCCTCCTCCCTTTCACACAAATGTACACTGTTAAAGCTTGAAAGATAAGTTGTGGCTTCCCTTGAATGCATACGTATATAAATAAATTATATTTGTAATCAAATTACATGTACAAGTTACATGTTTTTTATGGTATGCATCATTCATAAGTAAAGTAATACAAATGTGCTTTGTACTTGTATGGCTCCTTAAGAATAGAAAGCCCATGATATCTTTTGCCGTGAAATAACTCCCACTAAAAATCCAACCCCATTTTCTTGTAAATCCCAATCTGTGAAAAATATACAGTTTGTGTATAATGCTTTCAGTATTAAACTTGTCATTATAGAAATATAGTGTCTCTTTTGGCACTTGTACTACATTTTTTCGTTTTGAATGCAGACTTGACTTGAAAGAGCAAATTCACTACACAGTTTAAGTCAAATTCTGTTCCCATGGCACAGAGTATACATCCTTTATCATAGGATATTTTTCTGGCAGATGAGCATTAGATATCTGTATAATATTGGCCACATTTCATCAATTGCCAAATTTTATTTTCAATACCAGTCAGTAATTCTGTATTGTACATCATGTGATATTTATTCATACAGTTTGTTATAGATATATTTTGTCACCCAAATATAGGCCTTATCAGTGGAAGAAATAATAATATTGCCATTTAAAGGAGGACAAACAGAATTTTTAAGTCTCTAGAAAATGCCTATTTCTAACTGTTCATTCATTTTGCCTGTAAAAAAATTATGAAATTGTCCTCAGTTTTACCAATTCCAAATGTGTTGTTAGTAATGTATTTCACTTCCACTAGATATAATTGATATGTAGATGAAACATGCCAAGTTTGTTTCTAATTGTTTTATTAGAATTTGAACAAATATTGATATTGTGTTATCTTATTTTTGTTGGTATTTTACCCTCAATTTTCTTCCAGACACGATCATCAAAGGATAAGGTGACGGTTTAGAAATATTTTGTCTTTGATGTGAAGTTTTAGCATGCAGTTTCTACTTCTTTCTCTTAGTTTTTCTCTCCATTTTCTTTAGTTTTGACTCTATTGAAAAAAAAGTTAAATTGCAGATATGTCCTCATCAATTTAGTCAGAACCTCTATCATCCAGTTTGTTCTTTCTTTCTTTCTACTTGAGACTAGAAAAAACAACCCCAGGAGACACAGGAGCAATGAAAATATATGCCTTTGATACTAGTTTATATTATTATATTTTGACATGTCAATAGTAGGTGCTTCGACATTTGCTCCTGTGACAATTGCTTCAAGCTTCATTTTGTCAAAAGTATAGGGTTAGTGATGAGGTTGTGGTTGGGTTTTAGGCTAGGTTTAGGGTTAGAGTGAGGTAGAGTGTTGGGTTTTAGGCTAGGTTTAGGGTTAGAGTGAGGTAGAGTGTTGGGGTTTTAGGCTAGGTTTAGGGTTAGTGTTAGGGTTGTGATTGTTATTTAGGCTAGGTTTAGGGTTAGAGTGAGGTAGAGTGTTGGGGTTTTAGGCTAGGTTTAGGGTTAGTGTTAGGGTTGTGATTGTTATTTAGGCTAGGTTTAGGGTTAGAGTGAGGTAGAGTGTTGGGGTTTTAGGCTAGGTTTAGGGTTAGTGATAGGGTTGTGATTGTTATTTAGGCTAGGTTTAGGGTTAGAGTGAGGTAGAGTGTTGGGTTTTAGGCTAGGTTTAGGGTTAGAGTGAGGTAGAGTGTTGGGTTTTAGGCTAGGTTTAGGGTTAGAGTGAGGTAGAGTGTTGGGGTTTAGGCTAAGTTTAGGGTTAGAGTGAGGTAGAGTGTTGGGTTTTAGGCTAGGTTTAGGGTTAGAGTGAGGTAGAGTGTTGGGTTTTAGGCTAGGTTTAGGGTTAGAGTGAGGTAGAGTGTTGGGTTTTAGGCTAGGTTTAGGGTTAGAGTGAGGTAGAGTGTTGGGTTTTAGGCTAGGTTTAGGGTTAGTGATAGGGTTGTGATTGTTATTTAGGCTAGGTTTAGGGTTAGAGTGAGGTAGAGTGTTGGGTTTTAGGCTAGGTTTAGGGTTAGAGTGAGGTAGAGTGTTGGGTTTTAGACTAGGTTTAGGGTTAGAGTGAGGTAGAGTGTTGGGGTTTTAGGCTAGGTTTAGGGTTAGTGATAGGGTTGTGATTGTTATTTAGGCTAGGTTTAGGGTTAGAGTGAGGTAGAGTGTTGGGTTTTAGGCTAGGTTTAGGGTTAGAGTGAGGTAGAGTGTTTGGGTTTTAGGCTAGGTTTAGGGTTAGTGATAGGGTTGTGATTGTTATTTAGGCTAGGTTTAGGGTTAGAGTGAGGTAGAGTGTTGGGGTTTTAGGCTAGGTTTAGGGTTAGAGTGAGGTAGAGTGTTGGGGTTTTAGGCTAGGTTTAGGGTTAGAGTGAGGTAGAGTGTTGGGGTTTTAGGCTAGGTTTAGGGTTAGAGTGAGGTAGAGTGTTGGGGTTTTAGGCTAGGTTTAGGGTTAGAGTGAGGTAGAGTGTTGGGTTTTAGGCTACGTTTAGGGTTAGAGTGAGGTAGAGTGTTGGGTTTTAGGCTAGGTTTAGGGTTAGAGTGAGGTAGAGTGTTAGGTTTTAGGCTAGGTTTAGGGTTAGAGTGAGGTAGAGTGTTGGGTTTTAGGCTAGGTTTAGGGTTAGAGTGAGGTAGAGTGTTGGGTTTTAGGCTAGGTTTAGGGTTAGAGTGAGGTAGAGAGAGGGTTAAAGTTTAGTGTAGGAAATTACCACGGAGCAATTGTCACAGGAGCAAGTGTCGGACAACCCAATATATGCTTTTACACCTCCATTTAAGACCACATAGATATAGATACACATAGATCTCCCATCATCACTTTAAAGGTTCTGTTTCTCTCAGCTAAAATTCTTTTTTCAATCCCTTCACATGCTTTTAGTGTTCATAGCCTTTCCAATCTGTCTTGTAATTTAATGCTTAATTAACTAATCAACCAGGTGTGCTGTGCGATAAGCTTTCTAACTTGTAACCAAAAAAATGTGTCATGCAGTGTTCATTGCCTTTACACAGTGAGAAGAGACTTGCGGCGGTGTGTCTTTATAAGTTCATTTTTTGTGAGCTTACTTTCATCCACAGTACTGTCCATGAAATTCTTAAAGTCTGCTGCTCTTTTCTCAACCATGAAAATGTTGTGTAATTTTCCCTTTAATTGGGTTTTTGTGTGACATTAATTTTTTGGCTTATGCTTGGTGTTGGGACTGTGTAGCGTAATTTGGCTAGTTAATGTGCGATAAGTTGACAAGTTGAAAATAATACACGAAAGAGGGTTATTAACTGGAAGATTTAAAAAAAAAAAAAAGAGGAAAAGGTTAAACAGAAGAACTAATAGAGAAGCAGAAGATAAAACAAATACAAAATAATAAATAATAAGATAAATATGCAGAAAAATAGGAAGACAAAAATAATAGGTCTGGAGGAAATCAGAACTGAATTGAATGATAAAAATCAATCTGAAGTAGAAAGAACAAAACAAAATTATATTAAGAGAATAGTCTGAAGAAAAAAAGAGAAATGTATGTAAGTGAAAGAAAATCAAATGTTAACAACCCTCATAATGCACAGTTGCATATTTTCTCAAAAAGTTCATTAGAAAACTTTGTTGTGTTTTGCTTGCATTCAATAGGATGAATGGAATTTTTGGATTTTATGGGAATTCTTTTTGATGAATTTTGTAGAAAATGTTTCCTTTTTGTGTAGTTGTCAGCATTATAGCTGTAAGTCTAAAGTTTGCAGTGTTTTTCATGCTTGTCTTGCTTTCTTATCTACTGGAATGTTTTTGATATTCTTCAGCTTTCAAAAACAATCAATTTATCCATTCCTTTTCCACTTGTTTCCACACTTTCCTCCTATTCGAAGTAGCTTTTTTATAATCAAAATAATTTTTCTTTTCATATTAATTTTATGTTTTCCAAATAAAATAATAATATTGATTTATATACCGGTAGCTCAACTGCCATACAAATATTCTCTACTGTGCTTTAGTTGAAAATAAAATGTTTCTTACTTTTATGATCCTTTTATCAATTTAACAATCTGAGTTTTATGATATATGGGACATGTATATTACACTAATCAGATATACTATTTAATGATTCTATAAAGATGAAATTAGATAGCTAATTCATATGCCACCTTAAAGGGAAAAAACTCATCAATTAAATTCGAATTGCGATTTAGGGATTTTCTTCCTATGAAATTCATCAGTTATTAAAGGATTACAGTACCTATACAACCTTGTAATGAGAAGATCCCTACAGTACTTGGCTTACATATTTGAAATCCCATAAAGAGGAAGATAACCAGGAAAAATTATTTCTTATTTTAAAACCAATTATTATTTATAAACATGCAGACACCTATTATTCGGCGCAAGTACCCTTCCATGGCCACAATCACCACGTCATTCAGCGACGAATCGGCTGCAAGCACGCTCAGCAGCGACGATAGCAGCATGAGTACCGAACCCACGGACATGTCTCAGCTCGGCCCCGGTGGAAGCATGTTCTCTGCATCATCAGCAACCATCAACGCAGCCAAGCAAAACATCGTGCCGTCAGCTTGGCGCAAGCCCCAGCAGTCACAACGCAGGACTAGGGAGAGAATGGTGTCGGTTCTTAAAGGGCTGGGCCAGAATGTTGGATTGCCCAGGAGCCCATCTGTAAGTTGGATAATGGTTCACACTCTTCTTTGTAGGAGTTGTGTTAGAAGCAGTTATGCAAATTTTGCTAGAAATACACTGCATCATACCATCATTAAACCAGGCAGTCTGTTAATAGTACCACCTTTATTCAAGAATTATAGCTTGAATTTGTTTGATGTACAAAGTATTTTATTTACAGGTCTTTACTATCTGAAAATGAAATGATTGATTGATTATTTCACACATAACATTGTTTGATCATACAGAATCTTTGAGCTGGTTCATTCCATACAGCTGACCAATATGTTCTCCTGTAATACTTATTGCAATAGCTTCTACTGCTCTTTAATTTGTCTATTACTTTGAATGCTATGACCCTACCGTTGAGTGACAGAGTATGTAGTTTGCATTATTTAAATCATTATCATAATCATATTTTCTTAACTATCATTATTACTATTAGTATCAATTTTACTTTATAATTTTTATTGAGATCAGTATCAACTCTTGGTATCTTCCTTCAGGTGATCTTCAGTTCAACAAGTGACATTGCAAATGAGCGGCAGAACAGTGTCTGCTCGTCCAGTGAGTCCACCTCCCTTGTTGACTCAATGAACCCTGAGGGCAGCAAAGCAGAGGAGAGCGGCGATATTCCCACGCTCAAAGAGTTTGACTTCTTAGAGGGAGAAGAAGTAGATAGAGAGGTATGCATATACATTGATTTTTGTAAAGATTGTTTCGAATTATCAAAAATTGCAAGTAAAGTCCACACCGTTTCTTGTATGGTCACAAATTTAACAACAAGCAAACATGAGCTGGAGTACATGTGTAAAAATTTATTGTAATTAGCCTGTGTTAGTTATTACAAAGCAATTAGAGCAAAAATGTCTGCCTCCCTGTCATCCCTGAGATACCTAGTGGCTGAGATGTTAGAAGAGATTCTATTCAGTATTTCTGCCTTTATGATGCTTGTGAGTTCAACTGACGTGACTACCAAAAGTTATATTTTAAAAGGTGCTCAAACGATCTGTCATTTTTAAGGTAGTTCGGCAATACGTGTATGAAATCTTCTTTATAATAATTATTAAAAGAAGAAAAAAATTATATGACAGGATGGTTAATAGTTAAATTGATGTAATAACCGATGTAGAATTAAAATCTGTGTAGTCTATAATCAGACATGAGCAGGTCTTTTTCTAATTTTAAGATGGTAAAGAGTTCAACTAATATGACAACCGATCTATCTATAAACTGAAATCTATAATCAGATACGACCAAACCATTTTAGTGAGAAGATCAATTAACTGTAGTCTACTGATTGAGTCTTTTTTTTTTAAATTACAGGATGGCAAAGAGTTCAACTGGTATGACAGACAATCTAGAATTAAATCTGTAAACTGAAGTCTATTATCAGATACGACCAAGTCTTTTAAGTCAATAAATCAGAAATGACAGAGCCCTTCTTTTTCATTACAGGATGGTAAAGGGTTCAACTGGTATGACAGCCGGCATTCTTTGGAGGATATTGATTCGAGTGGAGTAACGAACCCGACCATGAGGGATCCAAGTATTCATCGGAAGATGAGGTAAGGTCCCATCAATTTCCTAGAGAAGGAACTTATGAGCTTTCTCATTATTTTGATGTCAGTTTGGAAGAACATCATAGCAGAAAGGTTTTCTTGAAAAGGATTGTTCTTCAAATTGCTCATACTCAGAATATGATGAGAAATAGCTGAAAATTTTGGGCAAAACTTTCATGCCTTGTGAGTATAGTCCCGTATACACATTTCTGTGTGCAGTGCATGTGACTTCCAGCTTGATTGAATCAATTTGTTAGTATTTTGATGTGTCCCAAACAAACGGAAACCTCACACTGTACAACTGACTTCTATGCACTACATAATAATCAATATTTCTCAATATATTCCAGACAGTTTCTTTCACAAGATAATTGCATGAATAGAACTCAACTCTGTCTTTAAAACAGTTTACTCTTAACACATTTATCAAAAGCTGGCAATTTGTGGTGTTGATCAGGAATGTTAATTTGCTTCTTTCTGTTGATTTTGTCATACAGACTAGTATATCAGGTGCAGATGATAACACACCTAGTCTTGAAAACAGCCGTATCTACTCAGGAATGTCTCAAGATTTCATTCCCTCTACTGGGGGCAGCAATGTGATCAGAAGAACTACATCTGGGTCCTTATCAAGGTGAGGGATAATCCTTGCTATGCTCTGAGCCTAGTTTGGAGGTACAGACACTTGTCACTAGTAGTGCGTAACAGAGTGTATCTGAATTGTTAGACTGTAGACTGCAGTCTACTGCACTCCATAGACTCTGTATTTATAGCTACTCTTGATTTGACACAGCCAGAGACTGACAGAGTTAGGCTCAGCTCAAGACTTCATGGAATTGTGAATGGCAGATGTTCTTTCCACAATTTAATGATGAGGAATACTATAATTGTTTTTGAAAAATATAAAAAATCCCTCCAAAGCTTTACAATACTACCAAGTTTCAAATAAGTTTACTATAAGATTTCATGAGAACAGTTTGTAATCATGATTCGTGGTCTTATCATCTTGTTCAGATAATATTCAAAGGCATCATACTTTCATTCCATAAACCGGTTGTGAATCTAAAGCAGAAAGGCAAACAAAATTAGATTAACACTAATGGATGGATTTTATAGACGGCTGAAACCACTGATGGCACTAACAGATTTACTGAGTATGGTTTGTTGCATGAAATTGCACTTCCATTTGAAGTCATGTAAAATCAGTTTGTTTTTGTTTTATAGTGGTGGCAGCGATATAGACAGCATCACCTCCCCAATATGCAACTCACCCACCGCCAATTCTTCCTTCATCTACATCCCCGTCGACGAGGTGGAAGAGGCATGGCAGAGTCACGTGGATGCCGTCATGGTGGACATGAGCGGTCGTTATGCGGTCAATACGTTCCATATCTTCACCCAGCTCTACAAGGTCATGCAGCAGAGGTTTTGTAATCTGACCAGAGAAGCATGTAACTACCTGGGAGATCGCATGAGAGGCATCGCACTTCAATTCCATATCCTTTTAACCCATTGCCTATGGGAACCTGGTGATCCATATATTAAACTTTAAAATGGTTGAGATAATTAAGTATTGAACAGGTTAATAATGAGGTTTATTTTTATTTTTTGTACAGCATATAGCATCCAAGCATTCCTCTTTAGAAGAAATCATTCTTGTATTTGGCCCTCAAACTGATGCTCTGAACCTGAGATTCCTCTTTTTGTCTGAAAAGCTCAGTGGAAGGCATACAAAATAGACTTCATATCTAATTTGTCCTTGTGAGATTCTTCATTTAAACACCTTTTGCATTGATTAATTCAAGTTCATAAGGACTCCAGTCATTGGATTAAAATAATTGACTTGTATTGTCTAAGTACTTGTATGGTGGAAAGAGGGTGCCCCAGATTGGGGGAGAGACTTATGATTATTTTTTATTGAGTTGAATATGACACAAATCAATATTGGCCTTAACTCCCTATCTCACTGAATACCCTAGAAGTTCTGAGCACCCATGCTCTTTGTCCTTTGTCTATGTGGACACCGAGACGTTGATGATATGTAGACTTCTGGACAGCCATAAATACTGTGTGCTTGAGCTCAACGAACACTATGATACCTACATCTCAAAGAGGGACCAAACTGTTGAGGTAAGTCCAAATCTTGTCCTCTCTTAAACATGGTCCTATCAATCTCCAGTCTTGTTCTCATTGCCCCTATAGTCCTGTTCACATGTCCTGTTTCCATTGCCCTCAAGTCTCCCAAGCTTTGATGTTGATTTTTAACGTGAGCTTGCACTCAATAAATAGCAAAGCTGTTCAGAGACAAATCAATCTATGCTAATTTTTCTTTTCTACCATTTTCTTTTCAGTGTCTGGATTCTATCAAAGCGTCTCTGAAGAGACAGACTCTAGCAGCTCATGTAAGTCTCTTTAAACTATTACTAGTATGTCTGTGTTTACAATGTCATTGAAATATACATGTAGTTTATTTGATTTATGGAACTTGCAGAAGGGGATAGAAAGAGAGACTTTCTTTAGCACTATTAAATGTCAAATGATGTACATCTGTTCAAACTTATGTAAAGGTAAAATGTGATCATTTCACTTTTGTTTACTTTTACATGGTATGAAAGATTTCGAATTTGAATTGTGACTTAGTGATGAACAACTCTGATTTACCTTTATTATTATTGTATCAAATCATCTATAATAAGTATATAAACAAAAAACCTAGTGTCCTTTGGCAAGACATTGCCACTCTCCACCCAGGTTTTGTATACATGTAGGTTCTGGTAGTGAGGAATTCCTTGAATGCTGTGAGCGCCGTAATAGGTAGCCTAGCTAGAGCCAGGGTAACATTGGAGTGTCTTGAGCATCTTGCGTGGTGGATATGTGCGCTATAAAGATATTCAATATCATTCTATTATTATATTATTATATTATGGATTTATGTTGACTCAAGGGTAAAAGAAACCAAGGATTGTATTTACTAAATTTGCTAGTCCCCCCTCCCCCTCTCAATCACCAAACCATGAGCTAGAAAAGTGATCACTACTTACATTTATTTGTTGTTGTTTTTGTGCAGGATATTAATGGGCCAACAGGAGAAGAACAGGTAAAGTCGAACATTGATTTCATTTTCAGCTTCATTTTTATTTTTTTATTTTTCATGTAGATTTTGGTGGTAAATATAGGTTTAAGAAACATTAATTTTTTGAAGAATGATCACTGATTAATAGTTGAAATAAGCTTCTCGTTTCAAACCATATGATGATAAAGAACCTACAAAGGACTAGGATATCAAAATTTATGTTCATCAGATGATAGGTGTATATCATGGAGAATATATTGTGGTGTATTCTATTGGCTGTATTGGTCTTTTTGAATAACCACTCCTCTCATCTCTGTACTTCCAGTATCCTTAATTTCTCATTCACTTTCTGTGAGTTGTATTATTCAGGTTGTTGGTTCTTATCACATGTTTGTAGTGCAAACACTCAATATTGGATATGTAGTTATAGACTCTAGAGCTGTAAGAAATAGCTGTAAGAAATAGCTGATGTACCTAAATCACACCTACCGGTATATAATTATATTGTGACTCACAGTAATAAGGGATTGTGTACTCAGCAAAGACAGGTATTTTATAAGCATCTACTTCTTGCCCATGCATAATGATAGCGATATAGTGTAGTTGGTTAAACCAGCAACTAGGGGAACTTGGTTAGTCGATAACAAATAATTAAGAATATGAAAGATCATATTTGAGGATACCGCAAATATGACATCGACTACCTCAACGTGAGTATTTGATAGATATTTCCAATTAGTCAAAGGTATATGTGGGCCTACCAGTATGTTTTCCTTTATATTTTGTAGAATAGAAATGTCTGATTCAAGATTTCTTAAATATATTTTAAGAAATTAATATGATGTTTAAGAGGACAATTTTTTAAAAAAAAGTGAAATAAATTATGCTGCCTCCAATGCCCAGATTTTTCACTTGTGAATATGAAGGTGTAAGGGATGATCATTCCACCTTTCCACACCTACCTACATCTGTAATTCAGAGCAATCAGTGGTTCACATTCAAATCATAAGTGAAACTACTGGGCTTCAAAGAGAGCTAGTCCTGGCTAAGTGTTGAATAGAGCAAAGTAGCTATTGACTAACCAATGCTTCTAATACTAACCCCCTACCACACACCTCTCACACATACACACACACACTGGGGTTTTACAGGAGAGGGTTCATATTAACCAAGTAAGTATGCCTTGTATTGCATGGCTTCCGCTTTGCTTTGCTTTCTTGCTTGCTTTGCTTCCCTCAAAATAAAAGAAAATACTAGCATCCAACAAAGCAGGAATTCTTGTTCAGATGATATCTACCTACTTTATCCATAGGCGCCACATTTGCTAATTGATTGTGTTGGTAATTATATAACATGATAATAGCACCTTTACATATTAAATGCAAATACAAGAGCAGTAACAGTGGATTGTAATAGTTCTTGTTATAAATATGTGGCCTTAGTTATAGGCATAAAAACTACTTTTCAAGATGAGAAGATAATACAAGTCATGTAGTAGTGTCTTGGGAAGTTAAGAACCTGTCATATAAATAAAAGCAATGCATCACAATGACCTCTTTCTGAGGCTATTAAAAGATATATTAATAGTACAAAACAGCTGTGTACCATGTATACTTCATACAAAGATTTTACTAATGTTTACCTTTCACAAAGAGGGAAAAGGGGATTTTATTTGTTTTGGCATTTAATTTAATTACTGTTTATTCTAACTATAACTGGCAATGCCATTAAATGCTGCTCCCATTTTGAATACATATATTCATCAAACTAGATGTGTATATGCACAGTAGGAATAATTTAAACATTTCATTTTCTTTGAAATTTAGACAACATACTTCTTGCTTTTAATACACATCAGTAGTCCTATGAGTGAATCAATACTATACCATAGTGTATTTTCTTTTTTTAATCAACAAATTAATTTATTTGTATTGAAAGAATATTGAGGTTACTTGTCTTAAATAGATTTCTTCATTTTAAAGTCCCAGGTTTGATGCTTCAGATTGAATTTTCCAATTTGTTCATATGCATGAAATACCCGTTTTCAAAATTTGCCATACTTTCTCCCAATTATGCTTTTCTACCCTGCCTTGATGAGCTTTGCTTCTATTTAAACACAATCTGTTTTGATATACTTGTTGTTATGATTAAAAGATGTTTGAGTTGTGAACATTTGTGTGGTCTTTTATAATCCATCTTTTCATTTATAACCTTATCTGATCTCCAGCAAACAAAGAAATATGATATGAATATTCATGACATAATTTAATGATGCATTCTCAAGTTCTCCATCCAAGGGTCATTCTGCACACCTGTTTATGCCTTTCCAATTGATTATATCTTTACAATGCACAGAGAATCCTTAAAGTGGGATGTATGGGTTAACATTTGCACAAAAGTGACAGGCACTAGGATCGCTAATAAGGGCTATGTGAGGATATTGTCACCTAAAAATGGGGATGGGTTCATTTTGCATAACATCCATCTGAAATTAGTGAAAATGCCCCTCCCCTTATTTTCTTCTTTCTTTCCTTAATTTTTTCATGAGATTAAATGCTAAAATATTTTTGAATATTATATCAAGTTTTTTTGTTAAACACATTTCTCTCTAGGTTCTCTCTATCATGAAAATGTTGACATTAAGACGCTTTGGGCCCCAGCTTGTATTTGTAGGACCTTGGCCTCATACTTAAATTTACATTGAATAAGTATTATGTGGCAGAGGTATTGAATTGAGTTAGGACAAGAAACTGGACTTTGATGTGTCTTCCTTTTTTCATAAACAGACACCCCACACCTTCATGAGCACTGTAATAAATAAATACTCAGTGTGTGTTGTACATGTATGCATTTCTGCCCTCATTTCTATATTTTTCTATCAAATAGTCTATCAGATAAAAGTGTGCATACTCTGTGTATTCATATGATATATGTATATATCAAAAATACTATAAACTATGTATTTGGATGTAGTCAGGTGACATATCAAGTTTTATGACAACATTTGAATTTTAGTTGATGTGTGTAAATACATGTACCGGTATGTGTAATGTCAAGGGACTGAAATACTGTCATAATATCATGCAGAAAAGGTGTTCTGGTATTGATAGTTCATGGAAAATGATTAATGATTTTATTTCGTTTTGTTTGTTCTTCCTTCAACTAGAATTGTATGGAATATATTTAAAAATACATGTAATAATAAAATTAATAATAGAAAGCCCATTATGTCAACCATAAACATATTCTCTTTCTTTTCTATTAGACGCATATATTTCCCACACTTCTTTTTTTTAAAGTTATTGATGTTGCACAGCTTTCTATCTTGCACTGCAGTTTTTTAAGTATAGTATTGTTTATTTTCTTTTTGAGCATAAAATGATTACAGGTATATCTTTCATTACTGATGATATCTGTTGATTGTATACCCGATACTTCTAGAGTGATATGCAGTGTGGAAGGATTCATTATTTTTTTACTGGTGTGACCGTTATTTTCAGTATGCTTCATATGTCTTTGTGTGAAATCGTGCATGATTTTTATGCCTCTGCTACAAAGTAGCCGGAGGCATTATGTTTTCTGGTTGTCCGTACGTACGTGTCGTTCTCGTGATCGCGTTATCTCAAGAACCGATGAATGGATTACAGCCAAACTTGGGTCATGTATGTATCTTGCAGAGCTAATGAACTGATTAGATTTTGGGGTCACGAGGTCAAAGGTCAAAGGTCACAAGGCTCATTATGTATGCAAAAATAGCTCGTGATCGCGTTATCTCAAGAACCGATTGATGGATTACCACCAAACTTGGGTCATGTATGTATCTTGCAGAGCTAATGAACTGGTTAGATTTTGGGGTCACGAGGTCAAAGGTCACAGGGCTCGTTATGTATGCAAAATAGCTTGTGATCACGTTATCTCAAGAACCGATTGATGGATTACCGCCAAACTTGGGTCATGTATGTATCTTGCAGAGCCAATGAACTGATTAGATTTGGAGGTCACGAGGTCAAAGGTCACAGGGCTCATTATGTATCCTAAAATAGCTCATGATCGTGTTATCATTAGAACCAACAGATGGATTACAATCAAACTTGAATTTTAAAAATTGCTTCCATTTTGGTTTGTAAAATTGCTCTATGGCATCATTTTTGACTGCGCGCAGTTGAAGTTCCATCTAGTTTTTCCTCTTTTCCAAATGCTACAGTAGTTAATTATCCCCTCGCCGACGAAGTCGGAGGGAATATACTGTAGTAACGCTGCCGTCCATCCGTACGTAACAAATCTGGTTTCCGTTCGATAACTTGAATAATGTTTGACAGATTTTAATGAAATTTGATATGAAGGTACATGGTATCAATACAGCCTAAGTTCAATTTCGGAGTATGTAGGTCAAAGTTAAAAGGTCATAGCTCATTAAATATGCAAAATTACCTATTTATATATGCGCAAATGTGGTTTTCATTCAATCACGTAAGTAATGTTTTTGAGTATGTACGTCAAATGTCAAAGGTCACAGCTCATTTATAATGCAAAAATTGCTAATTAACAATGACTAATTATGTACATGAGAAATAGCTACAGTAACTATGTATGCAAAAATGTGGTTTCAGTTTGATAACTTAAGTAATGTTGGGTGGATTTTGATAGAATTTCTGACGTATATAGGTCATTTGTACATGTACCTGGCGAGGGGATGCTACGTTTTGCGTTGACTTGTTTATAATATGTTCATCAAACTGCACATACATCTTTGTAGTGTTGATGTTGTATTAATATGAAGAATAAAAACATTAGTAAAGACAGACAGAGAATAGTATTGTACAGTGAACCAGTTCAGATTTAGCATATGGCCCAAATGATCCCAAATAAACACAATGTAGTGTTCATTATATATCTCGGCAGACCTCAAAGCTTGGCACCTTTATATTCTCATGTGCAGACTCTATTTCAAATGAGGTTCCTATCATCAGTTTAATGTAAAGCTTGAAAAGCTTCATGCAAAAACTTTATAATATCATTAAACAAGTTTGCATTGATACACACATTGCAGACATTTCTTCATCCAGACTTTTATCATGGAGTCATCAGTGCTTTACATTGTACAACATGCTTCAACACAGTTTTGCCTTCAAATATTTTTACAAAGTTACTCAGTCCAGTTTATAAGAAAATTAGAAGTTACAAAAAGAACAAAGACATATTGTATAGTGCCATGTGTACTGAACAGATGATTAAGAAGAGAGTTAATGACAAGAGTCAAATCTCATATATATGTGTAATATGTTAAAACACCTGAATGGTAATAAAGCATGTCCATTTAATCCTTAATATTCAACAGCTTCTTTGAACCTGTGCCAGACACAGACACTATCTTTATTCTTATTCAATATCAAATTAGTGTCAATCATAATAATTTTCTATGGGTATCTACAAAAATACATGGAAATATTAGTCCAGTTATCAATACTCCCATCATTTACAATCCCTTTAAAAACAAAGCAATTGGCAGGGATTTATAATGATCACATTTCTTGATGATTGGAGAAAGTTCTTGAATAGAAAGCCACTTACGGTAATGAGAAAGTTCTTCTCAGCCCTGTATTTTCTTATCACTTCCCTGTATAACTACTATGTTGTTTATCTTTATATTTTGTTTGTAGCAAATTGAGCTATGTCGTCGCCTGTACCGTCTCTACTGCCAACTGAGGATGTTGTTTGATAGCTACTGTAAACTGATCCATTCTTTAGAGGGCGCCAAACATGTTTCACATGTAAGTATTAGAAGAGCCTAAGTCGCACACTTTGCCCAATCCCTCATGATGTAGATTTCAATGGTAGAAATATGATAATGTATCACTTTGGATATTTACTGTAAGCTACTGAGTTCATGAAGCTACAGAATTGATCAAGATAAGCTACCTCATTGCTGGGTTGGAGGTGATTTGAGTTTGGTATGATAGATCCCAGCTTGATATACATGTTCATGTATCCTGGGTTTAGTATCTAGAGGATTGAGGGACTGACATGTGAAAACTGTAGTATATAATTAGATATAACTTTCAGAATTCTGTGTTTCTTGTCTGTTGAGCATAGTCTTGTGATCCTGATGCCAAATGTGAATTACCTTTGACAGCAAATCTGAATCAGAAAACAAGGCATGATGGCTCATTGGTAGAGCAGTCGTCTCGTAACCGGGACGTTCCGGTTTAGAAACCAATTCGATTGTCTAGTTGACCTTGGTAAGGCATTAATCCTCATTACCAAGTACCTCAGAGAGGACTTAAAGCCGTCAGTCCCCTGGTTGCTTACTTATAAGCACACACATGCTTTCTTAGCAGTCGGGTAGAACCAACCAAGAATCCTCCATTTTTCAATCAGCAATGCAGCTCCCTCTCTATGTACATAATGGTAGCTGTTAGGAGATTAGTATTTCTTCTTCTTCTTCCAGTGTAAGTGCTGCTTCAAGGTGATGAAGAATCTCCAGTTATCTTGAGCGTAGTCTCCAGTTGGTTGAAGGCAACATCTCTTTTAGAACTGTACATTAATAATACATATTGCTGTTGTAGATCCAGGATTTCTCAGTGCCGGTCTGTTCAGCCAAGGAGGAATTGAGCCTTGCAGCCCAGGAGCTGGAAAGCGGCCAGGTAGCACTGTCACCAGAGGGCGACACGGGAATCACCACACCAGAAGCGGCTGTCGTCACCTTGACCAATCATCTTGGACGCAGGGATGTCAGACGTGCTCTCAGGCTATTACATGTGTACAGGTGAAAATTTTGTTTCCAAAAATACATTTATTGGATTTTGGCATTCAACTCCTAAGAGGAACACTGTTCTTATACGACTCTTAAATGATCACCTTGTTGCCTAGAACAGTCCAGTGTGCTTTTTGAGCAACTTAAGATTGATGTACATGACAACCACCTTCAATTTTACTTGATGTTGAAATGATCAGTTTCTTAGCATGGGTCCACCCACTGAATGGATACTTGTATCATTTGGTGGATGAAATGCTAATTAACATAGCCAACAATGACGGAGAAGGTGTAGGAGGTGATCCTTTCATCTTCCTCTCATATTTTCTTCCCTCCATTCCCTTGTTTCCTCTCTTCCTCCCTCTTCTCTCTCTCTCTCTCTCTCTCTCTCTCTGTCTGTCTCTGTCTGTCTCTGTCTGTCTCTGTCTCTCTGTCTCTCTGTCTCTGTCTCTCTCTCTCTCTGACCCCAGTAGCTTTGCCACTGAAAATAGTACCTTGCACTGTTTCTACTGGTCTTTAATGTCCTATTCCCATCAATGGCACTCTCTGTTATAATGGTTTGTACTGTCTTTCATTGTTGGTCAGGTCTATGTGGTCTGGTGAGCTGTTTGGTTCCAGTGAGGAAGATGACCAAGATGTACTGCTAGCGTTACTCTGTAAACAAATTGCCGACGGCAGAAGTGGTATGTAACTGTGATGAGTTTATATACAAGAGTTTATTTGATTAAGATTCATTCATTGTCCAAGGCACAGAAATGTTTTTACATTAAAATTTGAGTGTTTTATTCCCAAGTATATGTATTTTCCAGTATGTGTGCACATGCTATAGGTACACACAGGAATAAATTTATTTTGTTTCATCCAAGATATTTATTGTATCACTATCAAACATTGTTTTTTAATTGTCTAATGTCCTTGGATTGTCCTATGAGTGGCAGTGACAAATAAAGATACTGGATATTCGATGAAAACTATTGGCTCCATATTATAACCTAGAGTGATCATGTATTGTATTGTATTTATTAATTCTTCATTGATGTACATCAATAATCTGTTTATAAACATATAAATTATATAAATCAATTTACAATGCAATGTAATAAATCAATATTCTGTTTGTAAACATTATCATATAAATCAATTTACAATGCAGTGTAGCAAAACAGAAGAAAAATTATATACAGCAGAAAAAACTTTTCATCTTGTAATAACATGACACATAATGCATAAAGTAAATAATATAATGTACCATAATACATCCGAAGATTTAGATATATAAAACCTAATATAGCAATTTTCTAAATAAATTATAACTCATGCTATACAAAATAGGCAAATGAATCATGTAGTATATTACACAAGTCTTAATTCAATGAATAAATACCTTTTGATACTAGCTAACATCAACATAGATTAAGTATTGTGCATGAATCCAATGGGACATTTTGTACTCTCTCATATATATATAGCACTTTAAAGATATCAAAGTTACATGGATTTTTCCCCCTCTCTTTTACGACAACCAGGTGTTCTTGTCATCTCAAGGTCTGGCCAAGAGCTGCAGACAGCATGCCACAAGCTGATGGGCATCAATGCTGAACTCAAGAAATCCATCAAGGTCATTGAAAATATGGAGACCAAGGAGGAGGTAGAGGAGAAGAGCGAGATGGAGAAAGCTGAAGGAGAAGGAGGAGGACCTGGGAAGGGAGATGAGAAGGTGAAGCTCAGAAGAAAAGGCAACAGGAAGGGGAAGAATGATGGAAGAAAGGGTTGGAAGAGTGAGGGAGATAGGAACACAAAGGAGGCAAGTGGAGAGGTCAGTCAAGGAGGGAAAGGTGGACGGGGAACTGATGAGAAGAAGAAAGGAAAAGAAGACAGGAAGGGGAAGGAGGAAAAGAAGAAATCCAGTAGGGAACCCACCCCTGAGCCCAGCATACCAGAAGAGAAGAAGCTACCAGAGGATGGGAACAATGGGAAAGTGAAAGATGGAGGAGAAGGTGGGGAGGGAGAAGATACAGAAGTGGTGGTTGTCACCGTGACCAGTGATGAAGTAGGAGGTGGAGAAGGTGAGACGAAGGAGGCCAGGATTGTGTTCCAGAGCAATGAGGGTGTGGAGAACGGAGGGGATGAAGGACGAGAGGTGACCCTTGATACCAAGGAGTCACCAGAGAACAAGGAAGAAGTCAAGATTGAAGATGTGACTCTGGAGGATGCAACTAGTAGTAAGGTTGATGGAGAAGTGGTAGAAGGGAGTGGTGACACCAGAACGATCGATGAGGAAGAGGTGGAATCTGACTTGACAGCTCTCATAGAAGCCATCGAAGAGATCGAAGAGGAGATTGTAAATAAAGACAAAATGGAGGCCCTTCCCTTGAAACTCGCAGATGATGATAACACCAGCACTGGTGCAACAGGGGTGGGGGTTGAACCTTCTCCTGCAAAAGGGGAAAGCTTTGCACCCCTTCCGGACATGGACAGTGGTTTCATGGCCGAGACGCCGGACTCTCAAGCATCTGATAACAAAGCTTCCTTCGGCGATGATGTTCCACTGGATATTCAAGTCACACCAGCAGAGGAGGACAAACTCTTTCCTACAGACAAGCAACCGTTGCGCAAAGAGTCGACGGAGAAGCTGAGAACGAGGCGGAGAAGAAGGCTCTGGGAATCACTGAGGATGTGTGGCAGAAAGATCCTAACTCCAGACCAACATCTGGAGAGAGTCTGTGCACAGAGCTCTAGGACCAAACAAAACTTGCCATTCAGGAAATGACATGGATGTCGTAGAAAGAAGATATCTTCATTTTTATTCAACAAAGGATGTGAGTAGGTGTACTGAAATCTATGACAGATTGGACAATAATAATGTTATTTGTCGGGGAAGAGAGTCTTTGTTTTTGTATTCACTGTGCATATAATGGATCATCATAACAATTACCATTAGGCTGAATGCAAAGAGGAGAAGTTTTAGTTGTATAGGTTTCTTTATAAGAAATATATGAAAGCAGTTATTATTGACTCATGTTGTTGGAATTGGCTTGCAATACCTGTGTATCATAGAGGTGACATTGAGATTCATTGAAGTGTATGACCACAATATTTTCATTTGAATTGAGTGCTGACCATTTTTATCAAATTCCTAGTTTTTCTTGTTGTAGAATGACCTTGTTTTAATCATTTCTTCGTGCTTTCTATATGGAAGTTCTTTAGTTGCTATAAGATGTATTAGTATGCTGTCAGTTTAGTAAGTATTTCTGTCTGGAAATCATTTAGTCATTTATTTCTGTCACATCTTGCAGTATTGTAATTTATTTAAGCATCATTCAGACCATGACAATGTAAAATACTTTTAGAAATTAGGCAGCAGCAGAACTTACATGTAACTTGTAAATGAATGGCCAGAGGCAATGTTGTGGGTATAACAAATAAAAACAATATTGCTGGGCGCAGTAGCCACTAAGCATACTCAATGATATATATGGTAACAGTAAAAGATATTAAGTATATTTAGTGGGGGAAAAACTCCCTGAAGGTGCTTTGTTTCACTTGATCATAACTCATGTACATGTTTATGATTGTATTAACTTGTTTATAAATGATCTACATGTGTATTTAAATATTGTACTACATGTGTCACAGCAAACCATTGCTTGTGTATTTTCATAATTATTGTACTTATTAAAAAGATATGAAAGTATGCTCTATATCATTAACTCAACACAAAAGTATCATACAATTCATATGGATATATTCTTCAATAGTTATGAATTATTAACATAGTCTGAGAAGTTACTGAGTACATATTATGTATCATATGATGACAGATATATGTAGATTGATTTTAATCTTAGATTAAAAAAAAAAAAAGGTGACTGTATATTGCCACAAATCATGTACATATGCTTCTAGTTTGTACATGTAAAGTTCCTTCCCTTCTGAGGTAGAGCTCCTCCCCCAATCCAGCATTGTTATTTTATCACCATTGCGGTACATTGTATGTGTGCACCAAAATAGGGTTATGCTGCTTTATTTGAAGCTCTTAATGCCCAGAATTTTATTTAAAAAAAAAAATTTGTGCATAAACTTTTATCATTTCTAATTGGAAGCTTTCTTAGTTTTATTTAGATGTTGATGAAATTGTCACTAATATATCAGTGAGTTAATAAACAAGTTTAAGTTGAGTATAAATACAATAACTTATGCTTTTTTAAATTCATCATTTTAAAAAGATAATTAGCTAAGAGTAGTGTTAAGAGTGATATGGAAATACAATTGATGTTCATAATGACCTCTAGATAATAAACACACATTCATTTGTCAGAAAACATTGGAAACCAAGAGATTAGAGCAAATGGTTGTTCAATGTGAGAATATGGGGTCCCCCTTGAAGCTACTAGGAGCTAGGGGATATAATATTAACCTACTGTAGTAATGTAATTTAATGTGACTGTTAACAGGAAAATGAAAGAGGATTGGCATAATATTTGTTTCTCTGCTTAAAATTTTGAAAAGTAATTGAAAGTCATGTGTTTTATTCTTAATACTGAAGTAACTCAAAATCAATCCCATAATTCTGAAGAAGTGCTACAGTGTATGTGTTGACACAATATGACAAATTAATGATTCTGTGATAATCTTCTAGTAGAACTCCTGATGTAGAATACTGACATTTAGTCATTAAATGAAGGAATATAGTTCAGCTTGTTTTGTTTCAGATGAAGGCAAAGCATACATCTAGTTTTACCTTTGTGTCTGGTTGATGTAATTATACCCAGAATTTGATCCAAGTTGCAATCCATTACTATTTTGTGTATAGGCCTATTAATGATTTACCTTAAGCTACAGTCACAAAGGTTCGTACGATCGATGCGTTCGTACGAATCTCCCTGTTCGTACGATTTCCAGAGTTCGTAGAGATTCGTAGATGGGGCAACTTCCATTTCATTTTTTGAGAGGGGGGCGTTTCCAAAACTGGTCTATACCTTTAATAAGGTTACTCGTGTCTAAATTTCTTTAATTGGATTAATTGCTACAAAATTAGGAGAAAATTGATTTTACTCACATGAGCTAAGAAATTATGCAAGTTGAGCCTGACTTTGACATTGATAGTTGAAAGCTATAAAGCAACCTTAATCTGGGAATCTCTATACTCATAGTGATTATTAGAAGAAAATAAAAACAAGATTATTTACCTCAATTTCATCATCTTGAAAGGATATCACCTGTTGTATATTATAAAATTGAATTATTTATTGGTGATGTGACAAAGCTGAGAGACATTGCAGTTAAAACTGTGATAATGGCCACCTCTCTTTAATGGCAACCTTTTTACAGTGCTCACTTGTATGGTGTCCGTATATTAAAAGAGGATTTTAAAAAAAAAACCTGTCTAGAAAGGCCACCTGGCTATGGTAGCCACTCCTTGATGGCCTTTGTTGACAGGTTCATTGGTAATCTTGGTATAAAGACTTCCTGTCTACAATGCCCACTTAATGGTTCCCTGGTATTAAAAGAGAATATGAATTGTAGAACCTGTCTAGAAAGGCCACCTGTCTATTTAGTGTTATAGGTTCCTAATTGATGTCTTTAGACAGCTTTAATTGTTTACGAGAGGGTTAATAGGGGATGTCCATGAAATGACTTGTTCAGAGGTATGGGTAACCCTCATCCCCTACATATATGTAGTAATTTATTTGAAAGGTTGGAACTTGTTAAAGATTTATGGTTAAGGTTGCAGTAATGGCTTCAGTCGCTGTGTCTAACAAGAGATATCCTCACAAAGACCCAGCTGGTATTAGGCATTGAAAAATAAGACATTTCAGACCATGAAAATAACCACATCAATATTCGAAAGAGAGTCATGGACATGATGAAGGAGAGGTTTACAGCTTGATGTTAAAAAGAGAAGTTATGATAACGATGAAGACAAGATTTCTGAGTTTGATGTTTACCAAATATGTTCTCTTTATCTGCCCTGTATACCTGTGAAAAGTTGTGCCCCTTAGAACTTTATGTCGCCAGATTTATGTGGATTGTTTGTCATGTATTGAATATGTTTGTTCCAAAATAAACTTTTTAGAAGCACATGCCTGCAAGCAAAACCAAAGCGTGTTGATGCATTTTTTCTAAAATTTTAATTACAAAAAAGGAGAAATCTCCAAATGGCTCTACTACGTCATTCATAGATTTATTTATATGAAATACGCCCCAAAGTCTTCTCATGAGCAGAGGGAAGGAGAGAGTGGATGAAAGGGTGATTAAGAGAGAGAGGTAGAGAGAGAGGGGGGGGGGGGTGAACCCTATTATTGGCTTCTGTAATTGCAAGAGATTCCTGTTTATCGTTGTACTAGTGGCATAGCATCTCCACCCGCTGGGGGCAGGGGCATCGGAACGATTGACGATTAGGAGGCACCAGTCTTACTTAAATAATGAAATGCCATTTTAAAAGGCTACTGATTAGGGTAAAGGTGCAGGAGGTGGGTCTATGCGTCTTCTTTTCTTGTCCTTTCCCCTCTCTCTCTTCCCGTTATCTCTTTTCTTACTTTTCTTATTATTTTTCTAATTATTTTTCTACCACTATATTGTGGGGGTACGTGCCCCCATGTGCCGCTGCCCGTATCTCAGTACGCCACTGTGTAGAACTTGGGGCACGAGTCCCTCCACTGCAACGCCGGGTTTTTCAGGTGTGAAGTATGTTTTAAAATATATTTTGGAAAAGGGGATATTTTACAAAGAATATTCAATTCAGCACTCGATATTTATGTATGTAAGTAAACAAATTCTTACTTTCGATGTAAAAATATTGTAAAATTTGAATTTGGCTCATATCTTTGATATGGCCACGTTCACTTTCACTTTCGATTCTGATCAGAAAACGTTTCTTTGATAGAAGGCGGGTAGCTTTAGAAAAAACAATCAAACTTTTCTCTTTCTTCTTTCAAATTACACTTATAATATAAGCTGATAACCGACAAGAAGTTACAAGATGTATTCAAAATACAAACGCAAAAAGCCAGGAATGGTAAAATTATAGTTAACGCCGTTTTCGCAGGTTTACTTACAACAATACTCAACTGTCAAATTTGCCCCAATGTAGCAGCTAAAATTATGTTAGCTACAATCTCGACCCTTTAATCAATTTTCAGCAGATAAATAGGCCTATATAGATCAGACCGCCTAAGCCAACTGAAATCCTAGTGTCTAATTTGCCAAATTAAGACCGTATACTGTTAATTACGTTCCTTTAAGCTGAAGTACCTTTGAGCCGATAAGTGGACCATGGTAATTAATGTAAACAGGCCTCTAGTATTTCTGCCTTGATAAGAGAAGTCATGGGCGTGTATGCAAAGTGATAAGAATTGGGATATTCTAGAGTTTGGTAGATTGATGCATAGCTTTGCAATGTCAATGCTATACATATGCATATTCTTCGATCGAAAGATGTTAATTGAATAGATTATACGGTTTTTACTCCATTTCTTCAGGAGTTGGCGGGAAAACTTTTGTATTCAACGAGGACAAAGTTATTTGGATCATGTTTGGGCCCTAACATTCTGGGCCTAAACTAGCAACACCTAGCCGATCCAATCACTGTTTTTTTTCTGGTACTGTTGAGAAAATGTGATTGGAACAGATAAGGAATATTACGAAGTATTGGAATTGACTTTATAGTACTATTCCGTTTCATCTTTGAAACTTAACCATGAACTTTAGCTGCTCCTTTTTGCACTGAGCAAGATGGCGGTCAATTGCCCAAAACTCTGCCGAAGCTGTTTCGGAGGGGAATGGAGAAAGCATTCACAGAAGATCTTTCTTGTTGTTTACTTGGTCATCGCAGTCGTAGCTCTTGCCCTGACGATATGGGAGACTGTTGTCACTTCAATGAATTCCGATAATCCAGTGAATTACCTTTGGTTTGTTGCCGGTATATCTGTACAACTTGCTAACGCCATCTCGCTATGGAATATCTTTAATCACTTGGTTTACTACACAAAGCCAAGCCAACAGAAATATATAGTCAGGTAGGCATCATATAAATCGTGCCCTACTTTTTTTATAATTTAGGATTTCTTACTATCAGAAATTGACCCCTATCAACATTGTTCAAATGTTTATTATCAAAATATATTTGCATTGTCTTTAAAGTGTGACCCCCTCCCCGATCTCCCAGGAAGGGGAGTGTGTAGGAAGGGGTGGGATAAGATCACAATTCTGTAGGAAAATCATGATCTTTAATTTCAGGCACCTAAAGAAGATCAGAGCAAGGAGTGAGACGGTGAATACTGATTATATTATCTGCATTAATTAACTATATCATATCTGCATTAATCAACTATACCATACTTATATACAGTCGAGCGTCGAGCGAAGTAAGACATAATATTATATACATAAATGGATAGATAAAACGTATAATAAACCAAAATAACGTGTATATAAACATGACCAGATGTATCCACCCTGCATACCTATTACCCATTAGGATTCAAGGCTGTATTGTACAGTGCCTACCCAAAAAAGTGTACCCAGCTCATGATTAAAAAGTCATAATCAATGTGACATTGAAATCTATTTCATGGTAAAGAGTAGCTTGTTTTTTACATAATGATACCCTATTCATAAGTTTTCTGCCACAGATGACTGAACAACAGGGTTTTTAAAAAGTACCGTCAGAATGTGATTGTACGAAGTATGGGCTAATGCACCAAATGTGAGTCAGACCATTATGCATGACTTTGTGTTATTTTGGTCTTGAATTCTTTTAAAAGTTAAATTCTGCTTCATGCTTCAGTTTTTCATAATTTAATGTGATCACATGTATCTAAGCTTTAACAGGACCTTTTGTCAATCCACAAGATAACCTAAAAATTGTTTTAAACAGCCTACTGCTTTCTTGCTAATGATATCTAATATCTCTCTGCTCACTTGTCCATGCACCACATGCATTAGGTGCGTCAAGTGCATAAGGTATTTGCCTCCAATTAACAGCACATGAAAACTCAGTGGTTTACTAATCTCAAAGATTTAGTAAATACAAGAAGGAACACATGATGATATAGCTACCAAAGATATTGACAATAGACTTCCAAGAAAAATTTTCTTCTCCATTGCACCTCGAACACATTTCATTTAGTCATGTGGAGTTGGCGCATTACAAATACTCTATATGATTATTAAGTGAACTTTGTCTATTTTGAATGGCTCATTGACAATTAAGGCTTACATTAAACAAGGGATGCTAAAGAAGCCAAGATTGTGCCATTATAACAAAGATAATATCATAATTTTCCCTCATAAATGAGCCTTTTCTGGGGTCTGAGTTGATATTGTCACCTTATCTATTCAAATGCACACAATCAATGCGAATAAGACTAGTCAGCAAATGTTTCGGACTAAAATAACAATGCGTATAGTTTTTATATAGGGCTCCAGACACACATTCATTGCTTCTACCCAAACTTGGTAGGATTTTGACCATACTTTTTGAAAAGGGTGCTTCTCAGTCATCCGTGGCAGCAGAGTTATGAATAACGTATCATTAGATAGATTATTAGTTACTCTTTCAAATGAAACATGATTGAAAGTTGCACGCTATAACTTTTAAATGTGAATCTACCAAATTGGGTATACTTTTTTGATACGCACTCTACATTGCCATTCCTTTAGTGTATTATGCGTTATGCAAGCGCTGTGTTGCTAATTTCCTGAAACAAAATGTGCCGGTAGTCAATATTTAAATAGCTTGTAAGTGGACTTTGAAATGTATACCAGTAGCTAATGGTGTGTGTGATGATTAATGATGATCTTTTATTTGTCCTGTTCTTCTTTTTATTGCAGAATGTTAGGGATTGTTCCTGCACACAGTATCAATTGCGTGAGTACATATTTATATCACCTTTTCAACGAAAAAATATCAGAGAACAGTTTTAGAAGACTTCTGTACTTTTATTTTCATGGGAAAAAATGATAGCAGGTAGTTAAAAGACCTCCATAACATAACCACAAAACGAAATATGTTTAGGTTGTTGTCCTAAAATCCACCATACCGTATTGATATCCCCATTCCCACCCATTTTTTTTTCTTCAAACAAAATCAAACGCGATCTCAAGATCTCTTTCAAGAAATCAACCAAGAAATTCCAATAGCCTAGAACTTCACATATTGGAATAAGCGAAGATAAATGAAATATTACATAATCCAATAACAATGAGAATACAAAAGGATATTTAGATTACTCATGAAGTGATTTCTTGAAGTCTTTGCGATCGTGTTACTTAATCTCTTCTATATACATTAATTGTTTACCTTTAATACCTTTTACCTTTAAACTTTTAACTTTTAACTTTTAACTTTAACTTTCAACTTTTAGCTTTTAACCTGCAAATGTTCATGCCGATACCTTGGGGGTACGACTTATATCCATGGCCATACATGACATGCTGAAATACTATTGGGAAGGGAATTCATGGGGAATGGAACCTAATCACGAAATACGGACCCTTTGTAGTATTTTATCTGAATTAATAAAAGTATATTGTAGCTGAATTGTGTATCGTGATCAAAAGTCTAATACTTGTTTCCATTATTAGTCTATATTTGTTGCTCTTGTTTTGTTTTGTTATGTTTTTCACTATTTATATATTATAATATTTTACTATTTATTAATTTGTTTAATGTTTTACATTGTATTTGAATTGTATTATGTAATAAACGGCTCTCTAGCAAAGCAGTTTTTTATACACGGAAGAGACTACCCTGTACAATGAACACAAAATAAATAAATGAATGAATTAATTAATGAATTAATAAATAACTTCAATAGGACACGTAACGTAACTTTTAACAAGCCTTTGTAAATTTTCCCTATAATCCACCATTAGTTATGCACTTTGATAATAATAATAATAATATATTACATTTATAAAGCGCTTAATACAATGTTTCTAAGTGCTTAACAAAATTACAAAGTAATGTTAACCTACAACAATATTATACATGATACATAATTCTAATAACAATTTTCTAATAACAAATATATAATAATAATAATAATAATAATAATAATAATAATAATAATTAATCTTTACATAGCGCTTTATAAATTAACAAACGAAATATAATGACATTACGTATTGAACAGATAAGTTTTAAGTTTACCATCGAAGGTTTCTAAAGTTCGGGACTGACTAGCGTATTTCATGGGAAAGTTTGTTCCAAATTTTTTTTTTTTTTTTTTTTTGGGGGTGGGCACAAACATAAAAGGCACGGTCGCCATAGCGGATGTGGGGCTAGATAAAGATGTGCTGTGAACGATGATCGGAGACGACTAGATGAAGTATGAGTTTTAGGAGTGGTGAGTTCTGAGAGATATGAGGGAGCAAGTTTGTGAAAGGTCTTGTATGTAAGCAGGACAATCTTAAATTTGACACGCTGTCGGAGAGGGGGGGGGGGGCAGTGTAGAAAACGAATGATTGGCGTGATGTGTTCATGTTTTCTTGTATGTGTGACGAGGCCCACTTTGATGCCCCCCATCCCTACATTTCTTATTTATCAAATATCATCTTTCTTCCATTTTTCTTAAAGGTTTTCGATCAAATTCGCTCTGTCGGCCATCTACCAGGACACGATACGTAACTTCTACCAGGCCCTTGCTGTCATATATTGTTTCATGTCTATCCTTCTGGTTTATCTTGAACAAGACTTTGATGACTTGATTAAGGGCGTATACGTTTTCCTACAGGCCATACCATATTGTTGCCTCACTCCTCACATATTTTTAACTACACCATTCTCTCTCCAGTGGTTTTCGATCAAGTTCATTGAGTCATCCATCTACCTGGACACGATACGTAACTTCTACCAGGCCCTTGTCATCTACTGCTTCATGTCTCTACTTCTTGTTTACTTGAACGAAACTTTCGACGATCTGGAGACAATTCTGAGCAGCAAACCCAAATTCAAACCCCAGCCACCTTGCTGCTGTGTGAAAACAGTGCCAAACAAGAGGTATTCTGTTTTAAGCTTATAAAAGTGATGTAAAGTCTTAGAAACTCAAGTTTCAATGCACTGTTTGAACTGCAGGGTATAGTTTGGAAACACAAATTTTCTTGAAGTTTGGTGAGACTGGTTATGAAATCCATGTAGGCCCAATTTTCTTATGCGGATTTAGGAACATTAGTCACGAACCGTAGATATTGTCGTTTCCATACAACCAGTAGGCCTTTATCATCTAAACCTTTAGATATCATTTAAATCGATGAGAACATTGCATTTATAATCACTGCCATTATCATAGAAAATGATGTTAATACACTGTTGCCTACAAAGCTGGAATAAATTTATGTTACCTCTTTTGATGAAAATATTGTGACAATATGATTTATTCTAGATAGATATAGTTTATATCTTCTTAGAATTTTATTGATCAATCTGCAGAGTCATAGAGATAGATCAACGACGTTCTAAGAAGATATGAACTATATATATCAAGAATAAATCATATTGATAGATATAGTTACATATAAATAGATATGATAAGGTCGCAAAAATGTATTCCCACTTTATGGGAAACAGTGTAATTCAGTTACTGTTACCATGGAATGTTTCTTAGCAATCATTTTGTGCCATAAAGAAGGTATAGGCCTTTCCCATATTGTTAAATATCTGAATGTTATTTTATATATGCAGATTAATTGGGAGGTGTCGAGCTGGTGTTCTCAACTATACTATCATACATCCTATCATCACGATCTTAACTATGTAAGTAGACCTCCGAGAATGAACTACATTGCTATTATTCTTGTCTACATTATCTAATCCCAATAAACGCTATCATCAAAATACATTTGATCATGGTCATTTTATAAGCGTCTTTAAGTGGTACGACTACGTAATGTCAAATATGTTTGAAATAATGAGAAAGAAAAAACATACTTAATTCACAGTTTTAAACGGCAGAAAATTTGAACGATGGTGGCACAAAGTGTTCACATTGTAGAAGAATCACACTGTGAGCACATTGAGTGATCAATGAGAGTGTTGATTTTGAGAACACACGGGGGACTATATTTATCATCAAGTGATCAATGAGATAGCTGACTGTGTGAACACACTATATGATCATGATGTGGTAGAATCATAATGCGAGCACATTAAGTGATCGATAAGAGTGACGACTGTCTGAACACATTTTGTTCATATTGTGGTAGAATCCCATTGTGAGCAAATCAAGTGACCAAAACGACTATGGACTTATGAACTTACTGTGTTCATACTGTGGTAGAATCACATTGTGATCACATCAAATGATACGAGTGTTGACTATTTGACCACACTGTGTTCACACTGTGGTATAGAATCTCAATGTGAGCACACTTAAAATGATAAGAGTGTTGACTATTTGACCACACTGTGTTCACACTGTGGTATAGAATCACAATGTGAGCACACTTAAAATGATAAGAGTGTTGACTATTTGACCACACTGTGTTCACACTGTGGTATAGAATCACAATGTAAGCACATCAAAATAAGAGTGTTGACTATTTGACCACAATGTGAGCACATGAAGTGATAATTATGAGTGTTGGCTGCATGGACACACTGTGTTGATAATATGGGATACTGTATTGATACCATGCAGTAGGATTATACAATTCTTCCTATTTCTCTCTTTTAAAAACTTTTTTCCTTACATACTTATCGTGAAATAAATGTATACATCCCGATTTGCTCGTTATGGCGACCGCATTGCAAGCCTCTTTCCTTTCAGGAATGTTGCCTCCATTCTCTCTGTAAACACTGTTTGATTTGATTAAATTGAAACAAGAATATAGTTGGAACAATTCATATTTTGACTCTTTTCTTTTCTGCACAGAATAACAACCGTTACAGGTCAATACACAGAAGGCAGTTTCATTGGTTTGTGGATCTGGTTTGCAATAATAGATGGAGTCTCTCAAGTCGTAAGTTGCATTTCTTTATTATTCTTGTTTTAGTGCATAATTAACTTCGAGGAAATATGAAATCACACACCAATACTCCCTTATAATTTGAGTCGAATCAAAACAAGATCAATCTAAGTGCATCAAATCCGGGATTTGTAGTTTCAGAAATTTGCCAAATACTAATTCTTGATGGCTTGTGTAAACGTGCAATGATACCACCTCAAATCACCCCATGGAGTCTGTTACATTGGTAATAGCCGTCACAGGTATAAATTAAAGTTAGACCACGACTTTGCGCTTAAACTTCTCTCTCCTTCCTCTTTTTTTGTTGTTGAAAATGTATAATTATGTAGATGTATTATCCTATTGTGATGTTTTAAATGGAATTTTAATTTTAGTTGTAATTTTCAATAATTCATATATTTCTTTACCATTTGCAGATCAATCTTAATATCTCTAAAAAAATTGCAAAGAAATATCTTTAAAATCTTAAAAGATCGATTTCCGAATTTTTAAGAAATATCTGACTTATGTACTATCAAGAGATCTCTTCCGCAATATCAGAGGATTTTGCCGTATCCCGATTTCCCCACCACTTTCCTCTAGGCGAAAATGTATACATTTTATATTAATGAGAATTGGTTCAAAATTACTCAAATAAAGGTAATCATGAATCTTAACACTTATGAATATTTCCTACCCTGATTTTCTTGTCAGTGGGCGATGTACTGTTTGATGGTATTCTACCGGGCTACCAAAGCGGAACTGGCGGGGCTGCATCCCATTAGTAAAATGATAACCGTCCAGCTAACCATCTTCGGCGCCTTCTTTCAATCACTCCTCATCGCCCTCATCATCGGCCTCAGCAACCCTGACCTTGACCCGGAGAACTGGGGCTACGATGACCAACAGAAACTCCGCTTCTCCAGATTCGTCCAGGTATGATGGAATCAGCATGATCAGTGGTGGATCCCGTGGGGAAAGGATGAGGGGGTTCAAAGACACGGCTAGATATCCCCTACACCATTTTATTCTCTTTATGACTTATAATAATATAATAATAATAATAATAATAATAATAATAATAATAATAATAATAATAATAATCTTTTAAAGTCCACTCCAAATTGTATTAAACCGAAAATGGAAATTCTTTTTGCCCAATTGATCGTGAGCCCGGCAGCCACTTAGCAGCGCCAGATCGACATTGCTCTATCCCCTTATTGTTGAACGCCAAACAAGGTAGCAGCAACTCCCATCTTTTAACGTCTTTTGGTATGACGCGGCCGGGGTTCGAACCCACGACCTCCCGGCCCGGTGGGGTCACTCAATATGACTTAGGGACCGCATGACCGTTACCAAAATCACGCGGGAAAAGGGTTCAATTTCAAGCAATGTCCGCGGACAAAATATTCCTCGAAATATAGAAAATAGGGGTGCACAGGTGTCCTCGAAATTGATAAATAGGGGCCAGGAAAAGGGAAGAGAGAAAACCGGGAAGAAAAATTCTCGGAGCCGAGTCTTGTTCTTGAAATATGGTAAAAAGGGGTAAATTTGCGCAAGTGTCCTTACCATCTTATAAATAGGGGTATTCCAAAGTACAATTTTGTCCTTGTTTTGACGTTTAAAAAGGGGTTAAATTTCACAAAATGTCCTTGAAATTGACCGCAAAAGGGGGTTATTTGCATTTGTGGTAACGGTCATACGTGTCACCCTCTGCAGAGGAGTGACCCCACCGGACCTCCCGGTTGTGAGGCGGACGCTCTACTGACTGAGCCAGCCAGTGGTAGCTGTAAGATTTCCACCAACAGTATTGGGCGTGGCACTTTATACTATAATTATGTAGTATAGTGGCACCTTTTTATTGCATTAATGGGCGGATATTTTATTTGTTGTCAAGGAATAGACCTCAGGATCGTTGATTCAAAAATGAAATATAAGTCAGTATTAATCAGCTAGGGGGTTCACGTCCCCAAGAATCTATAAAGCCACCACTGGCTTAAGTATATCTGCATTTCGTGCAATTTGTGTGACCAGGTATAGCTGCTATAAGCTTTGCGAAACAATTTTCAAAGTAACTATAGGATGCTCATTGAATGGACGGAATGGCAAATGGCGTGGGGTCCACTAATGCTTCGAACTGTTTGATCTACTACGAGGTCCAACCGGCCCTTCTCCCATGATCCCTGCAAAATAGGAGTATATTTTACCCGTTGAACAGCTCTCACAAATGACGAGTATACATGTATATTACCCGTTAAAAGTTTTCTTAATATTTTGACGGGAAGGTTATTTGTCTCTTTCCCTACCTCCCCTCGTCCCCCTCGATCTCTCTCTGTCTCTGTCATTGTCTGTCTCCCCCAGTGGCGGATCCAGGGGGGCCCCTCCCCTAGCAAAAAAACAGGTAAAAACACCCTTTTTTTTGAAAAAAAAGAAGATGGGCCCCTCCCCTGGCGCCCAAGGGGGGGGGTGGTGGTGAAAAAAAATCACCTTTCCCGTAGGGAAAATAACTTTCGGGTGCCAAAAAAATCGACCGGCACGATTTTCAAATTTTCGCACGAAGTGGGCCCCTTTTTAGGCCCCCTCCCTTGCCGCCGGCTGGATCCGCCCCTGGTCTCCCCTCTCTCTCTCTCTCTCTCTCTCTATCTCTATGTCCCCCCCTCTCTCTCTCTCTCTCTATCTCTATATGTTCCCCCCTCTCTCTCGCTCTCTCTCTCTCTGCCTGTCTTTCTTTTTCTCTGTTAATGATATCGATCTCTTGTATTTCATATGAAGGATTTCATTCTGTGCATCGAGATGGGGATATCCGCGGTGGGCCACCTCTATGCATTTCCATACACCGCATACAAGGAGCAGGGCAAACCAGCAAACTTCTGCAAATCCTGTATCTCGTGTTGTTCTGTCACAGACATCGCTCAGGATTTGTCCTCACACGTCAAGAGGTTATCCTGTAAGTTGGTTAGTTAGTTGGTTGGTTTTACCTGACTGCTAAGAGAGCAAGTGTATGCTTGCAAGTAAGCAACCAGGGGACCGACGGCTTTAAGTCTTCTCCGTGGAACTTAGTAATGATGATTTCTGCCTTACCAAAAGGCACTAGCGCATCGACTTGGTTTCGAATCCGGGACCTCCCGGTTTCGAAACCACTGCTCTACCACTGAGCCATTGCGCCTCTAAGCGAAACTACTGTTATCTCGAATCTAGCGTCAGTCATTTGCATAACATTAATATAGAGCAATGAGTTTATCACATGATCATTCAAATTGAAGAAAAAAAGTCCTGTTAACTGGCACCCCTATGGCCCTATCGGTATAACAGCATGTACCCTCAAAAAAGGGTGAAATTTAATTTGCGCCCTTGACAAAGGAGGAACAAAAGGGTGCAGCTTGCATGTTCCCCTAAAACAGTAATATAGTCATCGAATCATACTTTGAAATTAATGAATACGATAAGCAACTACTGAAACAGCACCAAGAGCTATTACCAGAGGCGGCCCTCTCGGGGGGCAGGGGGCACAGTGCCCTCCCACTTTTTCAAGCACCCAAAAAGTGCCCCTTTTTACATAGAAAAGGTGCCCCTTTAACTTTGTAACAAGTGCCCCTTTTTACATAGGAATAGTGCCCCTTTTACTTTCACAAGTGCCCTTATTAATTTGTAAAAGTGCCCCTTCCCCTTTTCAACTCTGATAAGTGCCCCTTTTATTTGGTCACGTGCCCCTTTTACTTCGACAAGTTCCCATTTTCCTTGCAATAAGTGTCCATTTTCCATTCTCATAAGTGCCCTTTTTAATCTCTTGTAAGTGCCCCTTTTCAGGTACGAGAAGTGCCTCTTTTCACTTTTGATAATTGCCCTATTCAAATCTGAGAGGTGCCTCTTTTACTTTGACAAGTGCCCTTTTCCTTTGTAAGAAGTGCCCCTTTCCTTTTAATAACTACCCCATTTTAACTCGGATAAGCGCACCTTACATTTTCACATGTGCCCTTTTCCTTTCTAATAAGTGCCCCTTTTCCTAATGATAAATGCCCCTATAAAAAAAGCCCCTTCCCCTTCTCATAAGTGCCCCTTCTCTTGTAAATGACCCTTTTTAAGTACGAGAAAATACTCCTTTTCACTTCAGATAAGTACCCCCTTCACCTCCGATAAATGCCCCATTAAAATCTGATCGGTGCCTATTTTCTTTCAACTAATGCACATTATCCTCTTTTTTAAGTGCCCCTTTTTCATTAACATACGTGCCCCTTTTCATATCTGGTCATTGCCCCTTTTCAGGTGCGATAAGTGCCTCTTTTCACCTCTGATAGTTTCCCTATCAAAATCTGATGGGGCCCCTTTTCCGTCGACAAAATAATGCCCATTTCCTATTCTTATGACTGACTTTTTTCATCCCTGGTGAGTGCCTGTTTTTGAGGGTGTAAGAAGTGCCCCATTTTCACCTCTGATAATTACTCTTTGTACTTTGACACCTGCTCCTTTTCTTTTCTGATAAGTGTCGCCTTTTCCTCTCATCATTAAACGCGCCCCTAATATCAAGCGACTAAAAGCAATTTACCCCAAATCTCGCACGCATCTATAGATGATAATATGTTACTTATCAAAGGTTTTTTTAGTATTCCGTTATGACTTATAACCCCATCAGGATTGGGTTTTTTCCTCTTTATAAGATGTAATTTTTCGCACTGCGACCTCACAAATCTTAAAATTTTTCATCGCTCGCTTCGCTCGCTCGCAAATAAATTTTAAGACCTTCACACCAAACTGCAAAATTTGATGCTTAAGCAATATCTTGTATGGTGTATAAAGTGAAACAAATATTGAAAATTGTATATTTTCGTTTTGAAATTTCCTTTTGTAGGTGCCCTTTTTTCAAGAAAGTGCCATTTTTTCTTGATGCCCCCCCCCCACTTTGGAAGTCGCTCGGCCGCCCCTGCCTATTACATTCTCGCCACAAACATCTCCTTCCCTCGCTATATATATTGGACGTACATAAAATAATCTGTGAAAATCAGTGTACAGTTGCTTCCATCGTGTGATATTGTGAAAATAATACTAAGTAAATAACATGATGTCGACTAAACTTGTATCGCAATATTTGTTACATATAATTCGATTACATTTTTTTTTAAATATCCCTGTTTGCAATTTTAATCGGAAATACAGTAAGCCTACATGACAGTATTTTGTTCTTTCGGGATATGTCTTTTTTTCTTTTTTAGCTAAAAAGCCGAACCTGGCCAACCAAATCGTGTACAAGCAGCATGATGACGACCAGCCTATTGTCGAAATGAATGACATGGCAATCGTAAAACGAGAGGAAAACATCGACGATGTCCATCGGCCATCGTCCAACACCAGAACGATCGCCCCTGGTCAGCCTACGGGAAACGGCAACGTGGTCAAGGAGAACTTGGTTGATGCGGGAGCTGATGATAAGGTTTTTGATGAGATGGTAGCCGGTGATGTCTCAAACGGCACGGGAATGAGAAGCGTTCTTCCTGACAGCGGGTCGTACTCGGCTAATGATAACGGCGTCAGTGGTAACGACGATGACCTCGGTGGTCAGAACGGTGAAACGGTGAATGCCTCGGAAGTGGATGGAGATGGAGATGGAAATTTCGACTTGGGACTGTACCCACAGACCGTTGCTGTTGGGAGCGATCTTACATTCAATATGGAGTTTGATGCATGACATAAGCAGATCGATCCGTGGGGGTAGCTATGGACGAAACAGCCACGCCCTGTATAGTACTAACTTATATATTCTGAGATAAAAGATAATTGTGCTGCCGTATCAGTTTTGGCCATTGTGATGGCCAGCAGGAGTTCCGCAGGAATCATACTTTGTGGGGAAAAGGCCTTAAATTTTGCAGTATGATATAACAGTCTAGCTACGATGGGGACTGGGGGTGCTCTCCGTGTCGAAATCCAATGGCGAAAAGAAAGGGAACATAGAAAGCAAATTTGGGCGGAAGGTAATATGACATGGCCCCACGTCGCATGCTATGCTCTTTAAATGAACAGGGGGTCCAATTCTTTTTAGTCATGTTAGGGCTCACATCGTTTGGAGTGGAAATCCATGCTAAAATGAAAGAAATAACGGAATCCGACTCCTAGAAAATAAATTTTCACTCCTCTGCATAATAGAGTATACGGCTCGTTCAAATCAATTGCATTTGTATGATCGCTATAATTGTTATACTCGATCCCCCTCAAGTCTCTTGTTCAGAAAATTTTGCCTTAAAAATTAATGTAGGAAAATGGCTATTTATATTAATTATTCAGAGCATGGTTTTCTATTATTCGGTAATTGTATATATAAGACCCTGTTACAGAACCAAAAGGGCATTATTATAATGTAAAGAAGGTACAAATTAACTCCCTTTTGGTTCTATGCAAATATCATAGTTTTGTAATTGTTTTTCCTATTTCGTTATTACATATTTTGATGATAATAACAAGAAAAAAATCAGTACTTCCTGTTGGCATATAAAAGATACTGTATTTTCGCGAATTATATGTTTCATAGCCTAAATGTAGGTTAACATAACTTATGTATTTATGATAGCATAATGATAAGTTCGTGGTAATAGCGATAAGTTCGAAAGTATGGTCGTGAACTCGCGATCAATGGAGAAAAAGGACAAGATAAGTTCTGGAAGAAAAACAAAAAAACATTAACAATATTACCGTAAATATCTTGTGGTTTAGAATAAAATATCCAACCGTTTAGTTATTTTGTCTGATTTTAATTTTTGTTATTGATTTTTTTTTTTTTATATGCATCTTTCAAAGATTTCTTTGATGAAGGAAATCGAAATGGAATTATAGGATCAGCTAGAAATTAATTTCAAATCAAAGCAATAATACTGGGGAATTGAATATGTGAGATTTATTTATTTCTGATATTTAGACAGGGTGAATCATTATCACCAATAATGGTGGTCTTCCATGAGGCCCTGTTAAACATAATAAGAAACAATTGTTTAAAAAAGGATATAGTAATAATAATAACAAAATCATGAACATAAACTCTTAATAAGCAACAAAGAATAAGTAAGAACATCACGAACATGTATAAACATATTTACAAAATATTTGGTATCCTCGTAATGAATGAATGGTTTCGAATCGAAAATAATATCGCTAGTAATATTCGTTTGTCTCGCAATGTGGTCAATAAGGGATCTAAAAGATCACGACGTTTCGTGCGCCGCTGCAACACTTCGTCAGGTGATAAAAACTAATGTAAGCAAGCGTGTTTTATACTCTACGGGAGGACCGGCGCGGCGGTCAATAATTCGATCGATAATTGGAACAATAATGCACAATGCCTATTGGCCGACGCACACGTACGGTGCTCGACCAATCAGCAGGCCGCTGGTTCGGCTCGCCTGCTGCAATCATCACCTGACGAAGTGTTGCAGCGGCGCACGAAACGTCGTGATCTTTTAGATCCCTTATTGACCACATTGCGAGACAAACGAACATCACTAGCGATATTATTTTCGATACTTCATCCGCAATGAGTAATACATTTAGCATTAATGAATGGTTTGTTTGTTTTGTTTTGCTTTGCTTTTTTGTTCAAGAAAACGTATTAGGGAAAAAGACGGTAGGGATACCAAAATTGTTATATACATAGGTTGCTTACTAACAATCATTCATGCTTTCTTAGCAGTCAGGTAAAATAACCTCTACTACTATTACTACAACAACAACAAATATTACAGGATAGTAAATTACTGGATAACATACACAATTAATGCATGTAAACTAGTATATCAATTGAATGTACACTCTTAAATAACAATAGAAATACAAATATATTTATAACTGATAATAAATTATATGAAATCTTTCTTTCAGTTAAAAAAGCATTATGTCATCTTACATTCAAGGCTAAGAAACAGACAATCAAACATGTGACATTACAAATGTCATATCCTTGACAAAGTCAAAAAATAAAAAGCATCAAGTAAATTTTTTACTAGCAATGAGGATGTATATGAATACCACATGTTATCATGTTGTTCTGCAAGCGCATCATTAACCAATCGTTTGATTTATACAAGATAAATGTGCTGGAAAGCTAAAAGGAATTACAATAAAACTTTAGTTAAGACACTAAACAAAATTCCTCTTGTCATTTTATCTTATTGGGAATCGATATTGCAAGATTGTTTGAACATGTATTTAAAAGTGATCACAGCTGGAGCGCCATTCTCAATGATCTGTCCAACTGATTCCATGCTATAATTGAAGATACGAGGGGGCTATGTTTAAAGCATTCTGTTTTATACTTTGACACAGAAAGTAAACCTTCATCTGCCTGTCTCGTATTATATTGATGAATGTCACTTACTTTAATTAAACTTTCTTGTAAATAGGATGGCGTCAAATTATGTGTGCATTTGTACATCATATTAACACGCTGAAATTCAAAACGTTTCTCAATTGGCATCCATTTCAGATTGCTAATCAATTCACTTGATGGAGTCTCGTAGCTTTTGTTTGAAATTATTCTAGCAGCTCGTTTTTGGACTTGCTTGAGTTTATTCGTTTGTTCCTGATACCGATTTGACCACACAAAGGAACAATAATCAAAGTGAGGCAATACGAGTGCATTCTGATACAGCAACTTTAAAGATGTTATTATAGTCCTTAGCTCGTTTTATTACACTGATATTTCTTTGCGTTAATTACTTTTGTTACTTTGTCAACGTGCTTGGACCAATTCAATTCTTCATCAATTAATATACCAAGACATTTGACGACGTTAACTCTTTTCAGTACCTTTCCATTTTTAGAAACGTTGAAGGTTGTTATTTTGTTTAAATTTGCACGCGAAGCTATGACCATGACTCATGTTTTTTTTCTGTGTTTAGTACAAAGCGATTTTGATTAACCCATACCATTAATTCTTGCGATGCGAAAGAAAGTTTTTGTTCAACCTCAGCTACGCTACTTCCACTTACGATTAAAGTGGTATCGTCTGCATACATATCCACATCACCACCAGATATACAATTTGGTAAAGTTAGTATTCACATAGATAGAAAATAACAAAGGACCCAATATAGATCCCTGTGGTACGCCCATCAATACTGTTAATGGATTAGATTTAGCACTTTTAAAGCGAACAGTCTGTTTACGACCTGTTAAATAAGATCCAAACCTTTTTACACATTCATGAGAACATCCAATAGCAGTTAATTTTGTTAATAAAAGATTGTGATCAACGGTGTCAAATGCCTTACGAAGGTCGATAAAAGCGACACCAGAGAACTTTCTGTTCTTAATGTTCCATGATAAATTATTAACAAATTTCATGAGTGCTGTTGTTGTAGTAGAATGCTTTGCTCGAAACCCAGACTGATTAGAGTTTAAGATATTATTATCATCAATGAACTCAGAAAGTTGGTGATGTACAGCCCTCTCTATGATTTTGCTAACAACAGACAAAATAGAAATTGGGCGGTAATTGCTTGGATCAGACATATCACCAGCTTTAAAAATTGGAATTACTCGAGCTGCTTTCCAGCCATTTGGTACACATCCCGTGGTCAAAGATTTGTTTATGATATCGGTTAACGATTCTGCTATCACATATTTCGTCATTTTTAGAAGACGACAAGAAATTTGTTCATCGCCAGTGGCCTTATCTTTGCACATGCGATCAATTTCCTTAATGACAAAGTCAGGCGCGGATCCAGGATTTCTTAGGGGGGGGGCCAAATTTGAAATTATGCGAGCCAAATATTGGTACGTAATGGTGACCAGCAGTGGCATAATGAGCAAAAACGTTATTTTTTTTTTTTGGGGGGGGGGCAGATAAAAAGTACGCATCTCCCCACTCTTAAATGCAGGCCCCGCTAAACGTTTTTCAAAGTGGGTGGGGGAGGCTAAAGTATATGATCAGGTAGAGCGTAGCGTAAATTGGCGTGGGATCAGGCGCGGATCCAGGATTTCTTAGGAGGGGGCCAAATTTGAAATTATGCGAGCTAAATATTGGTACGTAATGGTGAACAGCAGTGGCGTAATGAGCAAAAATGTTGGGGGGGGGCAGGAAAAAAATCCGCATCGATCACCCCACTCTTACATGCAGACCCCGCTGAACGTTTTTTCAAAGTGGGTAGGGGAGGCTAAAGTATTTACGATCAGGTAGAGCGTAGCATAAATTATCGTGGGGTCAAGGGGCGGAGCCCCCGGAAGCTCAGGGGGTATATGTGCATTTAATAACGATCAGATGAGCATATTTTGATACCTTATTCATGACACTGGCAGGTCACTAATTGGCGTGGGGTCCAGGGAGCTGAGCTCCCGCAAGCTCAGGGGTTCTAGGCATTAAATTACAGTCAGAAGAGTATCCAGGGGGCCGCCTTAGGGCCCTTGGCTGGGTTCAGGGGCAGAACCCCCGGAAGCTCAGGGGTTTTAGGCGTTTAATTACGATCAGATGAGCATTTTTTTGATCCCTTATTTGTGACACTGGCAGGTCACTAATTTGCGTGGAGTTCAGGGGGCGGAGCCCCCGAAAGCTTAAGGGTTTTAGGCAATTTAATTACGGTCAGATGAGCATATTTTTATACCTTATTCGACACTTGCAGGTCACTAATTGGTGTGGGGTCCAGGGGGCGGAGCCCCCGCAAGCTCAGGGGTTCTAAGCATTAAATTACAGTCAGAAGAGTATCCAGGGGCCTGCCTTAGGGCCCTAGGTGGAATCCAGGGGGCAGCATCCCCGGAAGCTCATGGGTTTTAGGCATTTAATCACGGTCAGATGAGCATATTTTGATAACTCATTATTTTGTGACACCGACAGGTCACTATTCTTTCTTTCTTTCTCTCTCTCTTTCTATTTCTCTTTAATATACTCTTTTTCGAAAAATTGGGGGTGGGGACTCGAGACCCCGAGCCCCGCCGTTCCGCGGGCCCTGACATGTAGGCCTCTAAATAAGCATATTTCTTGCCTGACTGTAAATTAAGGAATGTGTCATATTCCAACAAACGCATTAAAAAGTATAATTTACTAAAAAGTGAGGAAAAATCTGGGAAAATGACGTCATTTCAGCAACATTCGTAAATCACCGGTATCCCCACCATCCCCCAAGCCCCCGCCCCACCATCCCCCAGCTTTCCCCTCTGATCTTCACCTTGTTGGCGGGAAAAATCGCAACTGATCTCCCCTACTTTTCTTCTTTCTCTTTTTTTCCTTTCCCTTTCTCTCCCCTTCCCTTCCTTCTCTCTTTTTTTTTGGCGGGGGCGGAGGGGGTTGGGGGGTTGGGAGAGGCAAGGGCCCCCTATCCCCCTACTTTTCTTTTCTGCTTCCTCTTTTTTCCTTCCCTTTATCTCCTCTTTTCCTTTTTTCTTTCCCTTTCCACCCTTCTCTCTGATTTTTTTTATTGAAGGGGGGAGGCAACAGCCTGGGAGGCAAGACCCTTTCGGCCCCCGATCTCCTTCTTTTTCCCCTTTTCTTTTCTTCTTCCTCTTCTTTCTTTCCCTTTCTCTCCTCTTTCCCTTTCCCTTTCCCTTCTTTTCCTTCTCTCCCTCTCTTCTTTTTGCGGGGCAACCCCTCGGCCCCGGATCCGCGCCTGGACAAAGTCCTCGATCAGACACATCGTCCCAATCAAATTTTGTGATTGGATTAACCGAAATATCATTACCAATCGGAGATTCAGTTTTAGTTCTTTTCAGGTCTTTTGTTATATTGGAAGCACAGGTAGTACAAAATTTATTGAATGCATTAGCTATGGTAGGTGGATCTGATATACGAACACCATCAATTTCCAAACTATGCGGAGAGATCTTGTTGAACTTGAGTTGTGTTGTGTTATGGAATTGTGTTGTGTTGTGTTGTGTTGTGTTGTGTTGTGTTGTGTTGTGGAGATTACTCGGAGTGCTAATCTTTTTCAGGATCCCGTCGACTGTGACTTGTAGAACAAGTCATAATTTTCCTCCTAAAACATCGAGTCACATTTATTTCAGGCAGAGGTGGCGGAGCGACTTCCAAATTGGGGGGGGGGGCACCAACAAAAAGGGCACTTTCTGGAGAGAAAAAAGGGTCACCTACAGACGGAAATCTCGGAGCGAAAATATACAATTTTTTTAGACATTTACCAGGGATGAAAAAAGGCACTTATGAGAATGGGAAATGGCCAAGTGCCGACGGAAAAGGGGCACCTATCGGATTTTGAAAGGGGCATCTATAAGAGGTGAAAAGGGGCATTTGTGAAAAGGGGATAGGTCCCTTATTAGAAAGGGAAAGGGGCACCGATCAGATTTTAATAGGGGCATTTATCGGAGGTGTGAGGGGGCTTTTATGAGAAGGGGAAGTGGATCTTAGTAAAAAGAAACAGAGGCACATGTTAAAATAAACGGGGCACTTATCAGAGATGAAAAGGGGTAATTATGAGAAGGGGAAGGGGCACTTGTCAAAGTAAAACGAGTATATCTCAAATTTGAATAGGGGCAACTATTGGAGGTGAAGGGGGTACTTATCTGAAGTGAAAAGGAGTAACTTCTCGTACCTGAAAAGGGTCATTTACCAGAGATGAAAAGGGGCATTTATGAGAAGGCATTTTTTAAATGGGGGCCACTTATCATTAGGGAAAGGGGCACAGGGGTGAAAATATAAGGTGCGCTTATCCGAGTTAAAAAGGGGGTAGCTATTGAAAGGGTAAGGGCACTTCTTACAAAGGAAAAGGGGCACTTGTCAAAGTAAAAGGGGTATCTCTCAGATTTGAATAGGGCAATTATCAGAGGTGAATGGGCACTTTTCGTACCGTGAAAAGGGGCACTTACTAGAGATTAAAAAGGGCACTTATGAGAATGGAAAATGGACACTTATTGCAAAGGAAAAGGGACACGTGTCGAAATAAAAGGGGCACTTATTAGAGGTGAAATGGGGAAGGGGCACTTTTACAAATTAACAGGGGCACTTGTCAAAATAAAAAAGGGCACTTTTCCTATGTAAAAAGGGGCACTTTGGGGATTCTTGAAAAAGTGGGGGGCACCGGCTAATCCATGCCCCCCCCCTTGGAGGGCCGCCTCTATCGTTCACTTTTAGAGTTATAGGCCTACATGGATAACATGACCTGAACAAACAAACCATTTGGATAGGTCCCGGGAGAGATTCTATTACCAGAGGACATCAGTTCACAAGCAAAGAAATAAACAACTAAAAGAAAAGATAATGAAATAATGAAGAAAACAATTACAGAGAAGAATAAACAAGACGGAGCAATAAATACCAGTAAAAGATATCAAAATAATAATAAATCAGAAAATGCACTTTGATACGTTTATGCTAAATGCTGAAATATTTCTTGTCAAAAGTTCTTCGATCTTCTTCTTCTCAATATTATTCCTTTCCGGGGGGGGGGGTAAAAATAAGTACTTGACTATCAAACTGAATGGAGCAATTAAAAGGTCTTTTTCTTCTTGTTCTTCCTCTTCCTCATCTTAATATCATTGATGTTATTTTTAGATATCTTCTTCTTCGTCATCTTAATTCTTCGTCATCAGATTAGTAAAACTACAGGATTATTGTCAAAGCTGAAGTATTATTTACCAGGAAATGTATTGTTTATGATTTATAATTCACTTATTCTCTCATATATGTCATATGGTAACATCGTGTGGGCAAATACAAGTCCTTCTAAGTTGAAACCCTTATTTTTACTGCAGAAGCGTTGTCTACGATATTGTGCCAACTCTCATTATTTGACCCATTCTAAACCTTTATTTTAGACAATTAAATACTCTCAATATATATTTATAGCCTAAATAAATATCAAAATGCTGTGTTTGTATTCAAATGTATTAAAGGTAATGCACCGTCATCCCTTGCCACTATATTCCAAACTAACTCTAAAATTCATAAATATAATACTCGAAAGAGTCTAAAGTTACACATCTGGAATATTGATAAACAGTTTATGCAACAATCGGTAAGATACACAGGGCCCACAGTATGGAATTCTCTTCCATCTGGCTGTCACACAATATGTTTACTTGAACTCCTTCAAGAAAAATCTTAAAATATATCTACTATCCCTTTAATTTGTTTTAGTTTAATACCTATTTTAAAATCAAATGCAATTTTGTAAATTACCATAAGAGAGAGAAGGGGGAGGGGGAAGTGGTGGGGAGGGTGGTGGGGAGGGGAGGGGTAGATAAATCTATGCCGCAATACTCATTATGTTATATCTGTGTAATTATTGTATTCATTTGGACGCCTGAATCAACAAGCTAAAACAAGCTTTCTACAGGTGCTCCCTTTTTCTGCTACTCATTTTCACAGTTTGTTTAAATTTACTTAACATAATGCTCATGATTTGTATATTTTGAACTGTCTGTACTATATCACATGTATATATTTGTTCGTTTTTAATGGAAATAAAGTCTTTTGAATTGAATTGAATTTGAATTGAATCTTCTTTCTTTAGTTCTTTTCTTTTTTCTTTCTTGTTCTTTTCTTTTTCTCCCCCTCTACAATTTGTTTAGGCCTAATCAAAGAAAATTAAAAAGAAATTCCATAACCAGTAGGCCTACCTTGCAAAGCATTAGTGACTCTTTGCAGAAAGGAGATGTACGCCATCTAGTGACAATAGCATTATAATGGCTGAATGAATGAGCTTGAGGGAGATTCCCGGTCCCATGGAAATGCTACATTGACGTCAATGAACAGAATTGAACAAGTCAGTCAGGGAACTGACGTATTTTGGACGGCTCCTAAGTCCTATCTATCTCCTGTCCGCTATCATTTGACGAGTACAGTACATTGGACTGTTTATTTCTGATAAAATTAATGTGAGTATCGTAGACGTAGATCTAGTCTAGCAAGTCTTTTTGATCATGTCATTCAAATTTCAATTGATTCATGATTGATTTGAGCTAGCCTTTGGCTTTTGGGCTTTGGCTTGGCCTGGCCTGGGCCGGGCTGGGCGGAAAACCCAGGGAATATAGCTAGTAGGGGTCTGGGCCAAAAATTAGATCAAAATGATATCCACAGATGTTTTATGTCTGACGACCATTACCATGTTCTAACACTATTATTAATAAATATTAAATAACCTCTCTGCCGGGTTATTTGATTCAAATGATGTAATTTTGGCCAAAATATGTCTTCACTTAGAATCGAATCTACACTAGTGACTAGTCTAGATCGAGTCTATAGACTATACGTACAGACTACAGTTACTACTTAGATCTAGAACTATTACTATACAGTGTGGTACAGAATCCAGAGCTTAATTTCGACATGTATAGAGGCGGTTAAAGGCATCGTTTAACAATGTTAAATCTGAGATGCACGGCCCTACGTGTTATCAGTGTCTGTGATATGGTGTAATATTGAAGCCCTAAAAAAAATTGCACTTCAAAATGATCAAGAAGTGCCTCAAAAAAGCAAAAATCTGAGTGACTGGTTTTACCATACTCGTTTTCCCCAATAGACTGTAGTGTTATGAAAACCGTTAGGAAAACAAAAACTGAAATTTCGATTTCCAATCATAAAATAAATCTTGATAATCAGACAGGCGATCGGCTTGTAAAGGTCATGGGATTCCTGACTGACCTAAAGGTTTATAATTATCATTGCATCATGAGCTAAATCCAGGATTTTGTTTCAGAATCTGAGGCAAAGTTACCCAATCCCTTTAATGAAGCCAGTCGTAGTCTTAGCAGAACAAACATCAATATCAGAGACAAGCTTTTTGTGTACCGTGCAGGCTGCAGGCTGCTAATACAATTACAAGACTATTAATAGTTACTAATAAGTGTGATGGCGTGCCCATGCATGCATGCAAAGTTAAAAATGTTGATTCGATCCATGATTTCGATTAATTAGTTCAATTAATTATTACCAAATAGATGGCAAAGTTTTTTGCTACAATTTGTACGACTAGAAAATTTATTGTCAAAGAATTTTGGAGATATCGGGATCTCAAAGTTCGATGTTGGATCGGCTGCGCTGCAACTGAAGAAAACAAGACCTTCATTCTCGCATGGGAGTTGCAGCTGATTCATCCCCCAAAAAAAAAAATAATAATACCCGGTAATAAGATAGTTGCATAATTTGCAAGGCAAAATATCACCAGATCAGTAATTGGTATCACTTTTTATTTACAATTTTGATGAAATCTTTTCTCGATATAAAGATTCCTAGACCTTTGTCGCTAAGTTCAAAATGATTGAAACGGACACAAAAGATAACAAAATTTGTTGATCTTTTGTCAATATTTTCATAATTTCAAACCCGATTCCAAAGAAAATTTTGTCTCTGGGTAATTTAAGGTTCCTCTTTCCAATGGTGGTATCAGATTTTCGATATATTACAGATTCTTAGAGATACAGAACTGTCCTTAAATTATGGTCACACGCGAACTATGGTTACACCACCATATTATACACTGGATACGCTGTGCTGATAGCGACCAGCTCTAAATGAAGTTGGCGACCGATCAGTGTTCAAATGAGTATTGGCACTATATGCAATTCATCAAATAATTAGGTCATTTAACAGTGACGACCATAGCACTGTAAATATGTGTACAATTGTACATATATTATTTACTTTAGACCCACCCCCCCCCCCACCCCCATCCTCAAGGACTGACGTCTTTAATCAGGCAACTGTGATTTTGATTTGTTAATGCGCACACAAAACAAATTACAGTTGTTAAAGGCATCGTTTAACAATGTTAAATCTGAGATGCACGGCCCTACGTGTTATCAGTATCTGTGATATGGTGTAATATTGCAGCCCTAAAAAAATTGCGCTTCAAAATGATCAAGAAGTGCCTCTAATCTTTGAGTGACCGGTTTTACCATACTCGTTTTCCCCAATAGACTGTAGTGTTTTGAAAACCGTTAGGAAAACGCAAAATTTAAATATCTTGATAACCAGACAGGCGATCGGCTTGTAAAAGTCATGGGGTTCCTGACTGACCTAAAGGTTTATAATTATCATTGCAGCATGAGCTAAATCCCGGATTTTGTTTCAGAATCTGAAACAAAGTTACCCAATCCCTTTAACACAACAATTGGCATTATACAAAAACTACCATAACATATTTCATTCTACTGAGAGCATGAATGCAATCGGAATATACAAGGAATTCTGCTCTCAAAATTCGATGTCCAGAAATTCTGTATTTATGACGTAAACATGGATTTTGTATCTAGATATAAAGGGCGCTTTTCGGTCAAACTGCAGATCTGTGTAATGTTTTAACTACACAAACACCATAGGTGAGTTCACAATTGTGGAGTTTTTATAAGGAAAAAACAGGAGATCTTAAATATATACTGGAGAAATATCTGTTTAACATGACATTTTTGAAGATTTTTTGTTTAAATTTCCAAGCTACAGTAGTAAAGTTTGTATAATTATGATCTTGTCAATTATTTGGAATTAACATAAAATATGATTAATTCTTTATCTCTGTGTTCGATAGAAGTTCATCAACAAATTAGTGTCTGGTATTAAGAGCAGGCTTTTTTGGCGTACTGTATACAAAATTTGTATAGTTTCACTGTTTTTACGACCCTCGCCAAATGCTGAAGATTCACCGCTTTAAAGTTAGTGGACTTCATTCATGGGTATTTTATTGTTGTTACCAAATTTCAAGACATTTCATTGAAAAGCTTTTCTGTAGAATGAAGACATAGTGGCCGTAAAGCGTCTGGTAATAGGTTCACGTATCATACATTACATTGCAAAAGTTAACCAACAAGAAAAATAACAGAGTTAACCAACAAAATCATGCTTGTCGATTCATTCGCCTAGCCTTTCAGTTCCTGACCAAGGGGGAAAACAACTACACCATAGAGTGCCGATACCGATACCCATTTGAACATTGTTTGGTTGCCAAATTGTAGAATCAAGTTTTTAGAGAATGAGTTTGTTATTTACATATATATCTTGTTGAAAATTATTTTTCACTGTTCTTACAGTATATCCATAGAAAAACAAAGTGATAATAATCAGGGAATTACTTTGTCTTTTCTTCACAGTGACTAGAATAAAACCAGGCATCTACCCCGACTTAGGATCTAGCAAGGATCATCCCAGCACACCTTGGCCCTTTGTGGCTCCCCTATCTAAGTACATTGTAGGACATGTGGAACAGAATCTGGCTCTATGTCTACTTCACCTGGTTCCACCCGATGTTGAAGTGGGTGTTGAGACGAGCCACTGGCAAGTGTGAATTGCTTCGCATCTGTTGCAACAGCTACACCAAGACGGGGCACAAAACCAAGGATATTGGTAAGTTGTCTTGCGCTCACTAACACCCCAGTCTAACAGACATTACCTTGAATGATCAAGAATTGCTTTATAGTTGGTTAAGAGTTTGATGGTGAGGTATTTGCTCGGTTGTAATTGTACAGTTATTTTTAGAATTAAAAGCTTTAGAAGAAAATACCCCTGGTCCCTGTCCATTCTACAAAGAACTAGCAGACTGATACCCCTTTCAAACTGGTTCTATCGGAGTCACACCGATGAAAATACCGATTGAATTTTCCTTATGTAAACAAAGGTGAAACTGCCGTTTTCCCCGCTGTCGCTTTCATACTGCCCGTGAAATTCACTCGCTGTGGCGAGGCCTTGCCGGAAGTGAAGAATTATTGCGCAATTATTAAGCCCGTGCCCCATCTAGCTAGCATACAGCATGTTCAACAAACAGTCAACAAACACAGCTGGTTACGATAAAAGCGTGACTGCGACCTTTGACCATTTTCATCGGTCTTTTAATCGGTGTTTTCTCCTGAACGCATTCACAGTGGCTGTTTCATCGGTGTCACACCGATAGAAAGAGAATTTCTCCTGCTCTTGAGCAGGAGAATTTAATCGCCTATTTGGCTATTTCTCTTCTTTTCATCGGCTATTCTATCGGCTATCTATCCTCTGTACCTTTCATAGTGGCCGTTTCATCCGATGCGTCCAGATGCATCCGATGAAAATCAGGCCAGTTTGAAAGGGGTATGAGAAAGAATAGGCATGATTTCACCTGCCAACTTAAACTGTCACTTTTATATTGAATGCATGTTTCTTGTCAATTTTGTTAAACTGGCTTTAATAATTCTTGGAAATCAGCCATACTTTTAACTACATTTAGATTTTAACTGTAAAACAGACATGTACAGTGTAGGCCTAAGTTACATTAATACACTTCTTTATTGTTGTTGTTGTTCAATATAATATCAGGACTAGTGCTGTGAGTTAGCATGTAATTTCCTATCCGTGTACACAGGCAGTTTATCTGTGCATGTACATGTGTACACGGTTATGAAATTTACCAAAAACAAAAGCAGTACTTCAGCAACGTAAGACCAGCAATCCAGCATACATGACTGCTGAATTTTACGACTTCAAAAAAATGTGATCCTTACGATAAATATTGATTTTCCGACTTCTCATTCAATCACAATATTGTCTGCAAAACACTATTTTTCATTTTCATTTTCGTTACCTTCCTCCGATGATTTGCTACATCATCCCCAATGCTGCATGGTTCGCAGTATTATCTTTTATGTACTAAAACAAACGGACAATGGAAACCAGCGCGCATTTGCGCTAAGGGAAAACATTGCACGTGCTTCGGAACAAGTATTTTTTTTAGAAAGGTTGTTACTGTAGTAACGATACTGCACACAAAACCATCACGCTCATAGGAAAGTCAGACCGCAATGATTGGCATTGTTTGCATGACGACAAGAGAAGAGACTCGACGGCATTGGATCAAAATTGTACAGTGTATGGAAATGATTATTTAATGAAGTAGCATTGGAATTTAAACTTGATTTTTAGACCGATGACTGATATTTTTGTGAAATATTGACTTCAGCAATTTATAATGCTGAAAACAGGTGATTTTTTTTCTTTGTTTATCCGTGTAGTGAATTTTCTCCACATGAAGTGGTGGTTTGTGTACATGTACATACACACTGTAGATAAACGTGTACACAGTCACAGCACTAATCAGGACATGACTTGAGTACCGGTAGTCATTTACTTCACCATTACAAATGCTCAGCAGAAAGCTGTGTTTAAGTGATCTGGATTTTGTAACTTAATTGTTAACCAGTACATTTTTGAGCTGTTTTAATTTTAAATTCCTTGTAGAAAATGCCTTGAAAACATCAAAACTGAGGACTTTTCAGAGGATGATCGTTGACGATGACCTGAACATCTCAGAGGCTGTCAAGTATGCTATGTCAGTCAAGGACATCAGTCCTAAGATCTACCCAGAGTGAGTACAAAGTTAGAGAGAGAAAGAGAGAGAGAGGGAGAGAGAGAGAGAGAGGGAGGGAGGGAGGGAGGGAGGAGAGGAAGGAGGGGGAAGGAAAACATCTCAGGCCGTCGTGTGTCATATTTTAGTCAAAAAAATAAGTCCTCAGATCTTTCCAGAGTGACTACACAGAGTGGCGGGCAGTATAATGCCTGCTTGTTTTTGTGTGTACAGAGATAATGGTCCATATTTTACTAATTCAGCTAAACCTGACACCTGGTCTAAACTGGATTTTGACAAAAGAAAGTTAGACCCCCAGCCCTCCCCAAAAAAAAAAAAATCCATAAAATTTTTCAAAGCACATGGGGTGGTATTCCGATAGCGCGAACTAAGTTAAGCTCGGCTTAACTAGTTCACACTTTTATGGAGTGCCTGTTGCCAACTCATTTTCCCTGTACAGATTATTTTAATCCTGCAATGAAAAGTGTCCAAAAATTAATTTTGCAATGAAATGGGAAGAAAAGATAATATGAGTATGAACTGAATTTCAATAAAGTCTTTGGTAGATTATCTTTGTCATGAATATTGAAGGAGGAAGATGAAACCTAGCATTCCATAGAAGTGTGAACTAAAATTCTTGTTTAGTCTGGACTTAGTCCCGGCTTAACTTAAGAGAATACCACCCATGTAGTTTTAACTGAATGCAAGATCCCCCGATCCCCCCACTAATAAAAAAATAATTCTCATATAACAGCTCCCAAGGATATATGTAGCCCCCCCCAAAAAAAAAAATTGAATGGCAAGAAAAAGAAAGAAATTGATGAAACTGGGAAGTTCGACTCATTTGCATTTAGTAGAAATGCAAACGAGACCTCCGTTTAAAACGCTTTTGTTAAAATCGACCTATACAATAGAACTTAGACTGGAGACCCATGCAGTGTCAGTTTAAGTTAGACCAAGAGCTGGTTAAAGCTGAGGTTTACAGTATAATTTGGGCCATAATAAAAGTAGAGAAGTAGAGAGAGACAGATAGGCACATGCATGCACCGGCAACAAATGCAATGGTCAATTTCGTACACTAAATGCCCGACTTCAACTTCAGATCAAACACTATACCTGACCCTCTATTCTGATAAACTAAAGCGAAGAGCAAATGTTTTGTTGCAAGAGAGAAAGAGAAATAGATAAAAAGAGAGATAAAGATAGAGAGAAGGGGCAGGGTTCAAGAGAGAGCAGAAATCTGTTGGTGTTTAGTAACATGAATGTAGTGTTTCAAAAGTATAAAGATGGAGGGGGAGGGATGATAGGGGAGAGGACCTGTATGAATAATTGTGTAATGATGACCATAGCATGAAAGGCTGTAACATGAGCTACGATAATGTTCATCAAGTATTTTGGCCCAGAGAACTACCGTACCCATATTGAGTACAGAGTGGACTGAAAACTTTCTCCTGTCATGCACTTTTCATTACAGATTCTCATCAACTCTGAAGGCATCATTGAGACAGATCAGTGGATACAGTGCCCTTGTGAGAGATATTGAGGCTCTGAAGAAAGAGAAATACTCCTCTGCCAATCAGAGCCATGAAAAGTCCTTGCAAAAGGTAAGGGGATGTCCACCCCAATGAGAATGCTTTTTTGTTTTGTTTTGACAAAGGTGGAAAATTGAGAGAAATGGATCAGTGAAAGTTGAAGGAAAATCTGATATAATATATGCAAAGTGGAAATTTTCAAAGTTGTGATTGATTAAAAATAATTAGCATCTGAATGGTTCCCCTCGTAAGCATCTCTCCATCAATATTTTATAAGTTGAAATGACATTGCCACATACTTCAAGTGCTGGCAGGGCCCCTGGACCATAGACCGTGGACCATCTACTGAGCTGTGACATGCTGCATGAAACATGCACCGAGAGGGACAGGGCAGAGGCAAGCGACATGGCTCTTACTTTTACTACACGCACAGATGTTTGCAAACAGTAGTGTGCTGACTCCAAATGAGGATGATTGGTGAAATCAAACTTCATTGAATATCATAGCCCTTGCCAACACAAATTCATACATTACCGTAAATCTCTGTGTATAAGACGCACCTTTTCCTGCCAAAATTTTTTTCGAAAGTCAGGGGTGCGTCTTATACACGGGTACAATTTTTTTTTTATTTTTTTTTTTATAGTTTCGATTTATGCCCCTCCACCTGGCACTGTGCCTGGCAATGTCCCCCAGCTCAGTCATACCACTCGGAAACTAGAACAACACTACCTGAATATCCGGATTTCTGTATTGACTTAGAGGAAAATTTGTCTGTCATCTTTAGTTTTAAAAACAAATGTTCATTATTCTGATAACTTCATTGTTACTATTATGTTTGAAATGTTCATTGTTCTGATACTTCATTCAACATTGTTACTATTATTTTGAAATGTTCATTGTTCTGATACTTCATTCAACATTGTTACTATTACATTTGAAATGTTCATTATTCTGATACTTCATTCAACATTGATACTATTATTTGTGACAAGTTCACAAGCAAAAATTGGTGCCTCCAACTGCACCTCGCAGTAAAATGAAGGTCCTTCCCCGCGTGGGTTTTTTAACACGGACCTGGCTTGCTGCCTACAGAGTCAGGCAAAAAAAAAAAATAGGGGTGCGTCTTATACACAGAGATTTACGGGTATGTCATTTGATTTTTTTAGTTGTGGGATCTGATGCTGCCAAACACCAAATTAGATCAACGCATCACAAAGCAATGGGGAGAACTTGGTTTCCAAGGCGATGACCCAGCAACAGACTTCAGAGGGATGGGTAAGTAGAGACCAGTCACTGAAATTTTTTTAAATCTGTATATGTATGGCTCTATGCTGATATCCTGCATTAAGAATATCAATTTCAAATAGTACTTATATGAAGAGATATTGGGAGTTTAAATATGAAATTTCACTTTAAATAATGATGGTAAGACTTCAGCTGCAAGGCATACTCATGGTTTTGTCCTCTCTGTGATTACATTTCTTTTGTTGAAGAGTTTGACCAGAATTCATGTTCATACCCTTCTCCCTAGCACACTCTGATAAATTGGAGGTTAATAGGTTATAAGTGTCAATGTCATCTAATTTTTAGGTATGATGTATAAGTGGCATTTTCCTATTCATGTTTCTTTCTCTCCCTTATCATGTTAAAGGAATCCTTGGACTGGACAACTTAGTGTAAGTGTCACAAAATTTCCTCTTTATTTTCAATTTTTCACTTCCATTTCTACTTAAGGAATAATAAGTAGTACTACGTTTGTTAAACAATGACTGCCTAGTTTGTTGTAGCTAGAAGAAGCATATAGCATGTGAGCAATCTTCTTTAGGAGGAAGGAAGGGAGTCGTAAGGAAACATTGAGTCATGCGATTTCCTCTATGATTAGATTAAAACTCATGTACAGATTTGATAGCAAAAAGGAAAGTTGAAAGGAACATGTTAAATATAGTCTTTTGTTGTCCTTGTATAAAAAGATACATTTACAAGATCATTTGGTATTCTATATATCCATGATTTCTAGTGAATTGTAGTGTAAATATCTGCAAGGAATGCTAGACAACGGCTATATACTCCCTTCTACCCCAATGGCTCACACCACATTACTCTCAGCACTTCGCTTAGAGAAAGTGTGTGTGTGTGTGTGTGGACTGTAGCGTAAATACACAGTCCTCATAGTTTTTACATGTGTGCAGTGCAGGTTAATGTTGTTAGAATACCCAGGATGCAATCTAAATTACTTTCTATATAGATTCTCCCATTTGTTTAATATTTCACATGAAAGCTTACCGAACTGTACATGACCTTTAGTATATTTAAAGTATCCATGTCATGCTTGGGGGAAGTTGTTATGCTGCAAGCTTATTGAAAAAGTCATGAAATCCCTTTTATGAACTGTGTGCTAGCTTTCAAATTCTGTGATACATTTTCTGTAACTTTGATTTATTCATGCTTTATGATGTCATTTACAAAAAATACATTAACAGCTTTCAAATATATTTAATTTATACTTTCTCTTTCATACTCATACTGATGTATAGCGTACCCATTTGCTTCAAAACTTGATGTCCAACTTTAATATAAGAGTTGTAAAAAGTGTAAGATAATTAAAAACATGTATTTTATTCTATCCTTGTACAGGTTTTTTGCCGAGAACTACAATGGAGAAGCAAGACAAACATTGATCCACTCACAGCATCCTACCTTATGGTAAGATTATTTGTTACGTCAGTATTACTACATTTTGTATTCATACCTCTCCCCAAAATAATGATAAAAGATGAGATAATAAAATGCACATTACTGCGTTCCTTTATGTGTGGCTCTGTCAAACATGTAACGTGACAGTATGTGTTAGTTTTACTTGCACATAATTACATTTGCTTTAATTTATGCCTGTAAGTAGTTACATGATAATGAATTTGTATTTCTATGCATTCATGTATGATCAGGTACTCGTATGCTATAGTCGGTATCAACTTGACTAGTCTAGTGTACGATCTACTCAAAGATGGATTGCTCAGGAACATTTCTACTATACTATTACCGGAGAACCAGCTATATACCATTTTCATAGGATATATTGTAAGTATCATTTATCTCATATCATATATGTGGCTAAACATTATGGGGGTGGGAGTGATGTATGACCAAATTTTGCTAAGTGGACCACACGGCATATGTCTACTATACCATCACAGGAGAATCCATGGGATGTATTTTAGTGAACCTCCTCCATTTCTGATATTTAAAGAGGGTTGTTGCTCCTAGAAAATTATAAAGGAAATGTTTATATGGGACAACATTTTATATAAAGTTGACTGAAAATACACAAACAGTAAAAAAGATTTTTAAGATTGACTGTTTGAGCATGAGAAGAGGGGACACCTTGTATCTTGAACATATTGTTCAAAGGGAAAAGGCTCAAAAGATATATTGATTGTAGAAAGGTGTCACATCGTCATACTCCTCACTTCAAGAAGATGTTTATCTTTGATATGGTGATTAATCTGAAACTTTGAAATCATTCTGAATGAATCAGAATTGCATGATCAATTATGATCAGCTCTAGTCAGTTGTTATCAAAACACAAACGTTTGTACTTTTGATAATCAGGATCTAAGTTTTCATATTAACACTTTCCTTTCAGATTTATATATTTTGTCAAGTCAGAAGCAAAATGACACTTGTAATGAATTACTGTTTATCCAAATTACAATTACAATTGTTTTCTCTATTATATACAGGTCAAGTGTTCACTGAATTTGATCGCTTCTGGTTTGCGGAGAAACCTAAGAGCGTGATGGAGTTTGGAAGTGTACGCGACAAATTTGAGAAGAAGGTCGTTGGTTTGCTGATGAAGAATGATAATGCCATTCTTCATAACAATTACACAGGCATGTCATGATGCTGGCAATAACACGTGTATGGAGATATTAAAGTGATAAGATACATGCTTAGGAAATTAAGCAGACTGAGCTCATGTGATAGGCAATGTGGCATAAGGTAGTGACAGATATATCTTTTGATTATACTATGTGCACAGAGGAATGTGACTATGCATTCAAGTTTTTATGACACACCATGTAGTGGTATTCATTTTAATCATGACATTCTGAGTGTAATTTTGTAATTGATTGTTACACCCCACCCCTCATGATGCATTCATTTTTCAATGTATTCACATGGTAACAAATGCTTGAATTATCATTCAACTTGTGATTTTGAGTGTTCCATTGTATAATGAGACCGTAAGAATACATAGATGTAGCCAAATGCTGGTTTATAATTTGTTTAATAACATCATTTTAGAGTTTCATCAGATTGCTACATGCCTGTAACCGCAGGGTATCAAAAACTTGAAGTATTGTCCTGTTTGATTATAAAATGATGTGGGCTTATTTGTTCCATCTACAAATGTGATATGGCCTTAGGGCCAGGGTTTGATATTCTATTAGCATGACTATTGAGTTAATTTTGCAAAGATATTCTTTTAAAATAAGTGGTAATACTGACCTGCTGTTAGACATTCTTTAAGCCCCTACAAGGCTTCAAGCTTCTTCTGACTGCTGTGACTGAGTCCTGATCAATGTTGACATCCCACGCTTACCAATGCAGAACTGAGTCAGTCTGACAGAACTTTTATTCTTGTGTTTGTAATAATTGGATACCGGTACATGTATTTTCTTTGAATTTGAACATTGTCACTTGGTGAGCAGAGGGCTGGTAGGTGAGCGGAGAGCAGTATACAATTATTCATACATGCATGAATACGAGTAGTGCAATAGTCAATCAAGGAGAAGTGAACATCAATGACCTTAGTTACATTTACTATACAAAGCATTGAAAAGCAATAAAGGGCAACACAAATATTTACATTGCATATGAATATGGATTATCATCAGGGGGACTCGATCATTGCTGTGAATTACATTTTATCCTAACTTTTATACGTGGTGACAAATTGTGTATAAAGAATGTATCTATCTTAACTTGCATTTCAAAATTTAGTTTAGCCTATATGAGCAAGTTCTCTATGGACCAAATATGAATTCATTGGAGTAAATCAAATCGAAGTTATATGTATGTATCATGTCAGTGAAAGTTTTTTCAGCATTTGTATACATGTAGTTGTACATGTTGCCAGAATTCATTATTTTATGCTTTTGCTGAGGAAAAGTTTGACCGTCTCAAAAGTACTTCAATGTGTTTTGTCAAGTGGAAAGAGTGTGTATAAAGTTGGGTTATATGTATGCCATGCAACTCAACAATAGTCAACTGTTGGTGTTAATCAAAGAGAGATTATAGACATATTTAGAGTATTCACTTGAAACACAATATCACTGACAGATTTATCCATTTTAGTACCAGCAGCAAATTCAGTACTGGCTTTCAACAAATTTTGATGTGCATGTAGTTTTAGCGCTTGTCAACAGTGCTTGAGATTTGTGAAGTTTTATACACCAGAGCCCATTTCTCCATCTCATAGAAAATATGCAGACTTTTTACCCATTTACTACTGAATTATCATATTCTACATATGTTTAATACAGAAACCACCCACTTCCAGTAGGCAATGGGTTAACTAATATAGGCTGCTATTCATTAAGACCTACTAACTTAAGTTCAGGTTTAGACCCAGGCGTTCCACTGATTTATGGAGCGCCAACCTCTGTATCCTAGAAAATTACTCTTGTCTATAATTAAATGAATAAACAATTGTGCAATTATGAAACCAATGTTCATTTTTGGTTTTCAAACTTAATCTTGTTTATGTATTCTATTACAGAATTACAGTGATTCATGTGGCATAAAGTGGTCCACAATTGGCATCCCGAATATGATCGTCCAGGTTTTATTAATATAATCATGGGGTCATATTTAGTTAAATGTATGAAATGTTCTTGATTCAGATTGCAGGGGGAAAAATGGGAAGAAATTGTCCATTGTGCAATGGAAACATTAATATTTTTGTAGATTATTTAGTGGGTGAATTACATGTATACCAACATCTCAATACCTCCTGTGTATAGTACTGTGACGTAACCGGGCTCTGCCGGGGTAGCGTTCTGCCTTTGCAGTCTCTCAAAACCCGGTCCACGCTCTCGACAATCAATCATCAGCGATCTCTCAATGGGCTCTCACAAAAGTATATCGTGTAAGAATAACGTGGACTAGCTCTCATTCACTCACTCCCGCAACCACTGAATGTTTGACAGGACTAAAGAAATAACACTTACAGAGTATTTGCAGTTCAAGTAACTTTATATCGGATCTCGTGCCTGTCCCAACGACAGCTCAACGCTGCCGGAGTCAGACTCCCTCACATCTTCATGATGTGCACGTATATATATGACAATTAATAATAACGCCCTCTACGTCTTACTAAATTACTGGACTAGTTATGCTACACAGCCCCTCCCCAAGTGTGGACAGTCCTCTGACCACCCTTTGGCAAAACAAGATAACATTTTATCGAAATAATCTTTCGAAAAAAAGTATAAAAATACTTAAAAACTCCTTAAACTTCATATACAACTAAGATGTAACAACAAAATAATTTATGTACAAAAGTAGAGAGAAACGGGAAAGTTCAGGAAAGAGAATAGGACCAGAAATGTAGAAGCATGGAATACATGGAATAAAACACAATGCATAGGTGTATCAAGGACATATATATCTTTTCATAAAAATATATGCTTATACATGTTAAACTAAAACATAACCCTTGATCGTCTTTTCTTCTGCTATCTTACAAATACAATATACCCGTATACATGTCATAACTTGAACACGAGGTATATACGGCAAATGACATATACATGGCAAGTATAATAAACTCAAAACAATGCATCCCTTAACTATCGTTAACACGATATATTTGCATAGTAACAATACAACATAAGCAATATTCTTTCAACTCTGGTAAAGTGCAACATAAGAACTCGAGTAGAGTGAAAGAACAAAAGAAGTAGAGGGAGAACGAATGAAAATATGAGTTGAAAGACAGACGAAGTGCGAAGGGTAGAAGGAATGCAGGATTCCAGATGAATAAGATAAGGCACATTTCATTACAGGTACAACAAAATACATTGGCTGGAATGGCAAAGTACTGGTCGTTTAGCTGCTTAGTTTGAGTTTATGGCAATGATTAAAGAAGTTGGGCCTTGGTGGATTCCTAGTTCTCGCGAGATTTCTCCTAGAGGCTGGGACAGGAACCTTTCGTGGTGCAGGTACAAGGGGCTCAACAGGTTTTGAATCTTCCCTATCAACGGGGTCAACCTCCTCTTCCTCTCCTGAAGCTGCACATGTGCAAGTTGGCTAGGAGCGTCCTGCTCAAAATTCATGCTGACTTACACTCGCTTCTAACTAGGAGTCCTGGGACTGAAGAGGTGCCTCTTCGTAGGGTTTCAACCTGTTCACCTGAACTACCTTCTACTGCCGTACACTCGAGCGGATGTCAGCATCCGTTCCTACCCAATAGAACCTCATGCGAACTATATCTCTGGTCTTGTTCATGCCAAGGTATCCACTAGACTTGCCACCATGCAATTCCTTCACAACGATCTCGAAGCTTAGCTGCTAAGACAACATTCGGTTACCCTATGGCCTTGGTCACATTCTCATTTCCTGTAGAGAACGCCTTGCTTCATTTCCAGTTGGGCTCACTTCCTCCGAAGGGCTTCTCCACACTGGACTTTGAAGCCATTCCTGACCAATCAAGCCGGTCCGCTGAACGCTGCTTTGCTTCCAGGATCCACTTGACTGAAGGATCTTGCGCCTGGTCTTGGCTCATCTGCTCATTACTGATGCTGGGTTCTATCGTAACTGCCCTTGCCTCCGCATAGCTATCTCGGGGTACCTCCACTTTCAGTGCTAATTATTCATCAGCGATTGCTGACTCCTCGAAATTCCTGGCGCTATACCTTCCACGTATAGGCGCAACCTCTGCCTTCGCCTGCACACTGGCGAAACTCAAGGCGCTATACCTCCATCGTATAGGCGCTATCTCTGCCTTCTCGAAACTCCAGGCGCTATACCTTCCACGTATAGGCGCAACCTCTGCCTTCGCCTGCACACCGGCCAAACTCCCGGCGCTATACCTACCACGTATAGGCGCAATCACTTCCGTCACCTACTAGGCGCTATACTCACAATGTATAGGCGCTATGTCTGCCTTCAACTCCTAGGCGCTATACTCACAATGTATAGGCGCTATCACTGCCGGCGCCTACACACAGGCGAAATCCAAGGCGCTATACCTACAATGTATAGGCGCTATGTCTGCCTTCAACTCCTAGGCGCTATACTCACAATGTATAGGCGCTATCACTGCCGGCGCCTACACACAGGCGAAATCCAAGGCGCTATGTCTGCCTTCAACTCCTAGGCGCTATACTCACAATGTATAGGCGCTATCACTGCCGGCGCCTACACACAGGCGAAATCCAAGGCGCTATACCTACCACGTATAGGCGCTATGTCTGCCTTCAACTCCTAGGCGCTATACTCACAATGTATAGGCGCTATCACTGCCGGCGCCTACATACAGGCGAAATCCAAGGCGCTATACCTACCACGTATAGGCGCTATGTCTGCCTTCAACTCCTAGGGGCTATACTCACAATGTATAGGCGCTATCACTGCCGGCGCCTACACACAGGCGAAATCCAAGGCGCTATACCTACCACGTATAGGCGCTATCACTGCCGGCGCCTACACACAGTCGAAATCCAAGGCGCTATACCTGCCACGTATAGGCGCTATCTCTTTCCGTGTGCCAATCTAGGCGCTGCTGGGGGAGTTCGTTCCGAGCTGCTACAACCACGTGCTTCAATCCCAACCGCTGCCACCAGTGTGACGTAACCGGGCTCTGCCGGGGTAGCGTTCTGCCTTTGCAGTCTCTCAAAACCCGGTCCACGCTCTCGACAATCAATCATCAGCGATCTCTCAATGGGCTCTCACAAAAGTATATCGTGTAAGAATAACGTGGACTAGCTCTCATTCACTCACTCCCGCAACCACTGAATGTTTGACAGGACTAAAGAAATAACACTTACAGAGTATTTGCAGTTCAAGTAACTTTATATCGGATCTCGTGCCTGTCCCAACGACAGCTCAACGCTGCCGGAGTCAGACTCCCTCACATCTTCATGATGTGCACGTATATATATGACAATTAATAATAACGCCCTCTACGTCTTACTAAATTACTGGACTAGTTATGCTACAGTACCTTTATATTGATTACCTACACTACAAGGGTTTTTTCCAAAAAAATATGTGTATAGATAGGCCTTGGTTATTTTGCACCCTATCTCTTTTTTAAAAGATATTAGGGTACTTCTCGGTTGACAGATTTTTTTTCTTCTCCAAAATGATTCTATAAATACTTGTACTTCTGTTTGGGAGGTTATAATAGGTTCATTTTGTATATCATAATTCAATTTATATGGAGCCGACCGTTCCTGTTCATATAGTGCTCAGTATGCTCCAATTGAAGGACAAAAAAAAATTCTTGTTGAGAACTCTTTCAAATATTGCTTACATTCCTTTCTTGAGCATCTTTCAGTACCTATTGCACACCTTTCAGTAAAATGACTCACTGAGCTTTCTAACATTCTAGCTGTACATAAACCATTTTAGGGATCAACATAGTTGTACAAATGTAGCTTCCATTAAAAAAAAAATTCAGTCTGCATGTACAAAATGATTAGCATGAAGCAATATCCTTTTAATATCAACAAGAAAAGAAGGGGCCAGAATTTGGTTTTCAAACCTTATGTTCATATGGATTTTGTCGTCGGCCTTGATGGTCTGTTAGCATATGGCACGAGGCTTGAAATGACCTGACTCACAGATAGTAATCATTTTGACTTACTTCACAAGGTTCCTGATTCATCATCATAGATTGTGGTTACATTGATAGAAGAAGAGGATCATTCTTTCAGGCTGAATCATTTACACCCAGTTAGCAGAACATGGATTTAGTTTGCAGGAAGAAATGTCATGCAGGCAAAAAATGTTTCAATATACCTGTACCGATTCCAGCCTAAGCGAGTCTTTTGTCATGCTGTTTACCATCATTTCAGATGCAAGTACTTGTTTTTCAGCATACTCTGTTTCAAAGAGATCTGTTTAAATGTTATGGATGAATGTTATGTTTATGCTGGTATCATTAATTGCCAAATTTTTACTAAAAATATTGACTTGAAATGCATTGGTTTATTAAAAGCAACATGCAATGCAGCTCAAGGCTGATATTGTCTATTTTACAAAGTAATCAGATATTTACATTATAATATAAACATCAAAAAACATAAGTAATATATCAATGGTAACATATCTCACAGCAATATTATGTTAAGTTTAGAAATGTACCAAATATGTGGATAAGTTGTTCATCAAAATAATTTAGGCAGTGCCATTAAGTATTTAATGATAAATTTAATTGAGCATGCTCAGGAATATTATATAGAAAGTCGAAGATTGCATTTCCCTAGTCATTGTAACATTGCAATGTTGCTGTATAAAAATAAAGAAATGGCATTTATTTTTGTGAAAAGGGGGGAATGCACTCTTTGTCTAGTATATTGTGTTTATCTTTTAAAGACATTTTCCTTGAATCAAGCTTTGTAATATTGGAAACTTTCATAACAGAGTTGCATATTTTGATTTCAGAAGTATGAAAAGTTTAAATTTATATGTAAATGGTGGCATTTCCTTGTTTGTAAAAACATACAAGCTTGGCTATACACTTGAACAAAATTGTTCTCGACATATTTTGAACTTAATCTCAACAATACGTAATATTCTTTCAGCTACTAGTATATGTTATTTTTCTGGGACCTTAAAATTGTACTCTAATGCATATGTACAAGTGAAGCTTGAACATTTTACAAAGTATCTACAAAGTTGACTGGTAAATTATTTCTATCTTGAATACCTGTACATTGTTCATGTATATTGAAATCCTGAATTATCTGTTGTACATTTTCTTCTCAAGAAATATGTTTGAATATACTCAAGAACCTTATCAATAAAACTATCAAGTTGATATTGAAGTGATGTTTGATGTTGTGTCATTTAAAGTGTATGAAGGCACCTTTAATGCCAATTACCGGTATGAGTTCTCTGTTCTGGTAAATGGAAATCCAGTTTTAAAGGGCAATCCAACCCTTATATGTATGAAAGTAGAAAAATAACAGAAACAGAATGGCAAAAGTTTGAAATGAATCGGACTAATAGTAAGGAAGTTATGAATGTTTGAAATATGAGAATCTCAAATTGGTAGTCTGGTCAGTGGATTGTGACGTAGGACGAGGACTACTCTTCCATTTGCCGTGTACAAAAATATCATTAATTTCTGTTTTTCTCGTAAGTTCCTTCTCCCTTGGGGCACTACTCAAAATATATTGTAGATAGCATATTATCAAAGGTCCTCTAAAAGAATTAACCCTCCTGAGCCATGAATTTTTGAAGAATTTAAATTTTAGTAATTTTATATGTTGGAACAGATGGGAAAATAGTCCAACACTACATGTACATCACATTGACATTACCGCTTCAGCCAACTTGAAGTGCCCATACGTATAGTGATTACAATTTTCAAAATTCATAACTTCCTTATATTTATTTAGTCAGATTTATTTGAAATTTTCACCAGTTTGCTTCTCTGATTTTTCTGCTTTCTTTTAGAGCAGTTGTCTATTTGGGTTGGATTTCCCTTTAAGAGATTCTGACTCGTATGTGATTCTGAATTTTTAATCATGTAGTAGACCAGGGGGGTGTTTCACAAAGACTAAGATCGACTTTAAGTTGGACTTAAGTATAACAGGTGGTTTATGCCATTGGTTGCTATCCCAATTGGTCTCTAAATTATAATCTTTAGATAATATTTTTTCCTTCAATAATGAATTATCAAAAAATGTAAGTTTTGTAGATTTTTTACCATGATTTGTACATCCCTTGAGAGACCAATGCCAGTAAATAATGATAGCAAACAATGGCATGAACGGCCTGTTATACTTAAGTCCAACTTAAAGTCGATCTTAGTCTTTGTGAAACACCCCTCAGGAAAATGATAAAAAACTTACAACTTCACCATCATCACTACCACCAGCACCATCATTACCATCATGTCTGTATTTACAAGCATTTTCAGTATATACATATACCATAGAATATCTTCAAAGCTTTTTTTGTGCAAACTCAAATTTCCCTCAAAAATTGACCATGAAGAAATAAATCTGGAACTGCAGGTCCTGAATGTAGGAGCTTGTACATGTATATGTCCTATGCCTATTGTCTCAACTTTGATTTTTTTAAATCTTAGAATTATTTTCATCTGGCTATGAAATGATCCCTTTGAAATCAAATTATCAAAGCAATAATGTACTAAAAAATCAAATTCCTCCAATCATTACCTTTTAATCACTAACATCATAAATCATCTACAGTGATCAGCCATAGTGACACTCAACATTGCAATATATTTTGTTACTTCTCAACCCAATTTAAAAAAAAAATTAAAAAACCCATTTCGGCTTGTAACAGGCACAGTACAAAAGATTACCATTAGATATATGCAACATATGGAAAGCATTAAGTCTCTGTGTAATAATACAAACTAAATACAGGTAACTTTATTTGACATCGCATACAAACAATGTACATACACTGTATTGAATATTTTGCTGTTATCAAAAAAATCAATGTAAATAGAGCAAATTAAAAGAAAGAAAAAGAGGATGGTTTATTACATTGTGTTCCTTGATTAAAGCATGCTCTGTTTAGGATCAGTACTTTGTTAAATTAAAGTCATTGGGAGTTGAGCTATTGAATACATGCACATGTACACAGACAACAAGTTTTCGCAAAGATCAGTTAGCATTGCCTAAAACCCTTTCTAAGCCGGAAGGCGATTGAACTCGTCTGGTAATTATTACTTTCTAAACGTGTCTTATAATTTCCTTGACATCAAGTTAAATCAATGTAACAGGAACAAAACAATTACATTTTACAATTCCTTTACACATTAAAAATTCAGAGCTCAGACCCAATATCTTATAATAAATTATGTATGTGGACATGTCTTACTTAAAGTACAAATAACATGTAGATAAATATTCAGATTTAAACAACATACCATAACATATGCAACTGATTCTGATTCATGGATGCTTCTTTTGCACATGTAGATATGCCTTTGCAAAGTAAAAAGCCAGTACCAGTGTTGTATACTACAGAAGCAGGCAGAGAATTCAAAAAATTGATGAAAAGAAATGGACCTATATATTGAATAATGCGAGCTTTAATTGTGAATTGGTAAATATTTTTTTTTTTGGGGGAACAGCCTAAAAAAGTAGTTGCAAACAAAAAACTGGCTCCAAAATGTAAACATACATGTAGTGTAAATTGAAATTAACTTGTCATTAATCTAAAGCTAAATTCAGACTCGGTTAACATAAATACTGAAACTCCTATCAATTGGCATATGAAAACCCATTACCCCTTTGTTCAATATCCTGAAAATATATTTTTTAAATGTCTTTGAAAATATAAAACCATCTCAACTACATCTGAAAATATGAATACACCCTTTAATCCCATTAACTCGACAATGCATGCAAAGTGACATGCTTGATTTTCACCCATTCCCTACTGTAAAATACTGTGCCTCCTCTGTTCCAGACACATAATGACTGAACCTCATTCATCCATCATTCCTGTCATTAAATCTGTAAGCACTTTATTAGATAAGCATGACACAGTTAAGAAGATACAAGGAAAATAAGAAATTAGAAACTGTTATTTGGAACCTTCTTTTATATCTAAGTTAAACTACTGACAAATACAGGATACCAAACTGAATTTGTTTGTTGAAATTTGTAAGCTTTTTACATTAAGCTCCATTCCATATCAACCCAGTTACTTCAAGACTATATTTACAACTGTACAAAAAGAGATTACAGATGATGGGACTAGATATCCTGATGTAAACACAGCGACCAAGAAGCTTTAAGAAATAGGATATTGTCATCATCAGCGTCCATACCTGTTGTGTAAAAAAATGTGAAAGGAAAAGAAAGGAATATGACAACTTTGGTTAGGAAGTTCTCTCTTTTTTTCTTCCTATTTCTATATCAACAGATGCAGAGTAACAATAAGTGGCAATTTGTATGAAGGTGAATTTAACAAAGATTTCTGTGTACTTTTTAATCCATGTTTCATAAGAAGTACAATGTCTTCACTATTGTTTCATTAGTTTAATACAATGGGCTAACAGGATTAATTCATAATAAGTAAATGTATGGACAGTAAACAGTTTCTGAAAAATAAATGTATGACATTGATCAACAAGTCTCAAAAGGATTCTCCTGTTATTGACTGAAAGTAAATATAATGTATTTTTATCATCATACTGGAGATAGGCTTGCCTACTGTTTTCCCCAGAATTCCAACATACTATCCTTAAGAATGGCACTGTTTATATAAATGCATGTCCAAACATATTGATTTAAAGAAAGTAACAACACTGTATTAACTTACTTTTGAAATTCCCACTCTCTGTTGTCTAACGGACACACCTGTCTGGTCTTCAACCATCTTGATATGCAGTGAAAATGGAAGGCATGCTGGAAAGAAGAAAAATAGCAGAATCATCTATAAGGCATATTAGTTGGGGGGTTGGGGCAATATAGGGGCAGTTTGGTGCAGATTCTTCTAACACCTTCTAACACCTATGTAGAGGTGTTGTGGCGTAGTGGATAAGTCGTCGGACTGTGGATCACCGGGTCCGCGGTTCGAGTCCCGCCGCAGCACTAATGTCCTTTGGCAAGACATTGATCTACACTTGCCACTCTCCACCCAGGTGTTAAATGGGTACCGGTAGAAGGAATTCCTTGAATGCTGTGAGCGCCGAAATCGGCAGCCTAGCATAGCCGGGTAATGTTGGAGCGCCTTGAGCACCTTGCAAGGTGGATACGTGCGCTATATAAGAAACCAATATTAAAAGCACCAAATTTGACCCAGATGTTGACCATCATATCATACTACATGTGTTTCAATTTTTGACGGGTGCCAAGAAAGGCGCCCCCTGGGGCCGCCATTTTGGTCAAATCTAAAATGGCCACTAGATGAGCTGGAAGTCAATTGTATTTTCACACAAAGGGGGCTAGAATAATGATATTTTCTTCAAGTATTACGTTTTAATACAAGTATAGAGAAACTGATTCTGATGTTATTTCATTAATTCAATGTCAAGAAGGGTGCCCCCTGTAATCGCCATTTTGGTCAAATCCAAAATGGCCGCCAGATGAGCTGGAAGTCAATTCGAAGCTGGATCTATACCCCTGGCCTGGCAGACGAAATAAATATATACAGGTTGTTCTGTTGAGAAAAAATTCAACCAAGTGTATTCACGAGATACAACCATACCCATAAGTTTACCAGTAGATTATGTATATTTAGTACAGTGAAAAAAAGGGAAAAAGGGAAGTGGACTTAATACTACAGAGTACAGACATTGAATTCTTTAAATATCAAAGTAAAATTCACAAGAAAATATATTGCTCATTAGGTACATCTAAAGTTTAAAATATAAAAAGACACAAATAAGGCAAGATGTATAATTCAAGTCTGTACCTGCTGCTGGTACATACACCAAACCAAAAAAAAAAATGTAATTACAGTTTTGGTTTGAGCTTACTGTCAAGAGTGTCAGAACATGTGGCTACTTACGTTACACACACCCCATGCTACTGTACATTCTTCTGAAGTTGCTGATGCTTGGTTGGCTTGACATTCTATACCTAGAAAAAAAGAGGGAAAAAAAAAGTGGTGAAATAAAAATTAAATGTTTGCAAGTAATTGAACTTATACATGTATGATGCTACATGTTGAAAAGACAAACACCATCAGTAATGGCAAGCAAGATCATATGGGATATGAAAAGAAGGATGGAATCCTTCTAGTTATCACAGTATTCATGATGTTAAGAGTTATTTTGTACTGTGATACAAATAGAAGTCTCAATATTCTTTAATGTTGAAAATAAACATTGATTAGTTATCCATTATTTCAAGAAAAAGGGCTCTAAAAGTCTAAACGTTACTGTCTCCATAGGTTATAAGACCCTATCTGATGAAAGTACAGATTTATGTCACTGGAAAGCTGAATGAATGTAGAATAAAAAATATTTTCCCTTTCAGTATTGCACAAAAGCAAGTTAAAACCTCATTTTCCACACCCTCCAAATTACGAGTCAACAGGGGTCAAATTTGCCGCAGTTATGGTGACGACATAACATGTGGACTCGATCGGCTCGCCAATATAGCCGAGGCGATGAGCCGTGCTTAATTAATGCCAAGAATATAAAAGACCATCACACCCAAATGCAAAATATGATGCTTAAGCAGTTTCTGGGACCATGTAAAGAGAGAACCAATAAAATATTGAAATCATCCCTGGTAATGTATTAATCACAATGTAGAGGTATATACTAATGTCTAAAAATTGTATATTTTCCCTTTGAGGTTTCCATCTGTAAGTGCCCCTTTTCCCATGAAAGTGCCCTTTTCTGTTGGTGCCCCCACACTTTGGAAGATGCTCTGCTGCCCCTGGTTAATTTGTTGTTTTGTCTGTTGTGTGTTTTTGCTTGCTTGGTTGCTTGTTTGAATGTCAGACAAGTTTGAGTAAATATTTACATCTACACAAATCCAATATCCATTTTTTGTATTTTCTTTTAATTGTCTCCTGGGTCCTAGATCCCTCAGTTATCATGAATGTTTAAATATTTCTATATAGATTTTGACCTCTTATTCCCCCTTTCTGGTGTAGTTCTAGTATATTTGTGTCTGCTTATATGGGATGTACCGGTAATCATGTATTAGAGTGTTTTATGCCACGATTATACCCTTTATAATTAACGGTGTAAACAAGCAGCAAAGAAAGAAGAAAATAGGAAATAAACATCCTGATAAAGGCTACAGCCTTGACTTCTCGAATCTTGGCAGGTTACTGCAATGTGTGTGTGTGCCTTGTTTAGCGAGTCGTCACTCTCCGTATTAATACTCTCTGCGGTAGTACTGAAGAGAGAAAGACTAATTCAGAAAATACAAATGTACATGTACAAGCAGACTATGCAGTATAATAATCGTTGATTGTATTCATACAACTCATTAATTGATCATAACCTGTTACTTTTGCACACTTACATAAATATTATCTTTGATAAGGATGAAATTATGAAATCGACAACATATAAAATAAACTGATGGGTGTATACTTACACAAGTCCATAATATGATTTCTGCAGATTGCACAGTTATCTACAACTATATCCCAGGCCCATAATGCTACAGCATTCCACTGAAAAGAGAGAGGGAAAACAAATCATGTATATGTCCATCAAGCATCACTAGACCATATTGGACTTGGATTTGTGTCGTTAACTTCTTTCCTACTCCATAGACCTTATATGGAAATGTGCATGCTCAAAGGAGAAGCTTGAGAAAACTCAGAAAAGTGATGTTTGGTAGGTAATCTCATTTCTCTTTTGGTATTGTTGTAGGGAGAAAACTAATCCAGGACTATTTATGGCACATTTTTACAAGTTCCAGCCAAATACATGCATTTAGTGCATACATGTATATTTAGTGCAATTTGTATTATGGTAGAGACGGTAGAGAGTTAATGCCCAAACAAAGCATGACAATGCAAAAACAGCTATTTTTGTGTACATGTGTATTTGTGTTTCTGGAAGAACCATCATTGCAAACTCTCATCATCATCATCATCATTGTGATACAATGAGAAGTTGATCCTGTACTCCTTGGTCACTTCTTCAGGGTTGGCTAGGTTCTACAGTCTCCGATCGATAGGGAATCAGCGACTCGGAGAGGTCAGCGTTTTTGTAATGTAAATGGCATGTTAGCTCATTATCATCTGGAACATGCGGAAGGTAAGCAACTTGCTATCAGTCCGATATCAAATTTGCACATTTTTGGTTAAATTCTTGACTGATTTTCAAGTGCTTTGTATATAGTAGAAAGAAGAGTCCACAAGCGAACTCAGAAGTTTGCAAGGTTTGTCATGTGCGGGAATGGGTGATTACGAACGCAATTTAGGTTTTGTTAAATTTGGTTACATTACTCTTCACGCAGGGATTGGATGCCAATTAAGGCCTCTCCCATAAGCTTACTCTCCCACAATGCATGCAAATGGTATTGACCTCATAGTCACTGTAATTTCCAGCCGATTCACAACTCAAAATCTTCTTTAAAAAAACAAAGTAGAGTTCTAGACTCAATCCTAACTTAGCCAGACCTCACCGCCTGTTTCGCTAGCATTTGCAAATCGTCTAAGTTCAGCTAATTATTGACCTAAACAAAATCAACAGCCCAAAACTCGGTCCTTATGCCTATGGTCTGTCTCACGCCTGCAAAAATCATAAATGTGCGTATTTTTATTATTTTATAGAGTGGATCTAGGCCTCTTAGAATTTAGACTTTAGAGGCGGTCAGTGGAGCTAGACATCAGTAGGGGCGCTGGTCCGAGAATAAGGATCGTCCGCTTAAATGAGGAGAGTCTTCAGAACGCGGACAGACGCGTCCGCAAAAAAAAGAATTGTCTGCATTTCCGCAGATGTTTCTCAATTCTGATCCGCGCGTTGGCGATGCGAAAAACGGATTCCGTGATGCTTTTCTTCATGCATTTTACATTGACTTTGTACAGAGACTTTCACGTTATGAGCGATAAATCCTTGGTAAGACGAACAACCCATAAAAGTAGACGTCGAACTGGGGGTATTTTATTACGCAGAATCCATTTTTCGCACTGCAGAGCGCACTTCGGGAACCCGAAACCCGCAGAGCGCCGATGAAAAAAAGCGGACGATCCTTATTTTTTAGGACGCAATTTGTCCGCGTTTACGAATACGAGGATATCCTTGTTTGTGCGGACAATCCTCATTCTCAGACCAGCGCCCCTACTGGCCTGGACAATCAATGGACATTTTCATTTCATTTCATTTCATTTTTATTTTTTCATTTCCAACAAAATACAATATATAATAACGAATACAATGTAAAATGTATACAAAACATGGTTACATTTGTAAGAAACACATCTTAACAGTAATTTTTACATTTGAGGAAGACAAAAATAGAATTATAAATTTAACTGCAATTATATTTTGAGGAAATGGAGAGGTCCACTGAAAAGCACAGCTTGTAAATTGTGGACCCCTTGTGGACATAGTCTCAGTCAGACTCTCACTCTCAGCAGAGCAACCTTCAATATCAGAAACTGAAGCTTTCGGTCTTAGTACGAGTATGAGACCAAGACCATGCAATGAATGATTCACCATTTATGAACATCATTTCACACACAGTCATTCATCCGTACGTTCAGCAGTGCACAGTGCAGTGCCGGGCCGGGGGACATGGACAGTAGTGTGGACTTTATACATGTATTGTACGTATGTAGCTTATATACTACAGCCGGTGGCATTGCAACTCAAACTGCAGTGCAAAAAAGGGTTCTGTAAAGACTGTAGAAAATAAGACCTTTAAATCGGATTATATGCGAGTCTTATCACATGGTTATACAATCATATGATGAACTGGAAGTATAGCATACCTTCTTCACTTCAAATCGTTTCTTCTCGCTTTTAGCACTGCTCGAAGATGAGCTTGTTGATGGAGGGTCGACGTCCATTGCTGTGGCCATTATTCATCAAGTAATCTCTTGTCGAATATCGATCGCGATAGCTAGGTATCGCGCGTGTTATATACATGTTGAACACAGTTCTAAAAATAGATGTTACACTGTCAATATAAATATGCCTCACCAAGTTAGTTGAGCATTTTGTTCGTAATTCCTCTTTAGACTTATATCTTAACCATTGAAATTCATGCTTACCATTCTTTTGTCTCTGATAGATATAAGATTTTTCATCTTTTCATCACATTTTTAATGATTGATGATGATCGATACGCGATGATGATGATATATAAAGATAACAATAACAATAATAATAATGATAATAATGCTAATAATAACAACAAAAAATATATTGATAATAATAACAATAATAATAATAGTAATTATAATGATAATAATGATAATAATAATAAGTAATGATAATGATAACAATAATGATAATAATGATAATGATAATAATGGTAACAATAATAACAATAATAATAATATAATAATAAATTTTAACCATGTCTGCACATTTATACGATTAATGACTATTTCTCCTTTTGTTTTCATTACAATATGATAAGCATTCTCATATTCTTGCTCTGAACAATGCATAATCCATTTAATGATACAAAGTTAATGGATTCATGTGCAGCAGTTTAAGCAAGATTGTGAATTGCCAGGCTATATTGTAACAGATTACCTATAAAGCCTCCAGTCATGAATTGTTACAGATATGTAGATGATTCAGCATGCTATGTTGCTCTCTCTCTCTCTCTCTCTCTCTGTCTCTCGATCTCTATCTATCTATCTATATATACATGTACATAGAGGTGTACGTTATATAAATATTTTATATTAGCTATGAATTAAACAGAAACAATATCACAATATCTCAACAAATTAAATTAAGGAATATTATTTATTTCTGACAAACATCACCATAGTGACAATCTTCAAATTACATTCCTTTTTTTTTCATTGTAGTATAAAACTTTGAATATCAATATGAATTCATTAATACAAGAGACGTTATTGATAAATCATTGATGAACAATTACAATCATTTTAAATGAATGCTGTACTCTGACAATATGAAACACATACACTGTACAATGACCAATCAACACATACTTTCATAATACCAGCTTCCATCTTACCATCATCAATTTTGTGGTACATGTATAAAAACAGACCATTTTCATTATGCCAGCAAACTGGATATTCACTATAATTTCATATTCAGAAAACAAGTAACAATGATCTTGGTAAACTAGTGGATTGCCTAAAACCTGTCTGACATAGCAATGCATCATTCATATGCTGTAAAGGAGGCTACCTATGTAATGCAAATCTTATTACATGTACATGTATATATCAAATTCAATCTTTTATCTGGTTGAATTACACAATATGACAAGATGAAAGAACACTTGACATTATAGAATATAGAAAAGTAACCAAAGTTCCGTTTCTTTCATAAAGTCATCAACTATCCTAAAAAATATGAAAGAATTATATGCATCATACATGACAAAAATTATATTGTATATGAATATCATTATAGACAAGAAATTTCCCTGAGATTAACAAATCATGCCAAGCATAACACCAATTAGAAAACATTCTAACATGACCTGTATAATGATTTAAGATTTGCTTCCATACCATGATGTCCTTCAAACACATTTGAAATAAAGGAATGATGAAGACTTTCTTACACAGGTAAGAGTAAAACTAAACAAGTTAGCAAGCAAGCTAGGAGGCAAGCAGGCATAACAGCTGGTGAAAGATACAAAGTTTTACAAGAATTTTACATAAAATGAAATAATATCCAGTCTTTAAGAGAACATGCAAATTCGCCCATTCTTAAGCATTAACATTAACAAAAAATTAAATCATACTTGGAAAAATAGAATTGATGATGGTCATGATTTATCCATAGGATTTAGAACATGAAAAATCATGCAACTTTATTACAAATATGACAATATAACTTTCTTTAGCACTATGTACACAAATTGATTATAGGTGAACTTGAAAGACTTGCTCAACAAGTATCATAAAGGAAATAAAGGAATAATATGTCTTATCACACACTCGTATATTATCGCCACATAATATTATTAGATAGATGAAAGGGAAACTACCATGATAAATCAGTTGTACTATTATTTAGAGAGCATTGCCCCTTACATAAGGTCCCTTTGATTACTCTACATTTACAAAGTGTAGAACCAAAAAATCTACACAAGTTTTTGGGTGTACACTTGACTAAAATGAGTTAAGGATCATGTATTAATTAAAATGATAATAATTTTGTTAATGTTTTATTACAATATCCCATGTTAAAAAATACTGTTAAATGCAAACTTATAATGTGAATCTACACAATTTTCCATGGGTATTGGGAAGCTGATTTTACCTTGCAATAATTTACTGGTAGTTCCTCTTGTTCTGATTACTCTACTTTCACTCTCTAAATAAAACGGATTACTATAAATGCAAATATGCAAATATTGACTTAAATCATCAAATGTAATCAGTGGAATATAATTTTAAGGTACATACTACATAGTTTATGAAAACTTTGATTGACAACTTGTAAATGTCTTTTGGCAGAAATTAAAGACAAGCATGCTGAAAAACACAGACTTTGGACAAATACTCCATACTTAAGGATTTTAAATAAAAGTGCAAAAGAAAATGTATATTAAATGATTAATTGAACATTAAATTCTGTACAAATAAAATAAGGCATGTTGCACAGAAGGAAATTTTTCGATTGAAAATGATAGTACACACACACATGTAACAGAAATAAGAAGAAAAGCAAAGTAAACAAATATGATAAAAACAAGATAAGCTTCGTCTACTCCACAAGAAATCTTGCATGAGTGATATATACTTTCTGGTTCACAAAACAATCAATAATACAAACATACAAATGTAGACTGATCTTACAGAGTTCCTTGCAACTACATAAAACATTGAAGTCAGGGCCCCGTCTTACAAAGAGTTCGATTGATCCAAATCAATCGCAAGTCCTCCAATCAATCGCAAGTTTGCAGTCTCCTATCTCTTATGTACATGGTTGCGATTGATATCAATGGCAAATAAGTTGCAATTGATGTCAACTCTTTGTATGATCTTTGTCAGGTCTTCATAACCTGACAAAAAAAAACCTCCACACACAATAATACTGATTTAACCACTATATGCCTCATATATTTGGCCACTATAGGAATACAGTTATATTTTCTTCATGATTTACAAAATGGTCATTGACTGCAGACCACTTTTCTGCACTGAGAAATTATTAAGGACTTTAAATATTTATGCAAATGCATACAAATTTCCCTTGGTAACAGATGCAATCACAATTGTTTGAATACAGCTGAGTATGAGTGCGGCCAAATTTTCCAAATTTTCACTGCCAAACTTGTTACTCCTTTGCCCTTGTGAGAAGATCAGGAACATTCTCAATCTTGAAGTCCAGGAGCATCTGTCCATATGCTTTGCCCTATTAAAGAGAAATAAGTTGAAAGAATTGATAATCGTTACTTCCCAATTAAAAAAAAGAAAGAAATAGAGCCTAGCAAGCAAATACTTGTATACAGGAAATAATCAATAATAAAGACTATTCAAGTGAGAAAATAAAGACATTTATTGCCAGTTGGTATTTAAATACAGGTTCCTTTAAAGCAGAATTCAGTGAGAAACAAAACATACAGTCTTAACAGACAAGTGCTCTTTCCATACAGGTGGTTACTACTTTGACTGCATAATATTATTCTGCTCTTACCTCTAAATATTACTATTCTTGTTACTGCTACCTCATACGCTACCGTTTCATAGTACTGCCACTATCAATTCCACTGTCGCTTTTAATATCACCAACACGAATTTCCAAGTTGACAAAAGATTCAATTAGGAAGTGGTCTACAGACTAAAGTTCAGAAGACCAATATTTTAGGTCTTGTCAACCCTCTGACAACACGTTGGAAAGTTTTAAGAGACCAAACATTCCAAATTATGTTTCTGTCAAATAGACCTTCCGACAACTAGCAGATACATGTAGCTCCACAAATTTGTAGGTCTACCAAACAAAAGTTCTTGGTGATCCTTTAGTCTAATGAATCTCCAGTTCTAAATGGACATTGCCAACCACTACAACTATCACTACTATTGTTTCCAAGACCAAGAAAGCCTTGTTACTTGTGATCACCACTGTTGTTTCTTTACCCACAATACCACTGCCATCACCACTAATATTGGATCTACCACCTCTATGACTTTGATGAGGGACTTGAGAAAAACTATCTTGCTCGATAATGACTATTACTCGAGGGGGGGGGGAGGGAGGAATCAACACTCACCTGGGGATCACTCCTTAGGGAAGTAACACCACCACCACCTAGTGACTTCTTTAGCATAAAGTTAAGGGCATCCAGACCTGGGAGCTCATACCTGTCAAGCATAAACACACTGATATTAGTTCATGGGACTACAGATAAGCATCAAGACAAATATTATAATAATTGAATTGATTGATTATTCTACCTGACAGCAAAGAAAGCAAGTATAATGTAAGCGTTTGTAGACAAGCAACCACAGGACCTACGAATTTAAGTGCTATCCAAAAGGCACTAGCACATAGACTTTGTTTTGACAACACTGCTCTACTACCAAGCCATCATAACTGCAAGTGCAATATGCATTTGATGCTCTCACCTAATTATAACTGACTGAAATCACTATAGCATTCATATCTACTTGTTCCACGAGTAAATAGAAATACGTAAATGGACAAAATGAAGAAGGGGAAAAAACAAAACTACAACAACAAGAATTGTCTCCAGGCTTCCATCTTCTCCCTAACCCTAAAGTAAATTACATGCTACTTTTAGAGTTATCTCTGTATATATGAATACAAAAATCATGAACTGACCTGATGACCAATTCTTCTCCTTCTTCAGAGGGCTCAAATACATGCTGGAAGTACTCCTGCACAGCCTGAGCTGTGAGAGCTTTCTTCAGGTAAGGCAAATAGGATGGATGTCTGGCAATCACACCTATGAAAATCAAATCAAATCAAATAATAATTTCAAGAGCAATAAAACTTGAAAAGAAGTATCAACTATAAAACAATGTAAAAGAAAGAAATTCCATGAAAATCTGCCAAAGTCTTAGTCTCTTATAAACAATTTGAATTTCAAGATATTGATTCATCTGCCATCATACAAGAAATTCATCTTCCACTAAAGCATAACAAATTTTACAATAATTCACACATAACAATAAGAAGTGCAAAAGTACAAATTGCAAAATAAACCCAAAACAGAAAGGCAATGCAAATGATGTAGTTATGCATATGACATTAACACAAACTAGAAGAGAAATTTCACGTACATTGACCATTATAATAAACCAAATAATCTGGTTGGTTCATCTGTATGTATTGCCAATAAGATTTGAACTAAATGTCTCCAATCGTTCTGATGAATTGCAATGGAGGAAGTAAGAACCAATGATATTCAAAATCAAAAAGCTTTTATCTTCGACTTCATGAACTTCCTCACCAATATTAGCAGAATTGGCTTTGTCTCCGCTACGAGTGTATGCCAGCTGACCTACATCAAATGTTTGGTCGCCTGTCTCAAGATCACCAATGGGGGCGGGCTCAGGGTCAGAGGATCTGCCAGCTTCTGTCCCAGGGTTGGACAATACAGTGAAGTCTTCCTCTGTACCGTCCACATCAACTTTCACCTGCAGATTTGTGGAAGGGATGTGTGGAATTGTGGATACTGTTTAATTAGTCTTAGCAATAAAAGTGTAACTCATGACTCCTAACATGTTTTTCTTCATTTTCATCACTGCTAGCCACAATTGAGCCTGCGAAAAACTATATCCAGTATCAGGGTTTGATTGCAGGAACAAGCAGAAGCAGAAAATTAACAAATATCATATTCTAGTCATTTTGTGCATGTATATGCATTTGAGAGAGTTGTCCATTATGAAATTGATATTATCAATTCACCCCTTCAAAATCCCCATATGTATAGTGATCTTAACTTGTTTTTTTTTAATGATACCTTTTTATTTCTATCTCATTTTGTTCAAACTTTCACATATCTGTTTCTCAAAATGTTCTGTTTTTCTTCAGGGTAATTTGTTACCAATGTTGGATTTATCTTTAAAACACATACCTTTAATCACTGAAGAAAATAGAGAGGCTATATTGGATAAATGATAAGTTGGTGATGTAATACTTACTGGAACCTTGCCCTTGGGGTAAAGGAAGGAGTGTAGCTTCAAGATTGGAGACCTGTGATGAAAATTTGAGGTTTCCATAGAGAGAAACGGTATGTGTAGTCTGACTTTAAAATAAAGATAATATGTACATTCCTCTGTGCACACAAAACTGAAAGTGGAATATTACAATCGTATTCCGAGGAACTATATTGGATATATGGTGTATACCATGTTGCACCCACTTAGTATCAACTTGTAAATCCAATGTGTGAAAATTGAGAAAAGATTATAAGACTATACTCATTTAAAATTTAAAATGAACAAGAAAACTCGATCAGATTAATAACATTTAAACAAAAGTTACATTTGTGAACAGATAATTGTCCATGGCATCGACTAGAAATAGGTGTATGCCATATTTCACCTTATTAGTGTCTCATGAAAAAATGTGTGAAAGACAAGTTCAGTGCTACCATCTCCTTATGAAACCCTTCCATAATATATGAAGGCATGTAGGGGAAACTTACGTTTTGGGTCTTCCACCAATGAGGCCAGTCAGACCAGGAGCTAAGAATTTATTTAAAAGACAAGAGATAGAGAGAGGGAAAAGTACAGAATGGAAAAAGAGAGATATAGAAACATGGTGGGGGTAGAAACAGAGAAAAAATTATGAATAGGGTTAAAAGCATGACAAAAAAACAAACTTGATAGGACAACAATAAGACACCACTTTTTAATCTTTAAATATAATAACAGGTCTATTTATAAAGTATCATATTATTACCCGGCTGTAGCTGAGCCGCCATTGTGTGTGTGTGTGTAATTGGGTTTTTACAGACATGTATCAATCAGATATGATTATTTACGTCTGGGGACTGACTTTTAACGTCACCATCCGAAAGACGTGACTCAGTTTCGAACCTGCGTCCTCGGCTGAATCAGTTTGTAACTTCCATTGTTAGCTGGATTATAGGCACAAGCCACAACGCCCCGTTATCAGGCGCTTAAGCATTTAAGAATTTCTTCCTACCGGGTACCCATTTACTTCACCTGGGTGGAGAGGGGCAAATATTAATTAATGTCTTGCCAAAGGACATTAGTGCCGCAGCGGGACTCGAACCACGAACCATATGACCCACATTCAATTTCAAGTCGGCAAGCAAAATCAAGAGAGAGAGGGGGGAGAAATTGACAAAAGGAGAGAAGAGGAAAGAACTTTTCATATAAGCACAATAGAGAAAGCAATGATGACAAATGCAAAATGCTCTGCAACATCAAGACATGTATTCTATCACATACCCATGCCTGTTCCAGCGGGGGCAAGCTCCATGGCAAAGATCCGTAAGGCTTCTTTCTGGGGGTGCTCTACGGCTAGCCAGAGTGCGGCTTCTCTTGGGTTCAGGTTCCTGGCATTAGCTCCATACGTCTCCTCAGAACCTATCATCTATTATTAAAGGGATGTAAAGAAAATAGTTATTGAACCTTCAAAAAAGAGGATATTCACGTGCATGCATGCATGCAGTGTGGAAACGGGACCGGGGGAGACACCGCTAGCAAAATATGCTGATCTATATTAACCACTATGGAACGCGAACGTGCGATACGTATAATATATGTAATATACATACAGTGCGGGGCGGTTACAGCGAAGAACTTGTATTTGTTAGAACCGTGCACCCCCTAATACTTTCGTACAAAACATATACAATACATATTGTACACATACGATTGGAATTTAAAAAAAACGTACTACCGTAATTTTGAGGTAAAAACAGAATAATTCTGGGAATAACGTAATGGTTGGCAGCTCTGCCTATAGCATTTTTTATAGGTTTATATACACACCGATCCAAACACCAACTGAAACAAATAATACATTTAATGGCCAAGAATCTGTCTGTTTAGCATTTGGTAAAGAAGTGTTACTGAGGTATTACTTTTTAACATACACTTCCAAAATTGAAAAGGAACATCTAAAAGGGGATAGTTTCCTTCAGTTTTCAGATATTTTCTTTTCTATTCACCTGTATACGAACTCTGGTAAAGTCCTCCATCCCAAACATCTTGAATATTCTTCGTATCCTAAAAAAACATAAATAAAACATGATCAAAATGCATTTACAAAGTGAAATGAATGGGGAATCAAATAAAATAATCATAAATGAAACACAAATAAAAATGACTCATACATGTAAATATCAAAATCTACAAACTTGAACTTGTCCATTTGCATCTACCTGAAAATATTGGAGAAAAACAAAAATTGCAGTTCTGAGCAAATAATTATCATTCTTATACCCTCCTTGTCTTGTGTGTAACACAGAATTTCAATGTATCTGACACAGAACAATCTGTTTCCAAGTAGATATAGTAACTCAAGAGTGACTTTAATATACCCAGATGGGGGTCCCTTTTTTAAAATAATGCTAAACGTTCATCCCAATGTTCTTCACCTTTTGATTTGGCTTTCTGCTGTTCGTCTTCCCTTGGCGACGGCATCTCGGCCTGCGATTGTAGATACAGCAGTGGCTCTGTATCCTTCTAGGTATGTTGCGCTGACCTTGTAGCTATCGCTAGGGTTGTAGCCTTTCACACCAGTCACCAGAACACCATCTCCATTTTCATCTAAATTTGACCAAAACATAAGTATTTTGGGGGTGTGAAACATAATCAGTAGCATGTTTATTTACATTTCTCTGTCTTCCACTGAAGGTTTATTACAATATTGTTGGCAGAGGAACTGTAAGCCACTGTTTTTAACCCATTGCATGTATAACGCCATGGGAGTAAGAGAATTCAGTAGTGAACGGGTTAAATTGAAGGATATGAATCATAAGTACCACGCTTCTGGATCTAAGCAGATATTATTTTGTCTTCTCATTACTCTGTAAATACATGTGATTTATGACTATACAAAATAATGAGAATTCTACTGTCTTCTACTAACTGATAGTGGATACAGGGTGTCCCTAAATATTCAACAAGAGTTCAAGTTGCAAAACCTCAAAATATAAACAATTGTTATGTATGACTTTGTGGGTGATGTTATCAGAGAATTAGCTAGATCTTCTAAATGGATTTCATAAAGATTTAAGGGAAAAAGAAATTCATCCTTTTATTTCTTAGTCCTTGCATTATCAAACAATATAAACTTACTGCCTGAGCATTTTATAGCTAACATGTCAAATATTAAAGTGTATTTGTATTTCATATTTTTAACATAGGGTAGTCAAGATTGATTTCATTACAATCATTCTCAGATAATCTTTCAACACAATCTGCACTTGAACTTTATACTGCTTTAGTTTTTATCTCATATGTCCACTATGTTTACGATTATAAATAAAATGTGATTACTCAAATAGCTCAATGTACTTAAAGTTTGTTTGCATGATATTAATTTTCATCCTACACACCATGATAAGAAGTATTGAAGCTCCTTCAGGTATAATAATGCTTGGGTCATAGCTATATATTTATTGTGCAGGAATACTTTTCACCATTTTATCCTTGTAAGGTCTTTAATATGAAAGATTGATGACATCTTTTCTTTTTAATCCTTTTAAAATACATGCTTTGAGGATGCTCTCATAATGTCACCTTCCAAGTTTCATAGATGATGATCAAATACATTCTATTGTTTTTAATAGCAAATTAAAAGTCTTTTTTTTCCTTCTATTTTTGTAAAGACAGTCACAATCAAAATCATGTTTCAAATATAGTATTAGAATCACATACCCCATTAGCTTCCCTGTAACGTCCAGACATGTCTCTATATGAACCCACTGAAAAAACATCCCTGTCTCCATATACATTAATTCCTCTATCAAGAAGATATACAATAAGTTTCTACAACTGACCTTTGACCTCAGTTAGGTTGACCTGGCTAAAGTCACAGGTCACATCGGGAAGCATGTAGGCCCTGGGATCTCCGATCTCATAAACCAGCTGCTCACCGACTGTTGCCTTGTTGACGAGGCCCCCGGTCTTTGGGGGCTTGGTGAGCACAAATTTTCCATCAGGGGCAACTTGGACAATTGGAAATCCAATATTGTCCCTGAAGAAGACGGCAGAAAAAGGCAGTAATGCTCAGTGTATGGTTACATCAACATATGTTAATACATAATTCTTGCCTACAAATATTTTGCATCTACAAAAAAGACATAAATGTTGCCAGTATTGTAAACATATTCTAGTGATAGCAGAGCAAAAAATTAAGTACCCATGAATGCTCTTTTTCACTTCCTTCTTTATGAGACGAGATTCATTTGCAGAAACCCATTGTAATCTTGAACGCCATAATGCAATATCACCAATTGAGATGCTGTGCCAATGGTGAGAAAACAAATTTGTTCCTAATCATGAAGTAAAATGCAACTTTACCTTACACTATCAGAATTGGATGTCAGTACCACGTTCAGAGGATTTACATCCACTGCCATACATTTTTTTTTTTTTTTTAGATGTTAAATGGGGGGGGGGGCCTCATGTATAGTCATTTTACTGGATTTTACTTCTAAAAGTACCAGTATCAATCACCAATCAGGAACAAAATATATTGCAACCAACAATGTGACCTACCGTAGTGCAATACTACCCATTACGATACATCATGGAAGGGTGGGATCAGGGGCACTTTTAAAAATTGGGAGGGGGAGTTTGATGGTGCTTTTATTGTAATGTAGCTCACCAATCAGGTACAAGATGCCAATCAGTAAAGACACCACCGGTGGCCTGAGCCCCACACTCAACCAGATGACCAGCTAGACTGCCTGCAGCTAACGTGTTATAATCCTCAGGTGACCAGCCAAACTATCAACAATAACAGAGAACAAATTAATGACAAACAGACAAATGGACAAACAGACAGACATACATACATAATTATGTGTTATAATGCTAAGCTCAGGTAAACAGGAAAATACCAACAATAATAGAGAATACAAAAACAGATGAACAGACAGACTTACCGGTATGTGTTATAACCTTCAAGTAGCCAGACAAACTAACAACAATAATGGAACCCCCAATCCATCAAAAAAGTTAAATGATACTTCTGAATAGTTTTCTTGCATCGATTCAACAAGGTCCTAAACTCTTGGTATTTTGTTAATACATACGGTGTGCATGAGGGGTCCTAGTACCACAGCACTGTCCACACATCGACCAGTCACAACTATATCAGCACCTAGGTCCAAGGCCCGGGCTATTGGTGTCGCTCTGTAACCAATGAAACGATACCAAAGGTATTTCAGGTTTTAAATTGAGGTCCAACAAATTATTTTTATTAACGAAGAATGGGTATGAACAAATTATTTGCTGACAGGAAGAAAGGCATTGACTTATAGCTCTTTACATACAGATAAGCCCTTCTGGCTCTCAGCAGGCATTATTCAAAACTACAGTACTCGTAGTTGAATGACGCATCCACTATATGTGGTTATCATGCCAATATTGGATTTACTTGTATATTTCAATAGCCTTTTTAATAGACAGTCCAGAAAAAGCTGTGAATTTGATAAGTAATTCACTTATGATCAACCAGAGAACATTTATTCATAATTTTGATCCATGTTAACAATAAGTACATTTTGTATTAAAGAGAGAGAGAGAGGGAGGGAGGGAGGGAGAGAGAGAGAGAGAGAGAGAGAGAGGGTGGGAGAGTATAAATATTGAGAAAACAAAGAAATAGTAATGTAGCATGTAATGAAGATAGAGTATTGTAAAGATGATGTAGGAGGAAAAAACCCAGAAAGAAAATAGAGAAACCTGCACAAGGATGGGTCAGAAAGAAAGAAAAAATAATCATGGCACACAACTCACGACTCACCCAAAGTAAGCATTCATTGTTACTAGTGATTCAGGCAAAGGGTTTCCAGAATCAAGATCTGTTGGGTTTGTGGCATACACAGCTTTTTTCTGCAAGAAATAGTGACGAAATACATGATTTTATATTTCTTTTCTCCATTATTATGCTTGGCTCCGTATGTAATTTCTTAATTACATAAATGAGAAATGAAGAACAAACAACCTAGCAATAGGTTATCTTATACATGTATATAATCTATTATCAAACAAATTAATGAACTTACATCAACCATGAGGTCATCTCCGGACACGACAGCAACCTTGATATCAATATCCGCATCCTTTGCCACTTGCTTAATGGCCGCTGCACAAGAATGAGGGTTGATTCCGCCAGCATTGCTAATCACCTTGATTCCTTTCTTCTTGATATCATGCAAGAGATGCTTGATGATGACCTGGACAAAGTCTGGTGCATAGCCCATGTCCTTGGATAAAAACAGAGGCACAATATTAGCCATTGATAAAAACAAATTTATGATTTCATTCTTTCAAGACGTATCCCTGAAAAGTGAACTGATTCCTTATTCACACTGATGAACACAAAAACTTACAAAAGATGAAATTAAATATTATTTAAATCATTCACAGGAACCTTCTCTCAGTCCCTCAGTCAGTTTATGATGTGCCAAAGCTAAGCTCAATAATTTCTTGGGAAAACAAAGAGATCCATATGAAGAATAGAGAATAACTTAACTTTTCCCTTCTTCTTAGCACTATAGGTGGGGCATCACATTTGCAGCTTCCAATCACTTGAATGCAAACAAGTGTTTAATTTAATAAATAAGTTCCTAATCCAACATTTATCCTTGCAGGTGACAATGCTTCATCTATGAAGTAATATTCTAAATTAATCTGAACAATTTCCAAAAAACAAAGTGGAGCCACACAAAATCACTTACTGGGTTTTTCCTCCTGGCAGCAGCGAGAAGGGACATGGTAATCTCTGACAGGTAATCAAATACAAGATAATCAATCTTGCCATGGTGAACTAACTGAGGTGCTGCAAGAAGGAACATCAAGCAAAAATACAAAATTATAACAGGAATAAATGATTGAATGAATTCATGAATAAATAATAAAAATAGACCTTATAAATAAATAAATATACCCGTTAGACCCTATAAATAAATAAATATATATATAAATAAATATATATATAAATAAATAATTTAATAAAAATATTAATAAATAAACATAGACCCTATAACTATCTAAATAAATAGATAAATAAAATAAAAATAATCTTTCCACTCCCCTAACTGATTTCAAAGTGCTTTGTACGAGAAGAAAAAAGATTCCACTGTCCAATAGCAAACAGCAAATAGCCAGCTTGCAAGGTTTGACGGTAATTTTGAACCAGCCGTTGAAAAACGAGATAGCGCCTTATACGTTTTATTCCAGCCAATGCCAACATTGGCTTTTTGTTGGCTTTTTCGTGTTGGTTATAATACGCACAACTAGCCGGCCCGTGTATTGTTATTATTAATTAATTAATTAATTAACGGTCACCGTTTTTTTGTGAAAGTGGAGCTGAATTGGTATGATCGTATTCAATCTAAATTCACACATTTTGGGGTCTAAAATTACCTTCATAGCAATTTTAGGTTCTAAAAGGGCACTAGAAATGTCTTAAATAAGAAGAAGAGCAATAACCATGCACTTTAAAGCCCCTCTGCACTAGTTTGGCCAGGAGGGATTAGAGGGATTTACAGGATTAGCGTGGTCACTGACAGGTAAATATCTCATCAACTCAGCTCTCAATTAACATAAGAAAAAGAGGATCATGGGGGACCAACAGGCACCGCTTAGGCATTGTTTTCTAATTCCAGATAGAGGGAGCAAGTAGCTACAAGTAGTACAGTGGGGCTTTAAAGAGAAGGTTGGGTTCTGGGAAGAGGTGAAAAATAATTTGTGAGCGTTATCATTGTTATTATGCAAGGGTGGAAGAACATCAGATAAAAAATGTTCCCTGAAAAACATGGCTCTTCAAATGTCTTAATATTCTAAATATGGCATGTAACATCATAAAAATCGGGACGGATTTTTATGCCACATGTTCGTGTAGTGCCATATACATCTTTCTGTGTACAGTGTTTGTAACTTTACCAAGACTGGGCCAAATTTCTTATCATTTTGATGATTCCAGAACCTTGCAGTACACACCAATACTTATATGCTAGATGATCAACCTTTCCTATTGATTCTACAACCTTTCTTCCACAATGCAATCACATGACCAGAACTCAACTTTATCTTTAATTGAAAGCATTTGCGGTCTTAAAGCCCAAGTCCACTCCGATTTTCAAAAATGATAACATGTTGTAAATAAATCAAAGGTTAAAACTGCCAAATATCACGGGCGTACTTCAATCAGGTGATTTTTAAGAGCGATTTTTGTTTCGGGTATTTCAAGCAAAACATTTATATTGCTGTACGGATGTGACGTATGCTCCTCACAACGAAAGTGCCAGCGGTATACATTCTGACAATAGGCTATTTTCGTAATGTAACCAAATTTAATGCATACGTCTTTGTGAAGTGCCTCTATACAAACTATTTCATTCACCTGATAAGAATAATAGTGTTTCATTATTCTTATCAGGTGAATGAAATAGTTTGTATCGAGGCACTTCACAAAGACGTATGCATTAAATTTGGTTACATTACGAATCTGTGTTGTGAGGACCCTACGTCACAACCGACTCGCTCATTAACTTGTTTTTGCTCATTAAAAAAAATTATTAAAAATAAATCTGAGCACCATTTTCCAAAACCAAGTTATATTTGGGCTTTTTAGATTTTTGTCTATCTAATCAGCTCAACTTTTCAGTGGAGTGGACTTGTACTTTAAACAAGAACTCAACTATCCCTTTAATTGGTTAAAATGCATTTCTATGAACAAAATCTAGCTGATGAAGAATTAATGACATATCTTGCACATGAAAAACACCAATATTATTTCAATGTTAATAAACTAAATCAATATAGTCTAGTATCTCTCTCACTAATTAATTGGATCATGATTTAGCCTACTAGTACTATTAAAAAAAATGTCTTTATTGTCTTTAATGGATCCCTGTCAACAAATGCTTTCTGGAATTTCAGTAGACTAGCCTACTACTACTACTACATGTAGTAGTAGATCTAGGCCTACTAGTACTAGTACTAGGGGTTTTTTATTTTTGTGTTTACTCTTCTTTCATGACACATACCGAAATGACTTTTGAATTCTTTTTTTAAAACCAATATACCAGTAGACCTACTACAATTCAATGGGTTCTACTTCTAGACTATACTGCACTCTCTGACTCTAGATATATATAAATCTGACATTGATAATACTAAGTAATAGTCTAGACCTACTTCAAGTTTCAACAGTTTCCTAAAATTCTTTAATTTCTATTTTTGTCTTTATTTGAAATTTTTGAATGTATTTGACCTTGTTACATGAATTCTTTAGATCCATCGAAACTTAGTCTATAAACCAAATAATTTTATAGACTATGTGTCAACGGTCAACTGTCAAGAACAGTATAGAGTCTACATGCATGTGTGATTGTGGGCTCAGCTAGCGCTAGCTCAGCTCAGCCCATTTCAGCTTTCAGGTGCGGCCCCGGCCCCGCCCATTACCCGACTGAGCTGCGGCGCCGCGCCGCGCGAAGAAGAAGAGCCTCGGATCATGATACGGTACCTGATACTGCAGTGTCTCCCCAAAATCCCGAAGCACACCCAATCCGCACAGTTTTGTCACCAAGAAGGTCATTGAAATTCCGTCTTTGTATCATAGAATGTCTTTGATTACCATCTAGTAATTTGCTGCACGCAAATGATGTGGGGGATGATAATCTTGCAGATTTTACTGCACGAAACAAACTTCTGCGTGTGAGCATGGAGGCTGCCATTTTGCTGGAATAGTCTCATGCCTTAAAATTTAGAATATTATGCGAAAATAAATCTATAACAATTATCATTTTATCCTAAAAAATGATCTTAGACTTGGATAACAATCTAATTTTAATATTGACTATGAATTTGTATAAATATAAGAAGGCAATTATAAGGATCAATGAAATTTATTAAATTCTTCTTTTAATATCCAAGGATGTTTAAAAGACTAAGTTGTGCTGTAAATGTATATGTAATCAGTAATTAAGCCTTCTGTTGAAAATTGCAGTCCGAGGTCTAGTCTACTCAACTCTAATTTCTAAATTTATCAAAATTATAAGGTCGAAAGAAGAGAATTGCTGATTTGCTTATCTTCCAGTGTAATCAGTAAGTTGAACTTTTGGGCGTTCACATTGACATTTATTAATAGTTGATAACAACTATTACAATGACATTCATGATGACATTGTCTTTTATTTGTTTTAATGATAATATTAATAATGACTGTGATTGAGCAGTTGAGTGATTTAGTGTTGCATGTTGTCGAGAAAAATGAAGAAGAAGAGAAAAAGGACTACATGTCTGATATCGTCTGACTTAGTCAAATTAAACAATAATAACACTAATTTAAATTTCAGTTCCAGTTTTAGAGCCGTGAATGGGTTTCTGTGAACATGATCATGATGATGTGAGATGAAGAGTGTATTTTGAAAACTAAGAAAAGTACATTTTTGTCATGGTTATGTAAATGATCTGATGTTTACATGATAGTACTAATATGTAGTTGGTGTACATTATTTTGGAGCTGCTTTGCCTTAACTTAAATGGTAAATCCACCCTGATATTAACTAGAAACAGAAAAATGAGAGGTCCAAGGAAGTTCCAGCAAATTCCATTTAAAAATAAGAAAGTTATTCATTTTTGAAGTTGCGCGATCATTCAAAGTCAAACAGAAATTGGCAAATCTGTGACGTATCATGTGAGCTCCCCTCTCAGACCGAAAGATTCAGTCTCTGAGTCTGATATCGACGGTTGTTCCGCTGAGATTACATCTGGCTCCACTGGCCGCCTCTATGCATATGTGTATGGGGAAGGTTGACAAATGTCAGTTTTATTTAATAAAGAATGACACATACCAGACGGTTATTTCTGTCTACCTTCTCATTTGCCTTGTACATAAAAATTTCATAAACCTTCATTTTCTTCATTATTGCATATAACGGAATAGAGTTTTTTCTCCATACAGTGGTTGTTTAGAAATTTGTAATTATTATATTTAGGGTGCATGTATGATTGAAAATTTTCTTGAGGGCAAATCAAATTTCTGATTTGAATAATGACGTTAGGAGGATAATTAGCTTGATAAATAATTTCTTGATTACCAACTCTTTGCTGAATTTTTAATTTACAGGTTTACTGGTGACTCCTTCTTCTAGCAATTAAGAATTAGCATTCACTTTATCATAATGAGTGCTGTGTTCCAGAGGCTGAAATCCATTGGCATAGATCATGGGAAAATGGCTGCAATCTGTCATTCTTGTCAAATGAAGCTAGGAGGTAGTATGCTGCAAACATTTCCCAATGCTGCAAGGTGCGTTGAAACTTTATTCAACACCGGATACTTTTCTGCTTTGGACATAGTGCCTCAGAGCAATTCAAATGGCCGAGGACATATACCCCAAGGAAATGACGGTATATGTAGCTGTTCTGTGAGTAGTCATGGAGAAGAAAAATTGTCTTACTGTATACCAAAAAGAAACTTCTCAACTTTACTTCCGTTCCATCAGGCAGTAAATACAAAGAAAAATTTACAGTCCTCAGTTTCATCTTCAGCCCCTTGCTCAGTTAAGCTTTGCAGTAAAACAAGATCAGCATGGGCCAAAAGCTTGCAACTGAAATCTGCAAGATATCTTTCGATGTCGTCATCTGATAACCTTCACGAGACATTGAATATGTGTTGTAAGCATCCCGCTGTACAAGAGGATAGGAAGCAGGAAGAGATCTATGCGCAGGAGCTGAGCGACGCTTTGTTGGCTGGTGAGAGATGGGCCCTTGCGAGAGCCATAACTCTGGTGGAAGCAACCCATAAGAAGGGGAAGAGACAAGCCCAGGTTTTACTGAGAAGAGTCCTGGACCACCTTCGAGAAGTGCAGCTGAAGAACAGAGGAATACCTTCTTCATTTAGAATAGGTATTGAAGAACTTTATATATGATGAATGATGTATCCATTACCTATTTTTGTGACTCTCAATAGAATACATATACAACTTGGGGGTCATCCTGAATTTGAAAGGTTGAAGCCCTAATATTGTGAAGCACTAGATTTTGTTGTTTTATCTTTCAGATTTAAGGTTTTATGAACTTGCCCACTTTCTTTTAGGGAAGTTAAACAGGGAAAGATGGTTAATTGCATGGGAGGGAAGGGGCTGCAATAAAAAAAAACGCCCATAATGATTTGCCATGTAGAAGGCATTTATTGAAAATAAAGCAATGAAAAAGTATATGAAGAAAAAAAAACTATAAATTTGCTCCTTAGCTTTCAACTTTCAATGTATTTTATTGGTAACATTATACTTTTGGTGTTGAATCATGAAAAGATATCAGTTCTCACAGATGATTTTATATGTGGTATCCTATCTCATTTACTGATACCTGGGACTTTAAAATGTCCCACTGCATTGTCAAACAATTTGCACAATTAAAAAAGAGACAGATCTTTTCAATGTTTTCTATTTTATATTCATTATATTGCCATTTTCATGTAGGATTGACTGGTCCCCCTGGAGCTGGAAAGTCTACTTTCATTGAAGCGATCGGAAAGAAACTGACCGCAGAGGGCCACCGTGTTGCTGTTCTTGCCGTTGATCCTTCGTCATCTATTACTGGAGGTGAGAGCAAATAGGATCTCATTCTTGTTACCATGGTTGCAACTGTTTTTGGACAATATTCTTAAAAGTTTGGGTGTCATAGTCGAGCCGTTTAAACATTAGGCTGCAGACAGATATGAAGGTTATGGGTTCAGTCACTGGCATAGCACCAGTGTCCTTTGGCAAGACTAGACATTGATTTGAATTTTCCACTCTTGACCCAGGTGCAGTAAATGAGTAGAAATATTTTTTTTGTAATACTTGAGTGCACTCTCAATGCACTCAATCATGGTACAATGCAGCTTCCCTATTAAAACTATGTCAATTACAATCATTATGTTCAATCTTTTTTATCCTCAGGTGGAGGTACTTTATAAATCAACGTATTATTTCATTACTTCATCTAAATGATGATTTGTATTATTTTTGTTAGTAGTATTATTGTAGTGATTATTAATTTTGTATTTATTTATTTATTTATTTACATGTATTTATTTGCTTATCTATTTGTTCTTTTATCCATTATTTATTGAAATATATTTATTTATATATTTATATATTTATTTATTCAATCATTCATTAGGTTCTCTCCTTGGTGATAAGACAAGGATGACAGAGCTCTCGAGGGATCCCAACGCCTACATCAGGGCCTCGCCCTCTGCTGGAACTCTAGGGGGTGTGACAAGGAACACCAATGATACCATCTTGCTATGTGAGGCAGCAAGCTATGATGTCATCATTGTGGAAACAATAGGTATGAGTGTGATGAAGATCAAATAGGTGAACTTGAGGGTGATGAGAGCGTTGTTTTTTAACCCTCTTCTTACCAGTCATTTAATTACCATTTTTTTCAAATGTACTCAAAGAAGACTCGGAATTCCCCTAGTGTTTATATTCATCATAAATCTATACTTTCTAGCCTCCCAATCATGAGTCATAATAAGAGGGCACTGCGTTGAATGTTTATAATGGAGCAAAAATGTGATCTTGGTAATGAGAGGGTTAAATGTTGCAGTTTAACACATTCTTCCCTGTACATGAAAAGCGTTTTGGGCTATCATATGTATGATATAATATTATCTTTGATAAGTGATTAGATTCATAAGGTTTCAACTTACTTGACATTTCCTAGCTTTACTTCAGGATGAAAGCAGTAGGGTAACAGCCTAGGTTGTTAGGTTGCGTGCAAGTGTACACAAATGACAGACAGAAAAATAAATATTCAATACTTTTATGTTGTACTGCACAGGTGTTGGCCAATCAGAATATGTCGTAGCCGACATGGTGGACATGCTGGTTCTCCTGATCCCACCAGCCGGGGGCGACGAGCTCCAGGGTCTGAAGAAGGGGATTGTGGAGAGGGCGGACTTCATCCTCATCAACAAGGCAGATGGGGAGCTTCTCATCCCAGCACGTAGGATTAGGAGCGAGTATACGAGCGCTGTGAAGCTCATGTACAAGAGGTCTCCATTGTGGGCTCCCAAGGTAAGAAACTGCTGTTATCTATCCAATTAACAGTCAAGGTACAGTTTGGGTAAAGCCGGGGCATCTCACTAGTGTGAAACCAGAAACTGGAGCAAACATTGTTACTGTTCCGGATTCGCAAAAGCTTCACTCCTCAAAATAATTCAATTACAGCACAGAATTTATGTAATGAGTGAAAGTTTCTTTCTACAAAAATGGCAGTATTAAGTAAGTTGCGAAAGATACATGTAAGGTTTCAAAATACATCAGCACATTATAGAAGCCCTGGGACTAGTCGGTATACCATAATCATTCAGTTTGGCAAGAATTTTGCAGATTTTCCAATTCAACTCTAATACAGGTTAGCATATAACTGTTTGTATGAAATACTGGTAGTGATGCCTGGTTCTGTCAACAGTGCTCCTTCCTCCACAGAATTGGAAATTTTTATATTTTGTATGACAGAGGATATATTTCAGATTATATTTGTGCTTCTTTTGTGTTTGGGATAAATATTCTTATTCAATTCATACGTAGTTATCCAAGTGTAAAACAGTGGCCTACAGGACATCTGCTGACAAAATGAAGTTACTACATCTAACACCAGACTTTCAGGAGTCTGCTCATTCTTAGTACATTCACATGGTAATTTATTTTTTGTGATGGACATCCTTTACAGGTCAAACAGGTGTCCTCCAAGACTGGTGATGGCCTGAGCAAGGCGTGGGATACCATGGAAGAGTACCGAGGCATCATGATGGAAGCCGGCGAGTTCACCACCAAGCGGCAGCGCCAGAGGAGGGTCTGGATGTGGCAGCACATCAAGGATCGGATGATGGAAGAGTTCAAGGAGAGTCAGGAGCTCCTGACAGAGATCAAGCATTGGGAGGAGGAGGTAATGGCTGGGAGATGCACCTCAGGGATTGCTGCGGACAAGCTCCTTAAGAGCTTTTCAAAACTGTCCAGGAATTTTTAATCTCAGTGTAGGTTGATAATCTGTTCTTCTGTGAGTTAGAAGAATTACGTTAGGATGATTTGATGCTGAATACCTCCAGTGAGTTATGACCCAATTACACATTCATGTATTACATCCTTACCCACCAGAGTATATATTTTAATTGTCTGGCACATGAAGTTACCATAATAGATTCATAATGCTGCTCGTAACTGGCAGTCTATTTCCAACACTCAGATTTAAACCTCCTTTGTGAATTTCGGCCAAAGGTTTTTATGGATATCGCTGTTGTTACCCATCATATTGATGGCTGCACATAAATTTGACAAACTAATTGGAAGTTCAGTCACAATGGTGCTTGTTGTCTTGTCAGGTCCCCATTTCTCTCCTCAATATGAAGTGCCTTGACCAAAGGGTGTCAGTGCTCTGGCTACTAGTCAAATATGTACCAGTTGAATCAAATTAACTCTTCATTATATGTAGTGGTTATCATCAATTACCTTTCACCTATCCTCTATACTGTGGAGTCTAGTCTTGCCTTGATTTCTTGCATTTTCTCTTTCAATTTTAGTCATATTTTTGTATAATTCAGCCTTATGGCATCTCTCACTATGACTTTGCTGCTCTTGAAAGTGTTTAATCCTGCTTGTCCTAATTGATTGAATAAGTGTGTTTTCAGTTTACCCTTTTTTTTCTTTTTTTATGCCTCGCCATTGAAGGTGGTGAAGGAGGAATTATGTTTTTGGGTCCATCCGCCCATCCTGCTTGGATGAAGTATGTATAAGAATGCAAGGATGAAATGAATAGATTTCGAGTGTAAGAGGTCAAAGATGAAAGATCATAGGATCATATATAATTACTATTACTGTGATAATGTGAAAAAAAAAGTGAACCATTGTCGACGAAACTGGGATTAATTATGTGAAACCAATGAAAGAATGAAATGAGAAGTATTCTGGTTTGTGAGGTAAGATGTTCAAGGTCACAGGATCACTGATCAATAAACCTACATACAGGTGGAGGCATATTAGAGATGCAGTCTTATTCATCAAGTTTATTTCTGAGCTAAATCTAGATTGGGTTTGTCGAGATGGGAGATCGTCAGGAAAATTTGACATTGCATAATGTCCTTCCCACAATTCTGATTGCTTTGCTGGCCTTTTGTTCAGCAACCCCTATGTTCTGTCACGTCTGTGAAATAGAAAAATGCCAAAAAGTCTTGTTATTTAATATTTTTTGGTTTGCACTTTCCTTAGAGCTTGATTTTGCCTCCACTTCTTGTATTTCCATTTTCCATGACACCATTTTCTAACCTCTAAGCTCTTCATTTAGCATTAAAAAATAGAATCAGTATTCAATTTACAGTTATGTAACAATGTTATCTTCATATCTGAAATAATATTTTGTTTCATTACATGAAGTGTGCGATTGTGAATAATTTTCTGCATTAAGATCAGTACCATTTTGTAGATATTGTAAGTGAATAAACGATATTAAGTTTTTCACAGAGGCTTTTATTTGGGGTTTTTTTTTTGGGGGGGGGGGTGCGTTTGCAGTGTGCTTTCTTTGAACCATTTCTCAGATTTGGCATGATATCAGTCTATTAATTCATTTTGTGTGCACCGAACTGAGCAATATATGTATATATATATATCTATAACAGGTATTTGATGCTATATCAAAATATCTAAATAAAAGAAAAAATTAGAAAGTGTAGTTTGTACTTTTTTTTTGTCATTATGTTCTCGATGGTTGATGTTTAAAAAGACATTTATATTCCAAAATAATGTGGATGTGTATGTGTACACAAAGGCAAATTTTGAGGGAAAATTGTACAAGTTTCTATTAATAATTATCCAAGTACACCTATAGTAGCTTACATTCCCACGGAACAAGGCAATTGGTAAAAAAAAGAAACTGAAATCAAATTATATACACAATTCATGTGTACCTCCATCCCTGTTGAAATTGATATCTCTTTTTGTTTGTTTCTCAGACCCCCCCCCCCTTGACAAATAGGCATGAATCCACCACATCTCTCTCTCTCTGTCACTGCCTGTCTCTTTCTTACTCTCTCTTACAATTTTCTCTGCCTTCCTTTTCCTCTCCCTCCCCCTACCCCTTCCTCGCTATCTCGCTTACCCATCCTTCTATCTCCCTTCCCTTGTCTCTCTCTCTCTCTCTCCCCATCTATCTCTTCGTCCTTCTCTCTCAATATCTCCCCAGATATTAAGTTGGTTTTAATAGAAACAGAAAATTGAGAGGAACAGGTCGGTGAAAATTTGAGAAAATTCAAAGTAAAAATAAGAAAGTTATGAGTTATGAGTTGAAGCTGTGATCAATCAAACACAAATTGGCAACTGTGATTTATCTTGCGAAGTCCCCACCTATTTGCTTTGTAGTAAAAGAAAAATTAGAAATTTTCATTTTCCCTCAAGAAAATTTTCGACCATAATATAATTATTGTAAATATGTTACCATACAACCCCTCTGATCTTTCATCAATAATGAAGAAAATGAAAGCTTATGAAATTTTATGTACAGAGCAAATAGGAGAGGACCTCGCAAGATATGTCAGTGTTACCAATTTGTGTTTGATTGATTGCAACTTCAAAAATTCATAACTTTCTTATTTTTAATCAGAATTTGCTTTAACTTTAACTGAGTGTCGGTTCCTCATATAAAATCGTAATATTTCTTTATTATTTCTGTCTAAGAGGTGCATTCCCATACTAGTACAATCTTTGAAGAGCATTTTCAAGCAATCTATCTCCTTATATTATCTCACATTCTTTTTCCTTTTCCTTCATCTCTCCCCTTGCTTTCACCTCTATTTCTTTCTTTTTTCCATTTAGTTTGGCATAACAAGAGGAAAGAGGGCGATTGCCAACCAATGATTTAACCCCCCTAACAAGTAAATTTGTTTGCTCTTCACTCATTTTGGAGACATGTTGGGTGGTATTCTCATAAGTTAAGCCAGAACTAAGTCCAGACTAAACAAGAATTTCAGTTCACTCTTCTATGGAATGCTAGGTTTTATCTTCCTCCTTCAATATTCATGACAAAGATAATCTACCAAGGACTTTATTGAAATTCAGTTCATAATCATATTATCTTTTTCTTCCCATTTCATTGCAAATTTTTTTTTTTTGTTGACACTTTTCATTGCAGGATTAAAATAATCTGTACAGGGAAAATGAGTTGGCAACAGGCACTCCATAAAAGTGTGAACTAGTTAAGCCGAGCTTAACTTAGTTCGCGCTATCGGAATACCACCCATACTGTTTTAGGAAATGTGAGAACGTTGTTTTTCTTCCTGATAGCACTCTTTTAGACCTGCGCCCCAATCAGAAACTTTGGTGCAGTCCTTCATCATGTTAACTTTCTCCTTATGACATTATTTCCCCCAAGCAACTGTATTGTGTGAAATCATTTCAAGTCTAGACATTCACACAATATCCCTGGTGTCTGCATTCTCTTCAAAACTTCAGTTTCTGGCATTTTAGCCATACATGTGCAAGAGAGGATGCATCAACAAAGAATGAGTAGCACATTTTTATTGTAGGCAGTGATTTGTGGAACAGAAACGCTACTTTCAAATTCAACTCATCCATTTTCTCACTCATTTCATTCAGTCTCCTTGCTTCTTCTGAGCTCCCATCATACATACTTTCTTTTCTCAAGTTTCTTCTATGATTACAGTATTAAAAAGGCCAAACTCACTGATTTCTCAATGAAAAATATTTTTATTCACAAAAGTGTATCATGCATTTGAACAAACCAGATTACCTTCATAAAAGAATGCATATTCTAATTCACTGGGATTCACCAATACTTCAGTATTGGTGAATCCCAGCAAAAGCCTTTTTTTACCTTTGAAAAGGAGGCGGAGGGGTGGCATACACCTCCCATGTATTAAATAAATGTAGTTACATATCAGGAATTCTTGTCATGATTGAAATTATATGTGATACTCAGTGTTATTTCAAAGCTGCCCATTCTACCCATTTACTATCACTTTTATTTAGTGCCATAATCAACTCAACTTTCATTTAAAATTTCATGCTGAAGCAAACAATCCCGACAGCCAGAAAGGTGTTAACCTCTATAGTTTTACACAGAGTTAATAATGTTCTTCTGGCTTTCAGTGGAGGTGTACTTAGTATCATGGGTGGACTTGAATTGATAACGACTCAATCTTTCTAACCCTAGTCCACCCCTCGTTATGGGTTGTTGAATTTGATGACATGTGTGAACCATCCCTTAGGATATATACATATATACACACTGATGCTTACATCAAGTTTATTTACACTTAGAGTACTTATAACTAAAACAAGGCTCCATTTTTAACCTGTGGGATACCAAGCACAAGATGGTGGTCAGAATGAGAATTTAGTTTGTAAGGTTTATGCAACAATGCAAATTTCTGCAACATATATTATATAATCTATACAAACAAATTATCAATGTTATCATAATTTAATTTTGACAACAAATATTTATTAAAGTGTAGTTGTGACTATGTCTTCCAAAGTTGTAGCGCACGTTTTTAAATTAACCATTCAAATGCAAATAAATATGATTGACATTTCTAAGTTTAAACCTGTTTTGAGATTTAGTTCATTTCAGCAGTCTTGATTTGTCTTCCACATCAGGAAACAAGTTTGTGAGAGTTCATAAATTAAAATGCCACTCTTCAGTCCCTTTGACCAGATTTGCAAATACGTGTTAGCTGTTGATAAAGAAATACTGTCAGAGTTTAACAGCTAATATGTATTGTATTTGCCCTTTACTGAGCTCACATCAGGAAATAATAGAACTGAGGGATGTTAATGGAGTGACAAAAATAAATATTACACCATGTGCAACACTTCTCACAGATGACCCTTTTTTACAGAAAATTACCCATGTAGAAGAATTAACAGCTGCTTAGTCAACTAGTCATGTTGTAATAGTTCTTGACTCAAATAAACCAGAGGCCACATCGCATTTCATTTTGCTGTGGTGCCCAATGATTCCCAATGACCCTTTCAAAAAGACAAAGTGTACAAGCCCAAATTAGCCATGCAATTTTGATGTCATAAATGTATAACTAGCACTCTCTGATTGGACAAAGTCAACTGCAACAAGAACTGATGAGCTTTAAACCCAGTTAATAGATTCACATGACAGAAACTAAACTTGAATTTGATAGTGACATAGTGTACAACACTGTGCACAGGCGATAATAATATAAGTATCTGATTGAACTTTGAGGACTTGCAATCGGTCAAATCAATCAAGCGTCTTAGTGAAACAGGGCCTGCATACTCTGACTGGGAATCACCCTATATGCAGAGATACTAACTTTTACAGGAGCAGTTCAGAATTCCAATGGCTGAAAATCAGTTAATTATTTTGTTGTTAAGGAAATCAGTTTCCCACACAAACACAGCAGACAGACATAGGAACTTTTTTTTTAAATATGTTTTTATTTTCCATCTAACCTTCAGTATTTTTTTCTTCAAATTTCAGTACAACAACTTGGCAGCTCTGTATGGGTAACTGTCCCATGGGTAATTATCCTAGATGGGTACAGGGGGGTGGGAGGAGGAATAAATTGTCTGGAGGGTGTAGAAAGATGATATTCCCAGTTCCCATGGGGGGTCCATCAAGAACAGGCCAATTGTAAATTGGGAACATTGATGATATGTCCTTACTCTTCTGTTAGAATCTAGATGGGGCAGTCATAGATGTGTATTGCCTTGTCGTCCGATACCGAGACCATCTTGGATCCATTGCCATTGTACTTTGCTTGCCAAACCTGCCAGACAGAAAACAAACACAAAATGAGTCACTTTACATACACTTTGTTAGAGGTAAAGTACAATACAAAAATATATAACACGTTTGGGGGAAAACAAAATGATTTTTTTTTTGGGGGGGGGCTTTAAGTAGAAGAATCTGAGAGCTAGATAGATAATATGCCTCTCCTAAACTGCTGTAATACAACATTTTGTTGTAATATCCTATTCACTGGCTGCAATTTCCCCTCTCATAGTGATTGTAGCTTTCAGTCACTTTAGCCAGCCAAGTCCTTTTGCTATTGTGTAATATGATAAACTGGCTATACATAAGGCCTGCAGTAAATTATTATACATTTTTAGAAATAGACTTGGATATTTACTCAGTGTTGCATCATTGTATCTAGTACTAAAATACTGGTATTAATATCATCACTGTTGTTGTCATTATCATTATTATTACTATTATTCCTAGAGGTAATATTTGAATAGAATTTGGCTGTGATTGGCTCATGTATATGTATTTACCTGGTCGTAGTGATCATAGAAGGTTGCTACACATTGTCTTGTTCCACAGTCCCACACCTTGACTGTCTTGTCTGATGAACTAAGAATAGAGAGAGAGAGAGATAGAGACAGTCAGTGATGAGACAAGCCTAATGAGACAATTTTTTGTGCTTTAAAACACAGTATAGCCCTGGTTTTAGTCGTTTACCATAAAATTACCATATAAACAACAGAAATTTACTTTTCCTATTCTCTTTAAAACCATACTATCATCCCAAGAGAAAGGGAGAGGGAATAGCAGAAAGAGAGCAGGATAGTAGAGACAAAAATGATAGTTGTCATTACACAGGGATGAGAGAAATTCCTGAATAGGATGAAGATTAAATGGAGGTCCGGGGGGCAACGTAGCGCCCCCTTACGCAGAAAACTTTAGAATATATTTGTACGTAAAAGGGGACACGTTTTCCTTGCATTTAAATTCTAAATTTGAGAAATATTTGTTACCCTATCTTGCTTAAAGGTGAAATTCTAGGATAATCCCAAATATTGAGATAATTACATCAATAGTAAGCTTTTAACCCCCAGAATAACACTAAATGGCGTTCAACCGACAAAACAAGTTCAGAATAGTTAATTTATGCGAGTAAACTCCACAAAATCTCGAATCGGAAACCCGGAAATGCACGGAATTGCCGGGTCCTCTATTCTTGACGTCACAACCGGGATCATGGGCTGAGTGAGAGTGAATGCCAATGATATGCCCACGTAAATGCTATCCTGTTAGAGCTTAGAATTTTTCTTGTTAACGAGTTTATGTGATAGATTTTCTGTTTTTATTTGAATGAAGAATAAATAAGCAACGTTTTCCAGTCGCTGATTTCTTTTTATATCCTCACATTATCCTTTTGGTAGAGTTTTAAGACGGGTTTACTGCTTGGAAAATAAGGTTAAATCATATGCAGGTATGATAGGCGGGGTGTACATATACATTATCTTGTCATCAGATAAGGTACAGGAGCAGTTTTGTGAAACGAATAGGCCTAGAACTGTGACTGTAATTATCATGGATGTGTTTGACTGCCTCAAAAAGGATACAGAACCAGTTAAATATTTGTTTTAATATATATATATCACACTTGAACGAGATCAAGCTTCCTCTATTTAGCGGACGACGTCTATGAACGATATTCATCCGCGAGCTAGTGATACGGCTCTTGCACGAACGTTCGTGAAGTGAGCGGAATCGGCAGGTAAGACCAGGCCGCTGCTCTATATAGGCGGCTTGTTGAACGTACATCGCCGAAATAGAGCTCCGTGTTGCTTGCAGCCGTATTTTAAACTGTTACTGTCAATGGATGACGATCATATCTTCCTCCATGCGCAGTAACAGTTTAAAATACGGCTGCAAGAATTTCAACATGGAGCTCAATTTCCGCGATGAAAATCCGGGAAAAAGACCCTTAAACGCATCATACAGTCAATCTGGTAAGTGGAACCGATGTAGTTTAGCCTAGGCCTAATTTACAATAATAAATGCATCGGATATGCATCGGGTAAAATGTAGTATTTTGGGTATAAGTTTACTGCTCGGACGCGAGCAGTAGTTTGCAATGCAGTCGCTATGGTCGGCTTCTGTCTCTAAAGAGAGGAGCCGACCCTACCCAAATCAGAGGCTAACGAACGAAAGAGACAGAAATCTTCGGTCTAGAGCGCTAGGTGCTACTGCCGCTACTCCCGGCCCCGCTGCAGGAACGTCGACATCTCCTTGCTCTCCGACTTCTCTATCGTCTTCTCCCCACTTGTACTTGCGTCCTCCCAACTTCCATCATCCTCGTCTGCACTCGTCCCTTTCTCCTTCATTACTTTCATCATCTTTCTCCATAAACTCTTCAAAATCCATAAAAAAATCGGTCTGGTCAAACTCTCCAGCCATTATCAATTGATATAATTATATAATATGTACCGTACGTGAATCGAAAGTGCATATGTAAAAAAGCGAGCTAGACCGAACGCGAGAAAGACTCGAACGAAGCCAAACGACCGGATCTACTTTACCGAGCACACGAAAACAATCTCACTAAATTCAACACACTCAAACAAAATTACATGGTGAAAATATCGACTAATAGCGCATCGTTGGCTTGTTTATGTCATAATTCTGAAAAGGGAATTGATATTAGTACTATGAAATATTAGGGAAGGTGAAGAATTCTACATAGAGTTATGAAACTAAACTTTGAAACTAAATAGCAGAAATTGTATCTCTCTGCCCATGTTTTTCTATTGAACATCCGGGTACGTGAATATACTCGTCCCGGCGTGACGTCACAAATAGTGGACCAGCTCCGTGACTGACTTTCTAGGCAAAGAGAGGAGGCTATTTTTCGACATTTCAATTGAGGATATCCAGTAGCTAGAAGATTTTTGTGATATGCAATGAAAATGAACAACTTCGAAATAACATAGGCTTGCCGTAGGTACCAAATTAATGCACATTTATTGTCCTAGAATATGAGCTTTAAAGGGACTCTAAAACATTTTTTCAGATGAGAGAAAAATGCTGCTAAGGTAGTGAGGTCAATGCTAGATGTACAACTAATGATAATCTGAAAGTTTGAATGAAAACAGAGCATTATTAACAGTAAAATGGAGAAAACCTGATCTGATCGATTTCTAAATTCTATTATTTTAAAGGTACTATGTCCCAATTGCAGGCCCAAAAAATTAAAAGGTTAAATTCCACCGGAAAGATAATACTAGTTTAGAACTTCCCTCAAAACGAAATGGCTTGAAAATGTCTTTTTGTGGGAAAATAATGACCGTTAGTTGTCGAATCGACTTTAGTGATTGCAATCATTTTAGTAAATAGTCTGATTTTCAGACCCTTGTACCAAATGATCGTATGTTTTGTGCTGTGCAAAGATTCAATCAGTTTAATTTTGGCCATTACAAGAAGAGGGTTATTGATGTAGACAAATGATCATGTACCATTTACAGCTCATTTTATGTATGTTATTACCAAAGAAAAAAAAGTCAGTCAGTCACTCTATAGTGTCTGACAGTGAAGTCTACAAAGTAAACGGGTTTCCTTGCATAATTTGAATACTAGGACACTAGGACACTAGGACGCTAACGTTTAAATTTCACAGATAGGACATATGTGAAACATATTTAATTCACGCAAAGCTCTACGGAATTTGATGTTGGTTGCAAATGGGACATAGTACCTTTAATAACTAGTTTAAAAAATATTAAAAATTTAAACAAAAAAACTAGATGGATCTTTGACTGCGCGCAGTCGAAAATGATGCCTTTGCCATACATACTAAAACAGAAGCAATTTTTAAAATTCAAGTTTGATTGTAATCCATTAACAAGTTCTCAGAATATCATGATTACGAGCTATTTTTCATAAACATGTATGACCCTTTGATCTTTGACCTCATGACCCAAAAATCTAATCAGTTCATTGGCTCTGCAAGATACATACATGTCCTGAGTTTGATAGTAAACCATCCGTCGGTTCTATTGACAATTCATTCACAAGCTATTTTTGCATACATAATGAGCCCTGAGACCTTTGGCCTTTGACCTCGTGACCCCAAAATCTAATCAGTTCATTGGCTCTGCAAGATACATACATGACTTAAGTTTGGCAGGAATCCATCAATCGGTTCTTGAGATAACGCGATCACAAGAACGGGACATACAGACAGACGGACAACCCGAAAACATAATGCCTCCTGCTACTTTGTAGCGGAGGCATAAAAAAAAAAAAATCCCTTTAATTTCTTTTTTTTCTTCTTTTGATTTTCTTTCTTCCCCCGTCTTGAAATCTCGAAATCGGAGGAAATCTGCCAATTTCATCCCTGATATTTACATCATCCACCTATATGTATTGAGGAAATAATTTGAAAACTACCAATTGTCTGTTTCCTCTACCACCCCAAGTCATAATATTAATAATAATGGTGGCTTCTTATAAAGCGCATCAGGTCCGTCAGGCGTCAGGTGGCTTCTTATAAAGCGCATCAGGTCCGTCATGCCTGACGGACCTGATGCGCTTTATAAGAAGCCACCATGGCTCATGGCGCTATACATGCAAATGCAAATACAAATACAAAAGAAGGTACAATATATCTACATAACATTTACATATTGAACCTAAAGCATTAAACTAAGAGCATATAAAATACAAAATTATGAATACAGCTATAATAGTTTAAGGCACAAGGACAAAATTAGCCTAAAATACAGAACAAATTTAAACAAAATGATTGAAATCAGTTTGATTAACTTAGGCAACCTAAGGAAACATCTACCGTAGTAAGAATTACAACATGATTAACTTTAATAAGGCCGACTTTAAGTTTAACATACAAGGTAAGGAGCGACTTTCAGTTCAATGAAACAGAATTACAAAGTGAACAGATATGTTTTGATATGCTTGAGTAATTGTTTGAAAGAACTAGCGGAGGAAGCTTGACGAAGAAGAAGATTCAAATTCATCTCTTTTTTTTCTTTTTACATTATTGCTAGAGAAAATGGCAACCAGTGCTACAGGCCACTGAGCATGAATAAAAGCATTTAACCCACTAAACATGATTCCAGTTTGGTATAACACACTTCTTCTATTGACCCCGGCCTAACTTATCTACAGCTTAGTATTCAATGAGTTAACATTTTGGTGACTCACTTGGACACAAAATGTGTGTTGTCTGGACAGAAGTGGATACCAGTCACCCATGAGCTGTGACCAGAGAGGGTTCCAGCAAGGTTGGCTTGTTGTCTGTGGGAGGAGGAAATAATGAAAATATTAAAAACCATTAATTGAGATTTGACTGATGCAATGATTTTTTTGTACTTAACCGAATCTTTATGCTTGTAAGAAAGCAATCAGCGTACCAATGGCTTTATGTCATCTCTGAGGGAATTGGTAATTAATTGGTAATGAGGATTAATGCCTTAGTAAAGGGCAAAGGACCTCCCAGTTACAAGACCACTGCTCTACCACTTAGCCATAGAGCCTGCATACAGATGTATTCTTGGATGCTGGAAAAAGAATTCTTGAATTCCTTTTCCCTGCAATACCGGTATGCTGTTTTTATACTGTATAAATACTATAGCTACAAAATTAAAATGGGCAGGTCCTGTACTCCTGTAAATTACTACCGACATCAAGTTTTTTAAAAATAAACCTAATGATTCTAGTTGACAGCCCTACTCGAGCTTGTGCCAGACCAAATGAAAAGGAAAATGCTATATCCTTTATTTTTTTGTTATATCAGTGGTAATGAACAGGATAGGAAATAACTAAATATAGTTAGGTACTTTCTGACATGGGCATGTTTCCTCAGTAGCTCTGTCCTCATGAGATCAGGAGGTTCACCCCTGTACATACAGGACACATAGTATAATTTACTCACACATCATATATCTTGATCTGTCCATCATCTGATGCAGTTGCTAAGAGCTGTGAGTCTGGAGAGAAGCACAGTGACCTGATGGGCTTAGCGTGACCTGGAAATAGCGGCATAAAAAACAAGACTAATACATTTGACTAGGGGTGCATTGATGGTATCGGTGCATTAATGGTATCAGAGATTTGGTCATGGTCACTGATTTTGTGAAAATTAGTGTTTTTGGAGCATCTCAATGTGTCAGTGATCCAAGATCAAATCATTTTTCAAAGTTAGAAGTTAAAGGGTATCTGTCTGGCAAGACAAACCTATTTTCTCTTTGACTACACTGTTCACTTTCTACACATCATTGTTTTTTGAGGGGGGTATTTGAATTTATATACATGTATGGTACCTTATCTGTGTTCTAAGTTAGGAAACAATAATTTCATCTGTGACATGTTCACAAATTATTTAAAAAATATATTGGTGATACATAAATCCTAAAACTCTACATTAAACACATGTTTAAGTACTTTTAGGTGTTGACTTATAACCCCCGCTCCAAAATAAAAGAAAGAAAAAGAGAAATGTATTTTGTACCCCCATGACAGGGATATAAATAAGCCTTCCAAAATAATACAAGGTTCTGATGCTGGTTTTAAAAGTACTCCACAATGCTGCTCCTGATTATATCAAGGATCTTCTTGCCATGAAGCAGTGTCATTATATACTTTGATCTTCTGCATCCACTATGCTTGTAGTCCCTCGCAGCCAAACCACCCACTACGGCGATCGGGCATTTGGACATGTGGCGCCAGTCATGTGGAATAGACTGCCCAGTAAAATCAGAAACATTGGTACATTTCAAACAAGAATAAAGCAGCTCCTTTTCACCCACAGCTACTAGGAAATTTAATGTTACATATCTGATATTGTTTTTCTTTTATTTTCGTTAAGATAACACTGAAGTCTTATTATTATATAACATAATTGTAGCGCCTTCAGGGGTACTACATGTACAGTTAACAACTAAATTATTTTGTGTTTTTTGTAACACAAGAATGAAATGTGGACCTGTTGAATGAGGGCCTTTGGTGAATACTTTTAGATGTAAGCTTTAATATGTCACATTCTCAAGAAACATAAAGCGGGGATCAATTATTCACATACTTAATTTTTTTTTACACAACTTGGTATGAATGATTTAGTTGTTAATGCGAAGTAGAAATACTTATCATTATAAGTACTTTAAGACTCACCCTCTAACGTGTGAAGCAGTTTACTTGACTGAATATCAAATATATTGACAATGCCATCGATAGCTCCACTTGCTAGAAACCTTCCATCCGGACTCTGAAAAGGAAAGAGATAGAGGTCAATTGTGTGATTTCATCGCCTTCAGATAACTTACAGTGTGAAAAATTCCCCTTTTTATGCCAAATTACTTTGATAATCATTTGTCAATTTGTTCATAACTTTTAACACTTAAAAACTGTCATGTTTAGCACATAAACTGCACACTCAATCAAATTTATAGATTTAGAGGTTTTGAGCTAATTTAGCAAGTTTTTTCAAGAATTTTCAATCACTATGACTTTTGATACAATTTTTGAAGCATTATCTCTTTGTGAACATTGCAAGCCTCCTGCCCAATACACTACTCAATACCACCATTAGGCCAAAAAAAAAAAATCATTTGGTTGTCCTCGACCGCCCGCTCCTCATTTTCGGCCCGCTCGTATTTTTTATTTTTTTTTATTTTTTTTATTTTTTTTTTAAAGAATATACATTTATTTTGGAGCAATTTTAAACGCCAAACATACCATTTTATGCATGTTGCAAGGATCAAATGTGTCCCGTCGCCAATTTGGTCCTTTTAGTACGCAATTATGTCTTTAATAGAGAAGAGGAGGGAGTTTTCGGCCGGGTGGCAGTTTTCGGTGGGTCCGTTGTATGCGTGGTAAAATCACTTTAAAATACATAGCATAATGCACATATCACACACATACAAAACATATCAGAGTCACAGGAGAACCACATTTGCAATAGAAAATGTATCCTTAAATATCACATTTTAGCGATGTAATCGGCAGTCCCGCTACCTGAATCTGAAAAATTGAATATCTTACGCGTGTCTGTAAGGAAGATGGGTACCAAAACCTGAGCTGTATTTCAAGTATTTTTCAGATTTAGATCACTATTTTTCGTGTATCGCAAGATCAATAGTGTCTCCCGCACGTATTAAATCATTGCAGTCGGATCACCACAGGGATAGTTTTTGGCGCCGCGAGCTCTGGCGTGGGATACCTGCTCGGCCGCACGAACAAACGACGCATGCGCGCTCCCTATAGACGTGCGTACGTTTACATACAGACGAAAACTGCCTCGCTATAGCCGAAAACTACCCCGAAACAGCGAAAATGAAAATGAATATTGACATGGCAATTCATGATTTTTGGTCGGGATTCTTTTTGTGTTTAAATAATAATAATATTGGCTTCATGATTTGAACAAAAAATAAAAATAAATAGGAAGAAATGAGTCCATATGAAGAAGAAAACAAATGGAAAAAAAAACAAAAAACAAACAAAATCCGCCCGCCCGCCCCTACTCCAGAAAAGCAATCGAGGACAACCAAACAACTTTTTTTTTTTGGCCTTATGAGCATTGCAAGCCTCCTGCCCAACACACTACTCAATACCACCATTATGAGCATTGCAAGCCTCCAGCCCAATACACTACTCAATACCACCATTATGAGTATTGCAAGCCTCCTGCCCAATACACTACTCAATACCACTATTATGAGCATTGCAAGCCTCCTGCCCAATACACTACTCAATACCACCATTATGAGCATTGCAAGCCTGCAGCCCAATACACTACTCAATACCACCATTATGAGCATTGCAAGCTTTCCTGCCCAATACACTACTCAATACCACCATTATGAGCATTGCAAGCCTCCTGCCAAATACACTACTCAATACCACCATTATGAGCATTGCAAGCCTCCAGCCCAATACACTACTCAATATCACCATTATGAGCATTGCAAGCTTCCTGCCCAATACACTACTCAATACCACCATTATGAGCATTGCAAGCCTCCTGCCCAATACACTACTCAATACCACCATTATGAGCATTGCAAGCTTCCTGCCCAATACACTACTCAATACCACCATTATGAGCATTGCAAGCTTCCTGCCCAATACACTACTCAATACCACCATTATGAGCATTGCAAGCTTCCTGCCCAATACACTACTCAATACCACCATTATGAGCATTGCAAGCTTCCTGCCCAATACACTACTCAATACCACCATTATGAGCATTGCAATAAATCGTCTGTTTTGCCCCTCCCACAAAACCACCAACAAAAAAACAAAAAAAATCCTCTTACATTATGCTTGTAAAGTGATCATATTGTAATAATTTCACTTTGAAACTTACATATGCTATGCTGAGTGTGAATTTGCCTCTGGTGTCTAGCTGTGACTCTTTCTTTGCACTCTCCACTCCGAACAGGTTGATCTTTCCAACATGGCTACCGGATGCCAAGAAGCGGCCTTCGGGTGAGAAAGCTATCGTCCATGCATCAACTGCAAAATAAAAAGATGAATGAAATGATAGAAATGATAAATTTTCAAATGATTATTCGTCCCCAAAAATGAACTCACTACCCCTCGTGCACTCTGGGTTATGCAGACATTGTGTACATTATATTCAGGAAACTTATACCAGTGATTGAATGTTCTAACTTTCCACACATTGTAGCAAGCTGTTTTGATACAGTATCAATTGAGATATCTCCACAGAGTCCAGAGTGTACTTCTTAGAAATTTCATTTTATCATTGTAAATTCCAAATGGGTCCTTTGAATAGTGCTCACAAAGCCTTGCAATGCATTTCTTATATACCATTTTTGTAATACACTTCCAAGTTCTATTCCCATGTTACACAATACCAACCATAGTTCCACTTAATTAAAATAATATCTTTAAGATTCACTTGATATTGAAATGAAGTCACTGAACATCAGGAGGTCATTTCACGAAACCGTCATAAGTACAAGATCAAAAACATCTCAACGCTGTCGCTCGACTTGTCAGCTAAGTGTTTTACAAAACTGTCTTTGCCAAAAACAACAAAACCTTCCCCGATTGGTCGCGACTCCAAACTTGTCATATCTTTTTAGAACCCCATCTCAAGTCCACTTGAAGTTAGTCTATGGGCAGCGAAAAAATTAAAACATATTAACTTTTAAACTTCTTTCTTTACCCTCAAGCTCTCATTGTATTGAACAGATCTTTTTTTAAATGATTTAAAAGCATTAAACAAGCACACACATTATTCTTATAACATTTAAATGTCTGAACGAGTAAATAAGAGAAAAATATTAGTCCATACATCAGTCTACCATAGAAAAATTGCAGAAGATCAAACAGTCCGTAATTACAGACCCATGAAAATGACTGCAATTTTTGTGTAGGTATTTCTCTAGATATTTTCCATTTTCCTATCGCTTAAGTCCTATCGCGTAATTTTTCGATACTCAGTTGTTAAAACTCTCAGTAATAAAATATCTTGTTTTCATTATTTTCTTCAAATAAAATAAAATAAGAATCTTCTGTTGATTGTATGAGTTATGGTAAACTTTTATTTGCATATTTCAATTCACTTGTCACAAATGCAACCTTGAGTTTCCTTAATTCTGTAAATGTCATTATTAACATAATATATGTTTTCATGCAAATTGGATGTTTGTATCATTTGTTCTACAACTCTCTTTATAGATTTCTACTTTTTTCAAACAGTTTAAGTGAAATCAGGCCTCACAACCTCTTCAGTAATTCAGGATAAAATCTGATGGATCGTGACGAAGACTATGTTTTTTAGCTGATAGTATCGAAATCATGAATTTGTCGCTTATCATGGTTTGTGAAACAGGTTGTCCACATCCTGACATCTCTGAAGGTGGCCAACAAAGATATGATTGTCTGGAGTTGGTTTCGTGAAACAACATCCTGTTCACACATTGCCAGGACACCATGATTGTAAATAGAGTGATAGACAGGTACATGCAGCATTTGGTAAGGGGACCTAATAGGATTTCATGGGGGAAAAGAGTAAGAACTGCTCGGTAAACATGGCCAGAAAAAATGATAGATTCAAGATCCAGGATTTATTTTGTCCTATTGTTATTCATGGAGCATGCCTAGACATCTAGTCATGTGAAAAATAGATCAGACCTTTCCTCCTGCCGTAAACAGGGGCTGATCGGGCACAGGGTTTACCTCCCTTACCCTCTGCACCTGAAACGATGAATGGTGAAAGATGTCACAATCACTGAATCACTATCATCACCATAGCAACCATGATATCTGTAGGCATCAATGTTACCATTTCCATAATCAGAGGCAACATCATGGTATTGGCATCATAATAATTACCATAGCAAACAGTTTTCAGTATTCACCAACCATCATCATTATCATCATCACCATCATCATCATCACCACCATCACCATCATCATCATCATCATCAACACCATCATCATCATCACCCCCATCACCATCATCATCGACACCATCATCATCACTACCATCACCACCAAAACCATCACCACCATCACTATCATCCCTATCCTCCTCCTCCTAATTATACCAACAATGTCAATCAGAGTAAACATTCATGATCATCTTGACCATTATTTCTGTTCTATTGCTAATGCTAAACAATTTCATTCTTACATCAATTTTAGAGTATCAAGACATATTTAATATTCAGTTATGCACACACAAACAAGGATGCTTTCTCTATTTTCTGCTCAGATATATGCATAAAATCTTTTGAAAGATTTCACAGCAAATTTATTACTAAAATATGATTTGCTATGGAAAAATTTTAGAAAATTTAAAACTTTGCAAAATAATAACAAATTTTCAATAACAAAAAATAAATATTGCACAACCCCAAAAAACAACTATTGATAGTTGAATTGATTTACCTGGACCTGCATCGATTGACCTCATCTGTTTGCCGACCTCTAAATCCCATAATCTGATATGACTGTCAAGAGAACTAGAGGCTGCAACTGTGGAACAAAAACGACAAAGAATATTGTAAATTCAGAAAATTTTGCGAGTGGTCAAGATTTATTAGAGTTTCATCCTGCAAACCGGTTGAATTACAACAGTGGACTTTTAAAGATCCCAGAGAGGACATAATTCACAAAAGATTTCTTGATCAATGCAAAATTTGGCCAACATTACGGCCACTGTTGATCTGATAGATTATTTTAAAAAGCTGGAGGAAATTACAAATTACATTGCAGGTACATCTCATAGTCATTTGTAAGTTTGAATGAATCAAACCAGTCAAGTCAAGTCACTCCTAGAAGTAATGTAAGAGTACGACAAAGAACTTTCCATTTCTGAAATCAGAATCTTCAAATCAGTCTATTAAAAGGAAGCAATGGGTCAGATTTTATCTCGACATTCTCGTAAATCTCCTTAACATGCTAAATTTTCTAAAGAGAGTAATGGAAGGTAACCACAGTAACATTTGGGTTTGAAGAAGACTAGAAACTTAGCTAGCATTCTCAAGTAGGGTGTTTCGGGACTTCTTTCTTGGTGAAGGAGGGGGTTAGAATTTACTGATAAGGTTGTTACACTGCACAAGCCTTATCACTGGTACATTGCAATAACATCTCTTACCCACTATACACAGTACAACAAACAACCCATATGATCTGGAAGACTGGAACCCTTATGAGATTTAAGATACACCTACTTGTTCCCGTTGGGTTGATGTCTACAGAAACTACACCAAGTTGATGTCCTTCCAAGGTCCATTTTAATTTCAGTTCATCATTCTCCCTGGTAAATAAAAATGAGAAATCACAAATAAGAAATAATGACATCACTTATTACAATGTTCATGCTTATTTCAATTTTAATATGTTACATGATTATCAAATACTATTTAAATGAAAATCAAATAACATTGACTGAATTGTGACTTTTTTTATAAAATTTCTCATGATAAAGTATTTAAATCATTTAATGAACATTTTTTTAAATAAATGCTCTAAGTCTAGGAGAATCACAGAAAAAGAAATGTGGTCAAATGATAGAATGATTGCCATATTACATTAATTCTAATTGATGCATATCTATACGCTGAATTTTTCCATCAGATTCAATGAATATTTACTTTCCCCTTTTCATTATGTCCTTTAATTTTATCTTTTATGCTTTTCATGATGATTATTTGAAGTTCTTTTGAATGAAAAATTGTACTCTGAGCTTTTTCAACACCAAGGGGTTCCCATGGTGATAAGAATATTTACCAGTTCCAGCATTTGACATAGTCATCCACTGATCCAGTGACGATGTTCTCAACTCCATCCCTATCACTTTTCATCCAAGCCACACACCAGATACTGTCATCGTGCGCCTGCTCCTGCTTGTACACCACACTGTACTGAAATAATAAAATCAAGAAATTCAATGAATTAAAAATAGATATGTTTTGGTATACTTGTGAAATTAGCAATCACTCATTCACTCTGCAGAGAAGTGGTTCATTACGTGCAATGCTTTGCCTGTGGAATTATTTCCTTCATAGATATAATACATGCAAGTGTGTGTACACACTCAATGAACAGCGTCTTATAAATGTCATGAGAAGGCCTATCCTGCCTATTAGTATGGCTATCTGGACTATGCTTTTTATTTTTTTTAAAGAAATTACAATGTCGCAAATCAAACTAAAGATAATGCAAGTCTTAATAATCAATCTAGTTATGCAATATACGGAGATTTGGTATTTCAATTACCGGTACATGACTTAGTCAAAACTACTAAAACAATTTTGTTTATTTTTAATTCAAGGAAATTATCATCGTTTCGGTATGCGGTATGTCTATTGGAAATGACAATGAGTAATTTCAAGTTCGGTGTCGGAAGCTGTGAGAACACCAACACCAGTCACAACACTGAACTTGAAATGTGTCCGTGTTGGGATTGAACTCGGAAAATATGACGTATTTCCGGTAGGCAGTGTTGAAGGCTGGTGTTGAATGTCGTCTGTGTAATATATTGAGGTATATTGCTTTGTTGTTTGTTATTCAACAAAACCGGTACACTACTATCCTCTACCTCTATAAGGAGAGTTGCTTGTTACTGAATAAAGTCATGACCATCAAAATGTAAATCACTGCATCACGATCGATTTGGTGGAGTCTCCAGTATATTTCATTCTGCTGAACTGAGTACCATAGGCCAGTAACGGTTGGTGTTGACGATTTACGTGTAATTTGCCCATTCACCGTTGATGAATGACCCTATGGATTTGGAAATTCATGATTTCAAGTTTGGTGTTGCCTGTTGGTGTTGCAGCATACCGCAGCTAACTATGCGCACATCTGTCACAAATCTCACGATCACGCCATTGACGCCAAGCCCAAGGTAAAATCCATTGTACAGTCAAACTAACTGGGGGGTGTTTCACAAAGATCCTAAGTTGAACTTATCTCTTAGTTGGACTTAACAATTATGGAAAACCATTAGCATCTATGAAAATATTTGTACAAGTTATTTTAAAAGGCATAAAATGTTGATTCAAAGCATTCATATCATTTTCTATTATCAAGGAGATTTCATGTTTTTGATGTGGATTAATAAAAATTAATAAAAAGTCTAAAATACTTGAATTTTCGCTTTTGAATATATTTTTTTTAAGGATACAAATGGCTCTCCATAATTTTTAAGTCCAACTTAGAGTTAAGTTCGACTTAGGATCTTTGTGAAACACCCCCCTGCACATCAGGAAGCTATATAGATCTATGTTTTCTTAAGAGAAATGAGATGTTCTCTAGATCTATTTATTTTTCATTATGACTTTAGATTTTATATTCTGTATGATGAAATTTGAATACCATTTGAAAATTTCTAACTTATTTCACTTTTAATATACGCTCTCAACGCCAACACCAACAGCAACACCATGCACCCTGCACCATCAGACCATGATTGCATGAACACCAAACACCGACTGTCACCGTACTTGAACTCACTCATTTATTTACGAGCAACATAAAATGAACATCCAAAGAGTAATTTGAAACCCAATTCAAATTTCAAGTAGACCATTAACATTAACAGTTTGAAACTCAAATAAGATTGCTCTCTCTTCCTCACACAAATATGTTGATAGTTGACTATTCACTAACAAAGTATATCTACAACTATACTCATACTCATAGCACAAGACTAGAGAGTAGAGTCTACATATAGTCTAGACAATCTACATCATGACATGTAACATCATGACTGATTTTACATTACAAGTATAGCAGTATATGGGACTGGATATTTACCATTTCAACATAAAGACGATATATTTCGTGTTTTCAAATGTGCACACACTTACCATTTCGCTGTAAGGTAATTTCCTTCCTCTCTCTGCCAACCAAATTAATTATTTAGTAACAAATCTATGTTATTTTAAAGCAGAAAAGGCCCGATAAAGTTTTCGCGAATGCGTGTGTTTGATTTTTGTCTGAACCAACCAGGATACCAATCATGAATATTCATAGATAATTGGTAGGCAATGTATTGGAACATCTAGTAGGCTGCGCACGTCACTACATGAAGGAAATGTCGACGCCCCCTAATGAATATGCATTATGCCTTTGCCTGCACGGCGTGTGTACTGTACATGTACCGTACACGCTGTGCACAATATCTAGGCTATTTCAGCACGTCTGCACTGTAGTATATAGCCTGGTCTATATGTATTTCAGTACACTTATATTGTTTTGAATCATTCATTACATATATACTTGCATCAATTATAAGTTATTGCCTTTCTATATTTGTATTGTATTATTTTGACTTTTGACTACATACTTGCATCAATCAAGTAATTGCATTTTACCTCTCCCAAGCTGCATATTATACGTCAGTACCTGTTCCAAAATTTCGATCTTTGGGTGATTATATTGTTTTTCCCTACAAACTTGCATCAATCAAGTTATTGCATTCTACCTGTTCCAAGCTGCATTGTAAATGTTCCCAAATGTCCATCCGTTGTATATATTACATGGTTTGACTATACACACTCGTACTATATACACTCCCATCAATTAAGTAATTGCATTCTACCTGTTCCAAGCTGCATTCTACCTGTTCCAGCATTTCGATCTTTGGGTGATTATATTGTTTTTCCCTAAACGCTTGCATCAATCAAGTTATTGCATTCTACCTGTTCCAAGCTGCATTGTAAGTGTTCCCAAATGTCCATCCTTTGTATATATTACATGGTTTTGACTATACACACTCGTACTATATACACACCCTTCAATTAAGTATTTGCATTCTACCTGTTCCAAGCTGCATTCTACCTGTTCCAAAATTTCGATCTTTGGGTGGCTATATGGTTTTCCCTACAAACTTGCATCAATCAAGTTATTGCATTCTACCTGTTCCAAGCTGCATTGTAAATGTTCCCAAATGTCCATCCTTTGTATATATTACATGGTTTGACTATACACACTCGTACTATATACACTCCCATCAATTAAGTAATTGCATTCTACCTGTTCCAAGCTGCATTCTACCTGTTCCAGCATTTCGATCTTTGGGTGATTATATTGTTTTTCCCTAAACGCTTGCATCAATCAAGTTATTGCATTCTACCTGTTCCAAGCTGCATTGTAAGTGTTCCCAAATGTCCATCCTTTGTATATATTACATGGTTTTGACTATACACACTCGTACTATATACACACCCTTCAATTAAGTATTTGCATTCTACCTGTTCCAAGCTGCATTCTACCTGTTCCAACATTTCGATCTTTGGGTGGTTATATGGTTTTTCCCTACAAACTTGCATCAATCAAGTTATTGCATTCTACCTGTTCCAAGCTGCATTGTAAGTGTTCCCAAATGTCCATCCTTTGTATATATTACATGGTTTTGACTATACACACTCGTACTATATACACACCCTTCAATTAAGTATTTGCATTCTACCTGTTCCAAGCTGCATTCTACCTGTTCCAAAATTTCGATCTTTGGGTGGTTATATGGTTTTTCCCTACAAACTTGCATCAATCAAGTTATTGCATTCTACCTGTTCCAAGCTGCATTGTAAATGTTCCCAAATGTCCATCCTTTGTATATATTACATGGTTTTGACTATACACACTCGTACTATATACACTCCCTTCAATTAAGTAATTGCATTCTACCTGTTCCAAGCTGCATTCTACCTGTTCCAACATTTCGATCTTTGGGTGATTATATTGTTTTTCCCTACAAACTTGCATCAATCAAGTTATTGCATTCTACCTGTTCCAAGCTGCATTGTAAGTGTTCCCAAATGTCCATCCTTTGTATATATTACATGGTTTTGACTATACACACTCGTACTATATACACACCCTTCAATTAAGTATTTGCATTCTACCTGTTCCAAGCTGCATTCTACCTGTTCCAACATTTCGATCTTTGGGTGATTATATTGTTTTTCCCTAAACGCTTGCATCAATCAAGTTATTGCATTCTACCTGTTCCAAGCTGCATTGTAAGTGTTCCCAAATGTCCATCCTTTGTATATATTACATGGTTTTGACTATACACACTCGTACTATATACACACCCTTCAATTAAGTATTTGCATTCTACCTGTTCCAAGCTGCATTCTACCTGTTCCAACATTTCGATCTTTGGGTGGTTATATGGTTTTTCCCTACAAACTTGCATCAATCAAGTTATTGCATTCTACCTGTTCCAAGCTGCATTGTAAGTGTTCCCAAATGTCCATCCTTTGTATATATTACATGGTTTTGACTATACACACTCGTACTATATACACACCCTTCAATTAAGTATTTGCATTCTACCTGTTCCAAGCTGCATTCTACCTGTTCCAAAATTTCGATCTTTGGGTGGTTATATGGTTTTTCCTACAAACTTGCATCAATCAAGTTATTGCATTCTACCTGTTCCAAGCTGCATTGTAAGTGTTCCCAAATGTCCATCCTTTGTATATATTACATGGTTTTGACTATACACACTCGTACTATATACACACCCTTCAATTAAGTATTTGCATTCTACCTGTTCCAAGCTGCATTCTACCTGTTCCAACATTTCGATCTTTGGGTGATTATATTGTTTTTCCCTACAAACTTGCATCAATCAAGTTATTGCATTCTACCTGTTCCAAGCTGCATTGTAAGTGTTCCCAAATGTCCATCCTTTGTATATATTACATGGTTTTGACTATACACACTCGTACTATATACACCCTTCAATTAAGTAATTGCATTCTACCTGTTCCAAGCTGCATTGTACCTGTTCCAACATTTCGATCCTTTGGGTGAATATTGTTTTTCCTGACAAACTTGTATCAATCAAGTCAAAGGCGCCGGAAGTGGGGAGGGGGCAGGGGCAGTCGCCCCAACCAAAAAGTGGGGGCAAAACGCATTTTCGCCCCCAAAAGCCCCCCACCAAAAAAAAGTAAAATGGTTTGTATTTTTAACCAAAAATAAAATAAAAAATGAATTGAATCACATAAAAATTACATTCCATTCAAAGAAAGGGAGAGTAAACGGAATTAAACTTCTTAAACATCCCTCATGCCCCTATATTTAACAATGAATGGAAGATTTTATAATAGCGTTACGCGCACATCGTGGAAATAGTGGGAGAGGATGGAAAGCGTGTGTGTTTTTTATTATAGGAGTGAAAAGTTATGAGCCCCTGAACACTGGCGTACTGATGGGGGGCTTGGAGGCAGTTCTCCCCAAATAAAATTCAAACGTGGTTAATTTCTTATTCGATACCAGTAATATACAAATGTTGCTAAAATGAAATGATTTTCCCGGATTTTTCTCAACTGCCAGTGTCACAAAATGAGTATCAAAATATGCTCATCTGACCGTAATTAACTGCCTAAAACTCCTGAGCTTACGGGGCTCCGCCCCCTGGACCCCACCAAGGGCCCTAAGGCGGGCCTCTGGATGCTCATTTAACCGTAATTAAATATCTAAAACCCCTAAGCTTCCGGGGGCTCTGCCCCCTGGACCCTACCAAAAGCCCTAAGGAGGGCCTCTGGATGCTCATCTGACCGTAATTAAATACCTAAAACCCCTGAGCTTCCGGGGGCTCTGCCCCCTGGACCCCACCAAAAGCCCTAAGAAGGGCCCCTGGATGCCCACCTGACCGTAATTAAATACCTAAAACCCCTGAGCTTTCGGGGGCTCTGCCCCCTGGACCCCACCAAAAACCCTAAGGAGGTCATCTGGAGGCTCATCTGACCGTAATTAAATACCTAAAACCCCTGAGCTTCCGGGGCTCTGCCCCCTGGACCCCCCGCTAATTAGTGACCTGCCAGTGTCACAAATAAGGTATCAAAATATGCTCATCTGACCGTAATTAAATACCTAAAACCCTGAGCTTCGGGGCTCTGCCCTGGACCCCACCAAAAGCCCTAAGGAGGGCCCCTGAATGCTCATCTGACCATAATTAATTGCCTAAAACCCCTGAGCTTCATGGGGCTCAGCCCCCTGGACCCCCCCGCCTATTAGTGACCTGCCAGTGTCACAAATAAGGTATCTAAATATGCTTAACTGACCGCAATTTACTGCCTAAAACCCCAGAGTTTCCGGGGGCTCCGCCCCTTGACCTTTTTGCTCATTAGGCCATTGCCCCTGAAAGGTGAGCCCCTGGAATGTTTGCCCCCTCCCAATCCCAAACTGCTTCCGGCGCGCCTGAATCAAGTTATTGCATTCTACCTGTTCCAAGCTGCCTTTTAAGTGTTTCAAAATTTCCATCCTTTGTATTACATGGTTTTGACTACACACTCATACACTCCCATCAATCAAGTAATTGCATTGTACCTGCATGTTCCAAGCTATTCATAATACGAGAAGAGGGTCGATCGATATTCATAAGACGAGAAGAGGGTCGCTATTCATAATACGAGAAGAGGGTCGCTATATTAAAAATACGAGAAGGGTTGCTATTCTTAACATGGAATGAGGGCGCTATTCATAAAATTGTTTGTCAAAGTAGTTCCTAGATGGCGTAGTCTGTGTTTGTGCGGGGGGGGGGTGCAGCAGCGTTGCCATCACGGGACTGATCTATCATGTTCCTAACGCTCAGCAAAGGAAGGAAGTGACGGATCGAGAGGAGGTTGTAGTTATATACCATATTCAAGCTTTTCGTAAATATACAATATTGCATGATATATTTCCCATGGAAGTAAGGAAGTTATTTTTTCACGATTTTAAGCCAAATAAGACACGATTTTGTGACCTTTAGGCGTTATGCAAACGGTGGCGTTCGCTACTATTATGTCTTTTTTTAAATCATATTTTACCTTTTATCTCAAGTTGATGAATTTATAGAGACACCCTTATAACCTAGCTTATATAAAATTATTTGCCCTGCTCCTGTGGTGACGAAAAATAAAGTAAAACATCACATAATAATCCTATCGTAATTTGTCCCCCTTAATTGTGGGAAATTTTGCCCCCGACTGATCTTATATTGGCTGCGCCACTGAGACATTAAGTATAGATAAGCAGCCCCGCGTTATTTTAGAAACTAGTAATGTTTATACGACAATGATATTTTAGTGGAAGTAGCTTTCACCTACAAATTATATAGCCTTATATAGCCATATCCAGTGCCAAAATAGTCAAAGGACCAGGCCCCAAAAGCTCTTCAATTTCAATGTTTAGCCAATGAAGAGTTTCAAGATTTTATTTTTTCCAGGAATTAGCATACCTCAGGGTACTAGGAATCATATTAATTAACCTAACTTAACTATGGATACAATTGCATACAGGTTCACACACGAAATATAAAGAATCAATTACTTAAATAGCCAAATAAAAAATTACAAATAATGGAACAAAACAAACGAACGAGGGCTAAGGCTGACGTGAATTGTCATGGAAGAAGATATAGAATTAGAGAACAAACACATCATTACATAATTATGAAATATCCCTAGCCAACTCCCTAGCCAACTCACCCCCTCGTACGCCTATGATGATGACTCGGACATTCAGATGTCAGACATCTTTATTTATTTGTGGGGGCCAGTCGTATTGACCGATGCAAGTGTGTAGTCAAAACCATACAATACAAAGGATTGACATTTTGGAACACGTAACGTGCAGATTGGAACAGGTACAATGCAATAACTTGATTGATGGGAGTGTATATGTATGTGTGTGTATTCAAAATCATACTAGATTTTGATGTATAGAATTTTGGTGTGAACGGGGAGGGGGTGGGGGTAACAGTCGTATTCATATTGTGTTTAATTATAGAGAGTTTAGGAGGGGGTTCGATAGTGTGTATGTAATTTATTCGTAATAATTTGTGTTTTATTTCTGTTTAATTATCTATTTCTGGACCTCTAGGAAAGCCATTTTAAATTCTTGATGTGTATTATATTTGTAAATTGTATTCTTGTATGTATTTGAATTTTTATACGGAAAATAAAAACCAAGCCAATGTAATATAAAGGATGGGAATTTTGGAATATGCAAAATGCAGCTTGGAACAGGTAAAATGCAATAACTTGATTGATGCAAGTTTGTAGGAAAAACAATATACACCCAAAGATCGAAATTTTGGAACAGGTACAATGCAGCTTGGAACAGGTAGAATGCAATTACTTAGTTGAAGGGAGTGTATATAGTACGAGTGTGTATAGTCAAAACCATTATACAAAGGATCGAAATTTTGGAACAGGTACAATGTAGCTTGGAACAGGTAGAATGCAATTACTTAATTGATTGATGCAAGCGTTTAGGGAAAAACAATATAATCACCCAAAAATCGAAATGTTGGAACAGGTACAATGCAGCTTGGAACAGGTAGAATGCAACTACTTAATTGAAGGGAGTGTATATAGTACGAGTGTGTATAGTCAAACCATGTAATATATACAAAGGATGGACATTTGGGAACACTTACAATGCAGCTTGGAACAGGTAGAATGCAATAACTTGATTGATGCAAGTTTGTAGGAAAAACCATATAACCACCCAAAGATCGAAATTTTGGAACAGGTAGAATGCAGCTTGGAACAGGTAGAATGCAACTACTTAATTGAAGGGAGTGTATATAGTACAAGTGTGTATAGTCAAAACCATGTAATATATACAAAGGATGGACATTTGGGAACACTTACAATGCAGCTTGGAACAGGTAGAATGCAATTACCTAATTGATGCAAGTGTGTAGGCAAAATAATATATATAATCGCCCAAAGATAGAAATTTGGAACACGTACTGACGTAAAATGCAGCTTGGAAGAGGTAAAATGCAACTATACTTGATTGATGCAAGTTTGTAGAAAAAACCATATAACCACCCAAAGATCGAAATTTTGGAACAGGTAGAATGCAGCTTGGAACAGGTAGAATGCAACTACTTAATTGAAGGAAGTGTATATAGTACAAGTGTGTATAGTCAAAACCATGTAATATATACAAAGGATGGACATTTGGGAACACTTACAATGCAGCTTGGAACAGGTAGAATGCAATTACCTAATTGAAGGGAGTGTGTAGGGAAAAACAATATAATCACCCAAAGATCGAAATTTTGGAACAGGTACTGACGTACTGCAGCTTGGGAGAGGTAAAATGCAATTACTTGATTGATGCAAGTATGTAGTCAAAAGTCAAAATAATACAATACAAATATAGAAATGCAATAACTTATAATTGATGCAAGTATATATGTAATGAATGATTCAAAACAATATAAGTGTACTGAAATACATATAGACCAGGCTATACTATAGTGCAGACGTGCTGAAATAGCCTAGATATATTGTGCACAGCATGTACGGTACATGTACAGTACACACGCCGTGCAGGCAAAGGCATAATGCATATTCATTAGGGGGCGTCGACATTTCCTTCATGTAGTGACGTGCGCAGCCTACTAGATGTTCCAATACATTGCCTACCTAGATAATTGAGCACTCGTAGTCTATTTAAAGATACCATGTCCCTTTTGCAGCCAACATCAAATTCGGTAGAACTTTGCAGGAATTATAAATATGTCATGTATGTCCTATCTGTGAAATTTAAACGTTAGGAGTGTCCTAATATTCAAATTATGCAAGGAAACCCGTGTACTTGCTAGACTTCACTGTCAGACACTATTGAGTGACTGACTAGCTGGCTTTTATTCATCTTTGGTAATAACATACAAAAATGAGCTGTAAAGGGTACATGATCATGAGCATCTGTCTACATCAATAACTCACTTCTTGTAATGGCCAAAATTAAACTGATTGAATCTTTGCGCAGCATAAAACGTACGACCATTCGGTACAATGGTCTGAAAAATCAGACTATTACTTACTGGCTCTATAGCTCCTAAGTCGATTCGACAACTTAAATAGTCGTTATTTTCCCACTTAAAGACATTTTCAAGCCCCCTTTTTTAAAGGAAGTTCTAAATTAGTATTGTCTTTCAAATGCTGTCGGAATTTAACCTTTTAATTTTTGGCCTGCAAATGGGACATATATAGTACCTTTAAAGGAAAGAATCACCTTGGGGCCCCCATCTTATGAACAGTCGATCACGAATATCAATCGCAACCAGGGGCGAATCCAGCCGGGGCAAGGTAGGGGGCCAGAGAGGGGGCCCAATTTGTGAGAAAATATTTAGCGGCTAATCAGCCAGCCGGTGAATAAGTGGGGGGGGGGGATTGTGACCACTATTTTTTTACTCGACACCCTCCCCCCCTCCCCCTTGAGTACAAAAAAAAAATTTGTAGAACATTTTACTCTTCTTTTTTTTTTTGCCAGGGGAGGGGGGCCGTCTTCTTTTTTTTCCACAAAAGGTAAAATTAACATGTTTTTACCTGTTCTTTTTTTGCCCCTGGATCCGCGCCACTGCGCAACAACGTACATATATAAGAGATAGGAGAGAGATAAAATAGGAGACTGCAAACTTGCAATTCTTTATGAGACGGGGCTCTGTTCTCTTTTTTTTTTAGATGATGAGAACTATATCCGAAAATAGCTTGTTAATGTTTTTTATTTAATATTGTTTTGAATGCCATAGCTGATGAATAACTTGAATCGTGCAGGAAATACAGCTTTAATCTATGTGTATGTCACACTTGACAACTAATTCCTAAAGTACCCCTGAATCTTTCAGTGTGTTCCACTCCCCCCTCCAAATAAAATAGAGTTCCATCAATTTTGTGTTTGTTGAAAAGTTCCAGAATTAACTTGGGTTGCCATCACATGCAGTTGTCTGTAAGTATGTAACTAACCTTCTTGCAAGTATCGCGGTGGTAATACTAAAGACAAAAATAGAGTGTATTTGATTCGATATTAATTTGAAGTTGTCCCAAATTGTGTAAATATTTGATTAAAAGAAATAGATAATCACTTTCTTCACTTTCAAAGAATCAAGTACTAAGTAACTGCTTACAGACCAAAGACCTGAAAAAAGACTAACCTCGACTGGGCAATATGCATATGTAATATATTCATGAATATTCATATTACGCCACTTCAAGCTCGCTTTCTTGCGCTCCGGTCGTTCTTCACATTCGGCTACGAAACCCACTAAATATGTCTTTGGAAATCGAATCTGCTGAGTAAGTTACTTGTTTTCCCTTATGTTTGGAGTGTCTAGTTGTTTTACTTGAATATGTGAATCTGTTTTGTGATAAAATTGTATGATTGAATTTGAAAATATATTTTCTTAGTGCCAATTTATTCCTGCGTGGATCCCTGGCCTGGCCGGTTGGCCTGGATTGTGCCATTTTGTGGGTACGACTACGACTACGAGTTATTACATTGAGTGAATAGTTAATAAAGTGTATGGTATATCCGGTCGGAGTCGGAGCTAACTCGGACCAAAGACAACTCGGTTTAGGGTTAGGTTTAGGGTTAGAGTTAGGCTTAGGGTTGGGGTTAGCGTAAAATGACAAAAACTGACCGCTTTTGCAGCTGGGCCAAGTTAGCCCGGATCCATCCGGTCGAATTATTATGATGATTGATGCCTGATGGGGTGACCAAAGACTAAGAGTCGAAGACAAATTAAGTTCAGGGAGATTTTTGAAAAATATTAGAAATGTGATATTCGATCTATGATTTCTCATATTCTACACAAATTTATTTTGTCTAGATCTAGGTCTAGATTCAATTAGAAAGTCTAGAGTCTAGACCCTATTACTTAAAGTCCAAATTACTATAAATTGGTTCAAGTTCAACTAGAGTAAAGGAGGCAGTTTTCGGCCGGAGGCAGTTTTCGGCCGGAGGCAGTTTTCGGCCGGTCCGTTGGATGCATGGTAAAATCCTTTAAAATATATTGCACAATAGCATATCACATACCACACACATACAATAACATGCCAGAGTCACCGGAGAACCACATTTGCAATGGAAAATATATCCTTAAATATCACATTTTAGCGATGTAATCGGCGGTCCCGCTACCCGAATCTGAAAAATCGAGTATCTTACGCGTGTCTTTAAGGAATATGGGTACCATAAAATGAGCTTTATTTCAAGTATTTTTCAGATTTAGAGCCCGATTTTGTGTGAGTCGCAAGCTCTAAAGTATCTCATCGCATGTATTAAATCAATGCAGCCGGACACCGCAGCACACGCACGATATCTCTGTTTAATTCAGATTCCAATTTCTGATCACCGCAGAGGTAGTTTTCGGCACGGGGAGCTCCGGCGTGGGATACCTGCTCCGCCCGCTAGTGCTATAGATCAGCGGGAACGCGCGCGCTTCCTATTGACTTTGTGCATGCGGCCGAAAACTGCCTCGCTAGGCCGAAAACTACCTCCGAAACAGTGAAAATGGAAATGAATATTGTCATGGCAATTCATGATTTTTTTTCTGGGATTCTTTTTTTGTTTAAATAATAATAATATTTGCTTCATGATTTGAACAAGAAATGATAATAAATAGGAAGTAAAGAGTCCAAAAATAGGAATTTGCCTTAAGTGGCCGAAAACTCCCTCCTTTACTCTAGAAAATTTATCGTCAAACTCAAAAAGTCAAAGGATTCCGGAGATATCGCGATCTAAAATTTCAATGTCGGATCGGCGTGCGCACTGCAACTAAAAAAGTCATAAAAACAACGAGAGCTTACTTCGCGCACAGGGGTTTAAAGCTGATTTATCAAAAAATGCGACCCATTAAAAATAAGGTAATTTCATAATTTGCAATTAAGTTTAAGCGCTAATTCAGAATCATATCCCTACTTTGACCCGTAACTCCGGCGTGGAGATACCCTAGACTCTACTAAAACATACCCAAAATCAACTAAATCTTCATCAATTGTTCAAATAATAGTCATGATTTAAAAGTCCTTAAGTTTTTTACCTGTATCGTGTCAATTTTCTTATCTGTTTTGGTGTATTTTTCCAAAAAACGAACACTTATGATAAACACTTTCTCACGGGATTCACGGCAAACTGCTGCAAACCGTGCGGCGCTAATTCAGAATCATATCCCTTTTGACCCGTTACTCCGGTGTGGAGATACCCAACTAATTAAATCAGTTGGTACCACTTTGTCCTTACAATGAGTTACAATTTTGATGATATATCTGCTCTCAAAATGAAGATTTCCCGACCCTCTTTCCATTGGTGATATCAGATTTTCAAAATCTTACTGATTTTTTGAGATAGCAAACGTAGGTCATGCGCGAACTATGGTCATACAGGTACTTACTTATGGAATATGGATACTTTCTAGTCCTTGTGGAAAGAAAATAGGTATATTTGTCTTCTCTATAAAAAATAACATCGAATATCATTGTAAAACATAAAAATAAAAATAAAAATAAGGACTACCGTAAATCTCCGTGTATAAGGCGCACTTTTTTGCCGCCGAAAAAATTTGAAAGTCGGGGGTGCGTCTTATACACGGGTACAAATTTTTTTTTTTTTTTTTTTTTCAAGTTTCGATTTGTGCCCCTCCACCTGGCGCTATGCCTGGCAATGTCTCCCAGCTCAGTAATCGGTGTGTTGACTCACCACTCGGAAACTAGAACACTTAAATTTGTCTGTCATCTTGGTTTGAAAATAATCTTTCTAATAGATGTCAATATGTAGTTTATAATAATTCCTCCAATTTTTCTTCTATTACACATGGCATACCACAAGGTCCTATCCTAGGTCCTCTACTGTTTTTAATTTACATTAATGATCTTACACATGCTTCTAAAAAACGACATTGTTCCTATTATTTGTTACAAGTTCACAAGCACAAATCGGCGCCTTCAACTGCACCTCGAAGTTAAATGAAAGACATTCCCCGCATGGGTTCTTTTAACACAGACCTGGGAAAAAGAAAAAAAGAAAAAAAAAACGATTTTTTTTTTTTTTTTTTTAAATCTTAAAAAAGGGGGTGCGCCTTATACACGGGTGCGCCTTATACACGGAGATTTACGGTATAAAAGCGCTTGCTTTCAGCTAATGCCTAATCTGTCAGTTTTCTTGAAGCTAAGTATGTGCGCGATGAAAATTGGCAATTGTCACACGAGCATGTACCAATGTACTTCAGCCTCTGCATAGGCAGTCAGTGGTAGCCTTAAGGGCTAGGTGAAAATACAAAATATTATATTTGATATCACCTAGACTTAATTGGCACTCATACCCCTTTGTGAAGAGGCAGGTAAAAAAAGCTAAAATACATTCGAAATCACCCCTTCCTCAGGAGACACAATGGCTCAGTGGTAGAGCAGTAGTCTCGTAATCGGGAGGTCCCGGGTTCAAACCGTGTCGATGTGCTAGTGCTCTTTGGTAAGGCATTAATCCTCATTACCAAGTCCTCGGAGAGGATTTAAAGCTGTCGGTCCCCTGGCTGCTTACTTACAAGCATACACAATTACAAATGCCATCAAACCACATGAGGAATATTGCACACTGGCTTCAGAGTTTGCTAGTGGACATTACTTTCTTCTCACATAAATCACTTTGAAATCGGTCAAGAATTTAACAAAAATATAATATTTCAACACCAGAGTGAGAGCCATTTGCTTACCTTCCACGTTTTCCTGATGATAATTAGTTCAGTTGCGATTTACATTACAAAAACAGTGACCTCTTAAGAGAGTTCTCAATGTTGGTTACGGCTGAAATGCAAAGACATGTGTACATGTAAAAAAACTGTTTTTGTGTTGCCAATTTGATACTTACTTTACTATTTAGTGAGTAGTTAAATATACAAAGGTAAATGTGTGCCTTTTTACACTAATCGCTATTAATAATTATCGGTATCACTAAAATTTGACATTTATTGATACTGTTTTCATTGCTTCATTATTCGTGTGTGACTTTGGAATTCACTCCTGTGTATGATGCGTGCATTTGAAGATAATTTTGCAATGCATGTATGGTAGACTGGCCGAAAACCACCCCTGGCCGAATATTCCCGACTTTACTCTCGTCTGAGTTTAGAGAGTAAAGGTCTAAATGAGATTTTGCCATAGTCTAGTCAAAGAGATACAGACATGTACCTGCGTCAATATATGGGCTATTGCTAGTAACTATGAAGATGTAAAAGAGGAAAGAGATTGACAATGTGTACATTGCTAAAACAACAGACAAAAGTTCATATTTATTAGGTGATTAAACAGTTATTAACCTAAACTGTTGCACATTTGAGCAGAGCCAGTAGAGATGTACAGGATACCATACATGTAGGCCTACCCCGCTTGTGCATCTAATTGAATTTTGATAATTATGTTAATGTGTTTTTAGTGTGGTGAGACTGATTCAGCAGTATCTGAAGGAAGCAGGTCTGCCTCGGACCTTGGCCACCCTTCAGGAGGAATCTTCTGTATCCCTCAACACAGTGGACAGCATTGACCAGTTCATCACGGACATTAACAGTGGTCATTGGGACACTGTCCTGCAGCAGATACAATCACTCAAGCTCCCGGACAAGACCCTCATTGACCTCTATGAACAAGTAGGGTGAACCTCACAAAGCTTTCCTAGATGATCTAATTGAAAATTCGGTTTTGAAGTGTGTTATTATCGTAGGAATTTTGTGTACTTGACAGTTTCTGATGTAGTCTGGTACTATCATATGTGTTGTCAAAAGTAATGTTGACCAAATTGTAGATATTGATGTGATCAAGAATAAATGCATTCCAATAGTGAATGCAAATATTCCAACGTTGAAAATTCAGGTAAAGATTTTGTTAAGACCGGCTATTTAAAGCAAGTCTTACAAATGTTTTTTATGTAAATGTGTTCTCATATAGAAGATATTTACAATAAAGTCATTATTAAAATAAAATTGCTAAATGTAGGCCAGGGACAAAATATACCTGTAATACACAAATGACATGACAAATTTCCTCTTTAGGAATTATGCTTCCCCAGTTACTGCTCCAACAAAGTACAATTAATTTTCACAGATCTTGCTTAAGTTGATTTAGTTTTTAATAATGTTTCAATGCAAAGTAGTAGTTGTATTATATCATTCCATCATGATTCCCTTTTATTTTTGTTCCATTTTATGTAGATTGTGCTTGAGTTGATTGAGCTGCGTGAGCTTGGCGCTGCTAGATCACTTCTCAGACAGACTGATCCAATGATTATGCTCAAACAGAACCAGGCCGACAGATACGTCCATCTAGAAAACCTCCTCGCTAGATCCTACTTTGATCCTCGTGAAGTAAGTAGAATTTATAACCCCCTCCATGTCCTGGTTGCCGAATTCTACCCAATAATACCATTGGTATGATGTATATTTAGAATAACAGGGAAGTGTCAAAGTACATGTACACCTTATTTGGTAAAGATTGTTCTTAAAGATGATGTTTTATTCTAGCACTTTCATATAATATATGTTAAAAAAGAACACTTTTAACTCCTTGCCCACTGTTGTTGATATTAGTGGAACAAACAGTGGGCTGCCACTGTCAATCACTGTCAAACTTGTGTCACTCATACAATATAAAGGGAATACAAATTTTTCAATGTTGCAGTCTAGGATTTCAAAATGCAAGAAATAAAGAAGAGTATATGTAGGAAGGCAATGTTTCACTGGTATTTTGTACCCTTATATTCCTTTTTCTCATAATTCTAGGCCTACCCTGACGGGAGCAGCAAGGAAAGGAGACGAGCGGCCATTGCCCAGGCCCTCTCGGGGGAGGTCAGCGTGGTGCCCCCATCACGTCTGCTAGCCTTGCTAGGACAGTCTCTTAAATGGCAGCAGCACCAGGGTCTGTTACCTCCAGGCGTGACCATAGATTTGTTCAAGGGTAAGGCAGCCGTCAGGGATGAGGAAGAGGAGAAGTATCCAACACAACTCAGCAAGACCATCAAGGTAGGCATCACATTATGAACTTAGTAGACTTTTGGAGTTGAATGTCACAGTGACTCTCGGGCAGGATCCGGGTACCTGGTTTTTAGTCCCAGCCCTACTGTATAGGCGGGTTATTTTAGTGAAGGGTTAAATTGGAAACAGTTTTCAAAGGAAGAAAAAAAATTGGTCTTTAGAGACAGGTGGTCATTCTATCCGGATAGTTGCTAGGGCTGGGACTTAAAAACCGGGTACCAGGGTTTTCCACTGTGATATCGTAGTTTTGAATGATTTCTTGGTACGATCACATATATTTGTTTGGGTTTGTTTCTGCACTCATTACAGCTTAGAAAGTGTACTATACTACACATTCCTTCCGTGACTAGTCCGAACTTGCCTTGCAACAGCGATGAGTATCGAAACTTGTTTTGATTACTAATAATATCAGCTTTTAAAAGAAGCATGCGATGTTTAGAACAAGAAAAAAAATATTTATTTGTCTTTAAAAAATTATTCAATCGTTAAGTTGTGAAGAAGAATCTTTAGAAAGCTGTTGTAATATTCCAACATGATTAATTTTTTAGCGTGATCTTTTCATCCTGCATGAAGAAAATGGCGGCTTGTATGTTCTCTTTCTATTTTTGCCCCAGTTTTTTACTTTCAGAGGCATGATAATGGCACTCAACATCACCAAACATGGATAGAAAATAACTTAATATGAGATATTTCGATATTAACTAAGCTATGTATGTATATTTTAAAGGTACTTTGCTACTATAAGTAGTCAAATTTAAGCATGTTTGTAGGAAAATTTAGATCTAATAACAGTAGTAGATCTAGCAAATGTTATTTTGTTATGTATCAAAATACTGGGTACCTGCCCAAAATTAAAAGATACCCCAAATTCCCAGCCCCAGTGGTTGCTAAAGCAGGTTTCACTGTACTTAAATATGCACATCCTAATGTGTGTTTCATCCTTACAGTTTGGTCAGAAGTCCCATGTGGAATGTGCAGCTTTCTCTCCTGATGGTCAGTTCCTAGTGACCGGTAGTGTGGACGGATTCGTTGAGGTCTGGAACTTTCAGACAGGAAAGATCAGGAAGGATCTCAAGTACCAGGCAGAGGTAAGCTCATAGTGTTACCCCCCATGGACCTGGAAATTACATCATTGTTTTAAAAATGTTATAATGGGCGATTTGATTCAATCTGCTCCTTTTAAGATGTGATATTTTATCCATACATTTAATCTATGAATGAAAAATCTATTAATATGACCATAAGAAGATCTGGGTTCACTGACCCCTTGTGCGATACAATGCATCCAACACTAGATTGGGACAATTTAAATCAAGAGTGTACTTTGTGGCGTAGTGACACGAGAAGAAGAAGAATATGACTAATGGTAGTGATACCATAAAGCACCATTATTCAATTGTAATGTCAAAGAGATTCTTCATGTTTTGATGAAATACATGAACAAAAAATAAATTTGTCATACACTAACACATTGCACGGACTTGCCCTAGTGGATACAATTTTGTTTTTTAGTAATACACACATTTATTAAAGCTTCTGGTTCAAGTTAGGCTTAGTTGGCAGTTTTCAGTGAATTTAAATTTCTTTGCTTGCATCTGCATTCTCTACTTCTTTATGTTACTCTGAAGAGTAAGTATTTGTGAAAAAAGAAAGGGGAAATGGGTTCTAGAAGAATGTTTATGCTGACAAAAATTGATATAAGCATTTAAATTGCTAATTGTTTCAAATTGAATGTGTAGTGTTTAAGCATATATGTCAGTCTCCTAACTTATGTTATATCTGTGTGATTTATGGGAGATTGTGACAGTTGACTCATTGTTGCTTTCCTATTGCTGGCTGCACCATTTGAACTTTGCTGTATTTTACATGATAACATTGAATTCTGTAGAATTAAAAAAATACAATGATATTGCTTTCTTTGTTTACCGGTACTCTTATGGAGATTTCTTACCATTACAAGGTCAGTTTCTTTTGATGTATTACATTTGATTACAATGTGTTCGTGTGTTTTTATGTATTTAAATATCAAAGAATTATTTCTTTGGTGCTCATGAGAAAGTCTATATCCTTTGCTGCTCCCAGGATTCGTTCATGCTGATGGATGATGCTGTGTTATGTATGTGCTTCAGTCGGGACAGCGAAATGGTAGCTACAGGGGGTCAGGATGGCAAGATCAAGGTAGGTTGACAGGCTTGTCATTGCCAATGTCAAATTTGTACCAGATTACTGTATAAGCTGGGTTTATTTTTGGTGGGGATTTTATTTTCACAAATTTTGAATGAAGTCTCAGGGATTTCGGTCAATTAAGCAGTTCATGATGAATACTGTACTTAGTGCAATCTTAAATTTTGGATGCAATAATGTAGATATTGATTCACAGACATTACCATTTTTCCAATGCAATTTTAATGATTAATCATCTACTGTTATTTTGTATTCTTTTAAATCACTGATACAATAGAGATATTGAATTACACTCATGGCCATTTATTTTTATTTCATTTAAAGATATTCTTCTTTGTTATGTTACGTTTGAAAAGTTCAGACAGGACAGTATTTGAGGAGGTTTGAGAATGAGCATTTTTAATTTTTTTTAATTTTTTTAATTTTTTTTTATTAGGTTTGGAAAGTTCAAACAGGGCAGTGTTTGAGAAGATTTGAGAATGCTCACAGCAAGGGAGTCACTTCTGTCAAGTTCTCCAAAGATGCCACTCAGATACTCAGCTCTTCATTTGATCAATCTCTAAGGTTAGTCTCTTTGCGATGGGGACCAATCACCAATGCTATCTTTCTATGTATGTTTGCATTTCAGTGCCAGTATACTATCTTAAAAAGATCAATTTCAAACATCATTTCTGACAATTCTTCTTTGACATCTAAACTGTGTATGAAGTACTTTTTCATTAATATATTTCAACGTAATTCATAGACTTTTGTGCATAAACTTGAGTTTCAAGAAAATCATATTTTTGTGTCTCATACGACATAAGATAATTTCAGCCATATCTTCCTGAGAAAGGCTAATTGATAGTTATTTGTCATATATCTTCATAGGGCCTCTTGGTGGTACTTTACTATTACTATTAAACCAATCTTCACTGCTGATTTGTTTTCCTTATAGCCTAGAAAAATGTCTAAATGTCCCGTACGACATATACAGAATCACCCGTTTGTTTAAATGTTTGTTTATTTGAGTGTAGGGTCTGCACACACAATTACTCACACTTCTCACATGTTTTCTCTCGGTGTGTGTGTGTGTGTGATACAGGATACATGGCTTAAAATCTGGCAAGACATTGAAAGAGTTCAGAGGACACACATCATTTGTCAATGAAGCCGTCTTTGCTCCTGATGGTCATCTTGCTCTCAGTGCTTCATCAGATGGTACCATCAAGGTAGAAGCCATCAGTGGGACATAAAGAAATCATTTTAAAACAGTTCTTTTTACACATTTTGTTAAATTTTAATAGTGTATATAACAAGTTATATTTACTTGGGCAAGTAAATACTATTTTGTTCCATGTGCTACCAATCACATTGCAGATGTTAGTACATCTGATGATTGTATTCAGACTTATAGCCCTAGACTGGAGTATAGATTAGATGAGACATGAAGGCAGTAACACTTTTAATGTTCATTTATGTTTGTAATTCCTTAAAGATAAAGACCAGTTCTGGTCATGCGATTGCATTGTGAAAGAAATGTTGTGGAATCGATCAGAAAAGGTTGATCATCTAGCATATAAATATTGGTGTCTACTGCAAGGTTCTGAAATCATCAAAATGATAAGAAATTTGGCCCAGTCTTGGTAAAGTTACAAGCACTGTACACAGAAAGATGTATATGGGACTACGCGACCACGTGCGCAATATCTATTTGGTCCCAATAGATATAATAATTTACCAAATATATCAATTAGCAGGCGGTTTCCCGGCAAAATTTGTATCATCACGTATTAGTCAAAACATATTCTTTCACATGATTGGTAATGAGAGCTTCCATTTCATTTTTTGAGAGAGGGGCGTTTCCAATACTGGTCTTTACCTTTAAAGGGCAATCCAACCCTTGTAATGACTTTCATTGGTATGGAAGCAGAAAATAAAAGAAATAGAATGGCCAAAGTTAGAAATAAATCAGGCCAATAATAAGGGAGTTATGAATGTAATATGAGATCAATAATTCCATGCAAATCTCAAATTTGCAATTTTGTTAGTGGATTGTAACGTAGTCATTGGACAACTCTCCCGTTTGTCGTGTACACAAATATAATTAATTAATCTTTTTCTCCTAAGTGCCTCCTCCCTTGGGGCACCACTCAAAATATATTATGGAAAGCATAATGTTATATATCCTCTAAAAAGAAGAGCCCCCCTGAATCATGCATTTTGAAAAATTGACAGCTTAACCATTTTGTGTGTTTAAACAATTGGGAAAGTAGTCCAGCACTTCGTCACAGTGACATTACCGATTCAGCCAATTTGAAGTGCCCATACATATAGTGATTACAACTTTAAACAATTAATTTCTCTCTTATTTTTTTGTCCAATTTAATTCAAACTGTTATCAGTCTGCTTATCTGATTTGTCTACTTTCTTTGAGAGTAGTTGTCAGTTAAGGTTGGATTTCCCTTTAAGAACTGTTAGGTAAGGAACACAAACAACCGCATACTATGGACTTTTCCAATTATCACGTAAATCTCTGCATTGAACACCCTTCAGAGTTTTGCTGTAGAATGAATCAATTTCAATCAATCATATTGTATTGAATTCTACCAGGTCTGGAACATCAAGACTACAGAATGCATCAGTACCTTCAAATCACTGGGAGGCTCGTCAGCTACTGACATCACAGTCAACTCTGTCATGCCGTACCCCAAGAATGCAGAACAGTTTGTCGTCTGTAACCGTAGCAACACTGTCGTTATCATGAACATGCAAGGACAGGTATGAATATTTGGTTGTTCGTAAACTAGTATATAGATTTTTGCAAAAGTTTGCATATATGCAATTTGTCACAAAGGAGCAGTATTTGTATGTAAAATACTGTAAAACTAGAAACTTTTGTGAGTTGTAAAGGATCGCCATTACCATGGCAACAAACTTAAGCGAATTGCAAAAATATATAGTTTCGTCAATTGTGATTCAAATATATTGAGGCATGAAGATTCATGAATTTGAACTTCATGAAATTCATGAAGGTATGTGAAATACATGTGAAAATTTGAAAATTTGTAGTATGTTCAGTACGCAACATTCTTGCCTTACTTGTTATTCCTATTATGGGTGCCAATTGTAATACTTGTACCTGACATTCTGTAACAAAAGAAATCATTCTGTATACAAAATCTGATCAATTAATTTTGTGGACAAAATCTACTCTTAGGGTGATTTCACGGACAAAATCTAAATTAGTCATCTAGTGGTGATATATTTTCTCAAAAACTCAGTTTCCAGCTCCTATATATGCTGTTTGAGTTGTTATACCCAAATTTCTTCAAGTGACATTGGATAGAACAATGATAACTCTCATTTTATCCAAGACAAATTTTAAAGAAAAATTGTCTCCAAATTTAATATTTGTGATCCATCTTTTGTGTACTAGATTGTAAGGAGTTTCAGCTCTGGTAAGCGTGAGGGAGGAGATTTCACATGTAGTTGCTTATCACCGAGAGGTGAATGGATCTACTGCGTAGGAGAGGATTTGGTTCTCTACTGCTTCTCTACATCAACTGGAAAACTAGAAAGGACACTCACTGTAAGATATATCTTTTACTAGAGAGAGAGAGAGAGAGGGGGGAAGAGAGAGAGAGAGAGAGAGAGAGAGAGGGGGAGAGAGAGAGAAAGAGAGAGAGGAGGGGAGAGAGAGAGAGAGAGAGAGAAGAGAGAAGAAGAGAGAAGAGAGGAGAAGAGGAGAGAGAGAGAGAGAGAGAGAGAAAGAGGGGGAGAGAGGGAGGTGTCTCTTCTGCTCAGTGAAAAGAATAGTAGACACAAATCATTGGGGAATCCGGGACAAAATAATATGTTCTTAGTGAGAACAATGTTTACAAGCAAATGGTGTGAACTTTAATATTCTTGTAACTGTGTAATGCACATGCAATGTGCAAGTTGTTAGTTCGTTAGGTTTGAATTTGTACAACATGACGACTGAGAGAATTAACAAGAATATTGCATTAGTGATTACACTTTTGCTTGGTATCACATACTGATTGTCTGTTTGACAAATCTCTTGTTTAAAGCTGTTGTATTTATGTTGGTTTTATTTCTCCCCTCCCCCAGGTCCATGAGAAGGATGTGATAGGCATTGTACCCCACCCTCACAACAATCTTCTAGCCACATACAGCGAAGATGGACTCCTCAAGCTATGGAAATCATGAGCTGTAGAGACAGGAGATAGACTATATTTAGGGGCTTAGTTCATAGGGTTTTAGCTTTTTAAAATCTAATGTGGGCTATTTTCCCCAGCATGCCTAAAAATCAAAAGGTCATGATAGCTTTTGGGGTCCACATACAAGAATCGTTATTGGACATTCTGAAAAATGTTTTTAGAAATCAAGTACACCTGTAATTCAATACAGTGGATCGTCATTATAAAGAACTCATTGTCCTACTTCTTTGTTTACTGTTGTTTCCTCTCCACCCTCTGCTGGTTCAAGAATTCAAGAATGCTATATAAAAATTTGACTTGGACCCAAGGAGTTTGTTATTTAGATTCCACTGTAATTAGAGAACAATCATATCATTATACCTCCGCCCACTAAAGGTCGTGCTGGAGGTATTATGTTTTTGATCCCACTTTCTCGTTATCACATTACTTCAAGAACTATTTGAGATATGAACTTCAATCTTGGTGATACATGTAGTATACATAGGAAACAAATTTATTAGATATTGGGGTAAGTAGGTCAAGGGTCATAAAGATCAATTCCATACAATTCTGGGTTTCTAGCTTTGTTTTCATGATATCTGACATTTGAGAAAATTGACCTTAACCTTGGTACAATTTTATGTACATGTATCACCATAGAGGGACAGAATGATTAGATTTTGGGGTTATTGGATCAGAGGTCAGAGGTCATGATATTGTATGTTTTGTTTACCAAATGTATAGCTATTATCTTTCTGAAATACAATGTATCCTGAACATTTAGTAATAAATAACTGAATGTAGACAGAGGCATATCAGAGAGGCAGCCCCACTCATCTTGTTCAGTTTCATGAGTTTAAAGTTGCATATCTTTCCTGCAATTTGAATTTATCATGCAAAGAGATATATTGTAATTTGATGACTGACAGATCAATCAGCTGTATCTTTATGATGCCAAGGCTCATGTAATGTATTTTCTTCTTGACAAGATTCTGTGCAAGCCCTACTGTGACAAGAGAAAGATACTGTCATCAGAAATTGAGGAGAAAACATCTGGTTAGGAAGAAAAAAGTTGTAGACAAGAATAACTTGGACTTGAATATTCCATTCATCTCTCTGACATTAATAATAGTGGGTTCTTGTATAGCACTTGTGTCTGCCACATTGGCACTCCTGGAGCTCCATTATTATTACCCTGACTTTAGGACGGCTTTCATAACAATACTCAAGCATTCCATAGATTACTTATCTTAAGACATCAATTGATTCGCAATTCTACTCAACAAGATCTATGAATGCATTTAACTTCAAGTTTTTAATGAAAAGATTAAGAAATAAGATAGTGGAGATAAAACATATCATTGTGATGAATGTAGACAAGATACCAACTGAAAGGTTTATACATGTATCTAGCAATGTACATTTGTTGAGCATTCATTTGATAGCACTCTTCTGCTAGGGACATGGCAAACTGTAATTTTCCATCATAGTGAGGTGTAGCTTTTATTAAAATGCTCTGTATAGATATTGTATATATTATCATGTATGCTTCATAAATTTTGTACATAAATTCACACCTCTCATGTCCATGTGTATTACAATGTTTTGGTCTTGGTGTGGGAATGAGTACTGTTATATTGTGATTTAGTGGTGTTAGCGTTTGTGCTAGAATACGATTTAATGTACATGCGCGTGTTCTAAATTCTGTCATGCCCACATCCATTACCTACAACCGAGTTTGAATTAATACACATTCCATGTTCGTTGTCTTCAATGTATAAATTCATTTTATTGATTAGCAATGATATCTGATTAGCAATGATATCAGTTATGTATAATACAGATATGAACAGTCACAGTGTTGTAAGCTACATCTTACAATGAAATGAAATTTCTTAGGACTGCAGTGCTTGTACTTTATGGGGCCAACCAACCAACCAACCAAGCCTCTTCTGATTTGCCACCCTCAAATATTCTTGGGCTTCTCACTAGAGATTTTGACTACTCTTTGTTAATTTTGAGCAATATATTGCCTCCCCATTCCCCCAACCCCCCCCCCCCCCCACCCATCCCCTTCCCTATCTCACAGGGTGATTTGGGAGGACATAAAGTACTTACACAGACTGAAAGCATGCATTAACATACATGTATTTAGAACCCTCCTTGGGAGAATTTGTCATGGGGATTATTTTTGCAAGTCCCACATGGTTGGTATTACGGTGGAACCTCGTTATAATGAGATCCTTGGGACCATGGAAATTACCTTGTTATATCACGAATATTGTTGTATCAGGGTAAAAAACAAAAGAATATAAAGAGCTGGGACCAGCAAAATCAACTTTTTATAACAGATATCGGTACCTCGTTATATCAGAGCTCTTTATAATGTGGTTCCACAGTACAACCAAAGATGTATTGCATTGGTAAGAAACCTTCATTTCCTACTGATATCCTCATTGATTGTGTATGATTTAGATCATCACAAAATCTGCTCCATGGTCTAATCCAGGATTGTCAGGAGCTGAACATTTTCAGTCCTTCTTCCCAGGAACATAATTCTGGGATTCTCACCATCCCTCACCAGGCTCTCTCAGTTGTGGATGTTTTCCCAAAATATGTTGGCAATTTTTTTTTTTTTTTTCAAAGAATGTGACTTTATGTACAGTACCACTAAAACTTGAAAGGGAGAGTCATTTTGGGACCCTAGGACCTAAGTTTTTGTGTGTGCTTGTGGACTCTGTAAAGGATGGGGCTATTACTTTGATTTTCTGGCCTCTCCCTTAGATCCGCTCATGGATAATCAGTACATAAGACAAATCAGGAGCATTAAAGAGTCTCTCAATAGTCTTTCAATAAATCGTCTTTTCTTTATAGCATCAATAAAGATATCACAATTTTAATGTCAATTGTACAATGATACTTCATGTACCATGAAATGTTCCAATATTTTGAGTCTAGACTGTCTGGCTGTAATACATGTGTAGCTCCATAATTCGATTTTCTCAAAACCCAAAATATCAGGAGTGCTGGGTTAATGTCTCTATTTCAAATCAAGCAAAGTAGTCCTATTGGAACACCAAAATAATGTGCATGTATCCAGTAATTCTACTTCCACCAAAGAACAGCAATATCATAAGCCTCAGGAAGAGCCATATTCAGAGCCCAGCAATGGCGGTCCAATTATGTCATCAATATGAATTTGTCCACACACAAAAAAAATACAATGAGGGTTAGGGAATATCCCATTTCAGAGTCCTGCAAAAATGGCTTTTCTATATGATCTTCATTTAACACAATACTGTACATGTAATATCTAGCACCTGAGGAAATGCCTTGTTCAGAGTTCTGCTATATCATGATAATATACAAAATATCCATGAATGATTTTCTTGGTTCAGAGTCCTGCAATAATAATCCTATTCCTTTTGGAATCCAGGTAGTGCTTTGCTTCACCATAGCTGGTTAATATTGCTTTTCTGGAATTTGATGAATATATGACAGTAGACCAGGTCCCTGCAATAACAGTCCTGTTCCTTTTAGACTCCAAGTAGTGCCTTGCTTGATCATAGCCTGTAATCTTTGGTTTCTCTGGTGGAGGTCCTTCCTGGAGTTTGATGAATATATAGCAGAAGACCAAATCCAACATACAAGAAACTCAAAGTCCTGCAATAATAGTCCTGTTCCTTTTAGACTCCATGTAGTGCTTGGCTTGATCATAGCCGGTGAACTTGGGTTTCTCTGGTGGTGGTCCTTCCTGTAGTTTGATGTTTAGATGGCAGTAGACCAGGTCCAACATACTGGCCCTACCCTTAGCATGGAATCTGATAGCATGCTGGTATTTACCCTTCCCCACTAGTGCTTCCGCTGAGAAGAAAAAGAAGTAAATTGAACTTTAGTGAAAATAACATTAAAATTAAATCCCCAAAACAGAATCCAGCTATTACATTAATAATATTTCAAAAAATACAAAAATACAACTACATGCTAGCTGACATATAACTATCTACAACTAAGGAATTTCACCCACTGTCTTTAGCCAGTCCATTCGTGGAGATGACTGCATAACAGCATAACTAGCCTCCTCTAGCCAATTACCCAAAAATAATAACCATCCACACAATTTACACACCATGTACATGTAAGCAGCATTATTGCATCTATCGCTTCATTCAGATCACACAATTTTCATGAATATTGAAAGAAAGTAACTGACGTTAAACCAGAGATTTCATATTTATTCTGATGTGATGTTGCTCATAAACTCACCTATATGTAGATTGGACTTGAATTCAACATTGTGATTTTTCACTGCTTCTTCTTGGGCCTCCAGAAGGACCTGAACATGGAAAAAAATATATTTGATGTCAGTTACCCCAAAGAATCCTTTGAAAACATCACTAACGTAGTTAACATGATACTATAATACTCAATTTTGAACATTAACTTTCATATAATTTCTCAAGCTTTCAAAGGGATATCTTGTACAGTTCTAAAAGTATTCAAGGGACATTTTTACACCAGGTACCCATTTACTGCACCCAGGCAAAGAGTAGCACAAGTGTATCAACTATCAACACTTGGGTTACTTTCTTTGTCTCTCTGCATGGTCGCTATTTTGCCACACGAGCAATTTTGCCCAAAACAATAGGCACCGACTGACAGAAGGAGTGCTTTGTGCAACACAATGGCTTTGCAAAATTACCCATTTCCAGTCTTGATTAGCTCCATAACAACCCTTTCAACACCAGTATAGATTAATCTTGCACTAGTATACAAATGATGCATGCGCATGAGTTCATTATACGATTTATCCGCACTCGAGTTGAGGCTGTGTGTATCTATTGCACGAAGCCGTTAGGCTGAGTGCGATAGATACACACAGCATCAACGAGGGCGGATAGATCGTATAATGAACGAATGAAAACATGCATCATTTGTTTTATACAACGAAACTCCTAGATCCTTGTTATTTGATGTACAAATAATTAATTCAAGATTGTTTCGTGACAGTTTATGGCTGACAAATAAATCTCAAGTTTTAATAAGTCTCAATTTAGTGCGCACACATAAGTATAGATATAGCAAGCGCACCTCTATCTAAACCCATTTACGCATAGTGCTGCGCAAGAATAGGCCCATATGTTCACGCAGTATTAAGCGCTCTAACCTCTACGCGCACTACTGCGCGGCACTGAAAAATCATTGGATAGTACTGGAAAATATTGCAAGCTTTTTCATGAAAAAGCGTGCAATAGGCTCAGTAAATGAATCACACGTGACCGCGCATGACCAATCATTTGATTAGGATCTGGGAGTGAGTTGTATAAAAACAGTTAAATAATATTGAAAGCCTTTGGTATATCTATCCCATGATGAATACAATATGGCACAGGGAAATTACTTTTGCTGCATATATAGAGTTAATTACCTTATAAAAAAAAGTACTTTACTGCCAGGCTGATTTTTGAACCCTCCACATCTTGAGTAACATTACATGCATGAACTACTGAATCACAACACTTCTACATAGAAAGAGAATGATTACATTACAAAGGAACAGATACACAGACGAAAAAAGAAAGAAAGGGAAGGGAAAAAACTGGGAGGTATATAAACATGTAGGAAATACCTCTCTTGCTATCTTCGCTGCTTTCTTATTCACATGTTCAAGCTGAGCTACAGCATCATCGATCATCATCCCTTTGATCTATTTGGTTGGAGAGAATAAATACATAAAATGCCATCTGCCTTTTCATGATGTACGTATACAAAGGCATTACAAAGTATAAATAATGAAATATCCCTCCATCACATTAAATATAGAATTTGAAAATTCTGAATCATATAATCTGATACTACATGCAGTGTGCAGACTGTATACCTTTAAACAATGAATCTGCTGCATGAATGAAATCTGACAATTTAAGTACTTTAGAAATATTTTAATCAATAAAATAACCCCAACAGAGATATATTTCTACATCATCTCTGACTCACTTCAAGAAAATGTCATTAACAATTCTACTATATATTATGAACCTACATTGAAAAAGTTATCAGTGACTTACAAAAGTAGTAATATACCACATCTTTCTCTGGCTATGCTTAATATCCTTCCGAGAGTAGTAGATTTCCTGCCAAAGACAAAGCAAAAAGGGAAATATTTCAATGACATTTTCTAGCCTTCCATCCTTGTGAAAGAAACAACAATTCACTTGTTTAATGTAACTTTTCCATCCCTACCTTATTTCAAGTTACCATCCTTTTGGAGTAACTGCAATGGCTTGGTACATCAAGTCTTTTCAATGTGAATACAAATCTAAATTGTATCTGATTAACTGCAACTGTGCTGTGTAATTGTGAGACTGCAGTTAACAAAACAATGAAAACATGCACCAACATTCCCCATACACAGACGGCACCCCGTACGCCTCGCACCACGCGGAGAGATAGAGCCAATTCTGCAGTACTTTGCTGCAGAAAGTTTCTCCCACGATTTTCTTTATTTAGATCTAATTTTCTGATTTATAAATCCAAAAAATATGTATTTTTGTTCTCCTATGTACAGTTCTCAAAGTTTTATTACCTATTTCCAAATGCGAAATTTACGGACTTACGTATATGAGTTATCCATTTTTTATCTCAGAACCAAGGAAACGGTACGTTCATGCATTCGAACTGGTAATCTATGACATGACCCGGCCGATATATCTCCGGGTCAACCGACCAAAACAATGCCAATGGCCAATCAGAACACTCGGTTTGATATTGGGTTTATGAATATTCAAATATCACCGGCTCAAGCCGGGCTGACTCGTACGTAGCTATTGGACGTTCGGAAAGAAAAAAATGAATATTCATCAACTCAAACCAAGATGGCTGACAACAAATCATGTTGACTAACTCGACTACAACTACAAGACTTTCTTGGATTAATCATTAATTTAGGATCTAAATGAGCAAGCTATCGTAAGTCAAAGTATATATTTTCGGGTTATTTCTTATTTTTATTTAGATTCAGTGTAATATTGCAGCCAAAGTAAATATGTGAAGACGTAAAGAGTGAAAAATCTCGTTGCATATCGCATTCATCTCGGTCCGGCCCAGCCGAACCGAACCATTCGTTCCCCACACTACCCCATTGACGTACTTCAGTCTATGTATAGAGGCGGTCAGAGGAGCCAGATGCAATCTCAGCGTAACAACCGTCGATATCAGAGACTGAAGCTTTCGGTCTAGGGGGCGACCTGACCAGACACCATACTAATACTAATTACTAATAGTAATACATAGCTTAGCCTTAGGTCGACCGTCTAGGCTAATCTCCTTAATTCTACTTACAGCAGGACGTCTGGGTTCTCCAGGCTTTTGAGGAGGATAAACTATCTTGTTTTTAGCATCCCACGCGAATGAATTTGAAGATGTGTGCACAAACGATCGTTGTGTAAATGAATCACATTGTCTTGAAATTACAGGCTGGAGCTGGAGTCCGTTCGCGTTCAGCGGATTGTCCCCCGGAAGGCACACATAATTCGTTACGCGTGGGACTGCACATCCAGTGCCACCAAAGTGTTGAACTGAAAATGCAGCCGAAAATGTCCTTTGGCAAATTGCAGAGTACTTCAATGATCTGATTGAATTTAAAGCTGACATTTTGATGAAATTATGAGTCCTGAGTATTGCTGGTGTTTAATCAAATGCAATAATAGATGAAAAATATGCAGAGCATGCAACGATGTGTGTTGGTAGCGTACGAAGGTGCTAGGCTGGCGAGGCTGGCGGCCTCATGAATAAACATGATTATATGACGTCACGAACGTCATCGCACTTTACTGGTCCGCGCAACGCCTACTCTAGATCCTAGCTTGAGGGGGTGCTAGGCTGAATGGAGAGGGTGCTAGGCTGGATGTTGTTAGTGCAAGTTTAAATGAAAACATGCTAAGTATGGAAGCTTAAAAGTGCCACCCAGATGTTGAGATAATTATCTTCGGAAGTCGACATCTTGCTAGCGAAAAGATCAGATGACGAGATCTCGGATCTCATCATGTCGACATCCTGTAGAAGAGATGATCAGATGACAAGATCCCGGATCTCATCATGTCGACATCCTGTAGAAGAAATGATCAGATGACAAGATCCCAGATCTCATCATGTCGACATCTTTTAGAAGAGATGATCAGATGACAAGATCACGGATCTCATCATGTCGACATCATTTAGAAGAGATGATCAGATGACAAGATCCCGGATTTCATCATGTCGACATCATTTAGAAGAGATGATCAGATGACAAGATCCCGGATCTCATCATGTCGACATCCTGTAGAAGAAATGATCAGATGACAAGATCCCGGATCTCATCATGTAGACATCTTTTAGAAGAGATGATCAGATAAAAAGATCCTGGATCTCATCATGTCGACATCCTTTTGAAGAGATGATCAGATGACAAGATCTGCGGACCTGTGATTTAGTTCCATGATAAGGGGGACAAGACTGGCAATGAGGAAGGGGTCTGTGTTGTTACCCTCTCCAGGCGTTCCAATTATTCATACGCGAGAAAGCGTAGCGAACGAGCAATTGCTTGACTAAATAACACACAAGATAAACTATCCGTCAAGGGTATGAAATTGAATATTAAATACATGTTTCCCCGATTAGGGTCCCGGTTTTAGGGTATAAAACTACTGATCCTGATAGGGTGATTTAAAGTGATTTTCCCATTTAGGGTAACAAAACTACCGCTCCTGATATCCCGTTTAGGGTGCTTTTCAGAAAGTGATTTTCGCGCATACTGTAGGCCTACAGGTCTCAATGGGACATGCCCCGGGGCACTTCACTCTACTAGTAGGTCAGAGAGCATAATAGCGACCGAGCCGTGAGAATTTCCATTTCTCAACAGGGAAACTACTGAAGAATGGCAAAGATTCAGAGCGCTTTTGACCAAAATTGAAAAATTCAGGGTTTATTCTTCTATTTTACATTGGTAGGCCTATTTTGATTTTCGGGGACGGGGGAGGGGGAGGGCTACTTTGAAAAAAAAAATTGTTTCTCGCTCCTTATGTATTGCTGACACTCAATTATATTTAACAGGGTGTGTGCACAGTAGTTTACTGTATTGTACGTACAGGGAAATCATTGGCTTACTATAGTCGCACATCATTAGAGCATTAATGTATTGTAAGTTTAGATATTATTTTGCGAGGGAACATGTAACAACTGAGCGAGAAAATTTTCGAATTTGAATCGTTAAAGTTTTCAAGAGCACTTAACGACATATATAGGATTTGTGGTCTTTTTTTTTGGGGGCTTGAGTCCTCATAGCCCACCCGTAGAACCGCGCCTACTTCCTCTTGTTCGTCTTGTTCTTTTTATTGTTCTTTTTTCTTCTTCCCCTCTTCCTCCTCCTCCTCTTCTTCTTTTATTCTTTCAACATAATCACACTATTTTCCGCTATCTGGACACATCAATTGGCGTACGTACCATGTACCGTCGATGACGAATTGTGTCCAGCCTGGCGTTCCATAATTTAGAGCCGCATTAAGTTCGCAATGCATGGTGTAAGAAAATTAGTTTAGGGGGATTAGTCAAGGATTTCGTCATCACTTCTGATCATCTCTTCTTAAGGATGTCGACATGATGAGATCCGGGATCTTGTCATCTGATCATCTCTTCTAAAAGATGTCGACATGATGAGATCCGGGATCTTGTCATCTGATCATCTCTTCTACAGGATGTCGACATGATGAGATCCGAGATCTCGTCATCTGATCTTTTCGCTAGCAAGATGTCGACTTCCGAAGATAATTATCTCAACATCTGGGTGGCACTTTTAAGCTTCCATAGCTAAGAGATAGATGGAGTTAATTAATGTACATTTCTAAGGCTCAATGGACAATGGAGGGGTGCTAGGCTGGATGTAGGGGGTGCTAGGCTGGATATAGTTAATGCAAGTTTAAATGAAATCATGCTTGGATATAGATGGAGTTAATTAATGTACATTTCTAAGGCTCAATGGAAGGTGCTAGGCTGGATGGAGGGGCCGGTGCTAGGCTGGATGTAGTTAGTGCACGTATAAATGAAATCATGCTAGGAGATCGATAAATGGAGTTAATATTTAATGTACATTTCTTAGGCTCAATGTAAAGGGTGCTAGGCTGGATGGAGGGGTGCTAGGCTGGATGTAGTTATAGTGCAAGTTTAAATTAAATCATGCTAGCTATAATGTAGATAGATGGAGTTAATGCTCAATGCAGGGGCCGGTGCTAGGCTGGATGGAGGGGTGCTATAGGCTGAACGGAGTTGAAGGAGTTGATCGATGCTCGATTGTCTCCGACCGATTTCTTTTTGCAATTCTGTAATTTGTTAATTTTACATATTATAATCAATAGAATCATATATAATTATCATTAATTCTATAAATTCATATTATGAAGTCATTTACTGTTCCATATAATCTTTTGGTTTTATAGGCTTGTGCAATGCTGGTGCGAGAACACTGACTGAAGCTCTACAAAATGAAACATATTAGGTATTAATAATCAACTCAAACTTCCATCTGAATATGCATGTACTTTTCATCCTGTGTTTTATTAATTTTGTGTTTTGGGAATCAGGATTTGCAAATGATTGATAATTTACTTATATTGTAAAGTTATTATTAGTTTTGTTACTGTGAGGTAGAGGGTACGGCAGGGGGTACAAAATGACTGAAGAGGTATTGCTGCTTACCAGTAGTATTGGATATCCAGGCGCCGATCCAGGATTTCTTAGGCCCGGGGCCCAAATTTGAAATTATGCGAGCCACATAATATTGGTACGTAATGGTGACCAGCAGTTGCGTAATGAGCAAAAACGTTTGGGGGCAGACCGTTTTCGGCTCTTAATCCTTGTCTGAATTCAGTTTTCCCCCTCCGGCGCGAAGTGCGGAAGCTTTGACATTTCATTAAATTATTAGAGAAAAAAGACGATTCGTTGTACCGTTCTCAACCCTTAATCCTTGTCTGAATTCAGCTCCCCCTCCGCGAAGCGCGGAAGCTTTGACGTTTCAGTAAATATTATTGTTAGAGAAAGAAAACGATTCGTTGTACTCGTTCTCGGCTCTTAATCCTTGTCTGAATTCAGTTTCCCCCCTCCCGCGCGAAGTGCGGAAGCTTTGACGTTTCATTAAGTTATTAGAGAAAGAAGACGATTCGTTGTACCGTTCGATCTGGACCCTTAATCCTTGTCTGAATTCATCCCCCTCCCTTTGACGTTTCATTAAATTATTAGAGAAGATGACGATTCGCTGTACCGTGCTCCTTTTTCTTCCTACGTCCTATTCCTTTTTTTCTCTTCTCTCTTTTTTTTTTTTTTTTGGCCGGCGTTTTTTTTTTTTGGGGGCGACCGCCCCCATCGCCCCCTGGCTACGCGCCTGAAAAGAAATCGGTCGGAGACAATCGAGCATCGCTCAGCTCCTCCAACTCCGTTCAGCCTAGCACCGGCACCTGCATTGAGCCTTAAGAAATGTACATCAACTCCATCTATCTCCATTATAACTAGCATGATTTAATTTAAACTTGCACTATTATATAACTACATCCAGCCTAGCACCCCTTCCGTTTAGCCTTAGGAAAGTACATTCATTAACTCAATTTATCGATCTAATTTCATTTAAACTTGCACTAACTACATCCAGCCTAGCACCCCCTCCATCAAGCCTAGCACCCCTCCATTGAGCCTTAGAAATGTACATTAATTCATCTATCTCCTAGCATGATTTCATTTTAACGTGCACTAACTACATCCAGCCTAGCACCCCATCCATCCAGCCTAGCACCCCTCCATGAGTCAACTGAGCCTTAGAAATGTACATCAATTAACTCCATCTATCTCTTAGCATGATTTCATTTAAACTTGCACTAACTACATCCAGCCTAGCATCCTCTCCATTCAGCCTAGCACCCCCTCAAGCTAGGATCTAGAGTAGGCGTGGCGCGGACCAGTAAGTGCGATGACGTTCGTGACGTCATATAATCATGTTTATTCATGAGGCCGCCAGCCTCGCCAGCCTAGCACCTTCGTACGCTACCGGTACGGTACGGTAGCGTACGAAGGTGCTAGGCTGGTAGGGCTGGCGGCCTCATGAATAAACATGACTATATGACGTCACGAACGTCATCGCACTTGCTCGTCCGCGCCACGCCCTGATCCTAGCGAGAGTGCTAGGCAATGGAGAGGGTGCTAGGCTGGATGTAGTTAGTGCAAGTTTAAATGTAATAATAATAATACAGTGGCGGATCCAGGGGCACAGGGGCACGTGCCTCCCCGGCCAAAAAAGAAAAGAGAAAAAGGAGGGAAAGAAAAAGGAGAGGAAAGAAAAAAAGGGAAGAGAGAAAGAAGAAGAAAAGAGGGAGGAAAGAAAGGGGAGAGGAGAAAAAGGAGGGGAAAGGGGAAGAGAGAGGAGAGAAAGGCGGAAAAAGAAGAAAGGGGGAAAGACGGAGGAGAGAAAAGGGTAAAAGGAGAATAATGAGAAGGGAAAAGAAAGAAAGGGGGATAATATTATAAGAAGGTGTTTTTTACCGGGTAAGGGGCGGAGGGGATGCAATTTTAAGTCGAACATGACTAATACCAAAGATTTTATCTCCTTTATAACTTATAACTTAGTCTTGAATTAATTTCCGATATACCTATTCTTAGTGCTCTTTCAGCATGCAGATTTTCCCCGCCATTAATCCTGCCACAGTTGCTGGTTTCATTGTCATATTATTTTCTGTCATCCCTGTGGCCGCGAAGAGCCTCCCACAAAGTTTCTATCCGTTTCGCAAGCACTTTTTCCATCGCCTACATGTAATGCTTATTGCTTCCAGTTTGCAAAAGATCCCAGTGGCGGATCTATGGGGATGGGGAGGGGTTAGGGGTTTAACCCCCTTGGGCTGCCAAGTGAAAATGTGATGTGAATAGAAAAACGCCATCATGTGTCCAGACCCACACAGTATCCGCATCGTCATCGGGTCAAACCCCTTAAACTGTTACTTGATTTAAAAGACGTTATCATGCACTTCTTTTATGGTCTCCATTGTGTTAGTAGATGCCAGGAAAACATCACTTACGAAGGTTCAAAATAGCAACAACAAAAATCGTCTCGACGCTACCCGGCTCGGACTTCGCGGCTCGTGGACAATGTTCCGCATCGTCATTGGGTAGAACCCCTTAAACTGTTACTTAAGTGATTTAAAAGACGTTATCATGCACTGCTTTTTATGGTCTCTATTGTGTTGGTATATAGATGCAAGGAAAACATCACTTACGGGGTTCAAAATAGCAACAACAAGGGGGTAGGAGAAAGCAATTTTACGTCATATTACTCCAGAGAGTGCCTGAAAATGCACCTAATGTGGTTCTAAAATTGCAAATGCTTCCTACTCAGGGAGGGGCCCCTCCCAGACCCACCCCACTTGGTCGCTCCGCTCCCTCGCCGCGGGCGCCTCGCTCCATCGTTTTTCATATATTTCACCCCATGCGATTTTGTGCCCCCCCCCCGGCCAGAAATTCCTGGATCCGCCACTGTAATAATAATACTCAGTTCTTTTATAGCGCATAACACATTACAGGATAGCATGTCCCTATGCGCTTTAAATAGAAAGGATAGAATTACAAGAAAAGTAATACAAATTAGAAAATACACTTAGAAGCAAAAAGTACATGTACATGCTAAGAGATAATTGATGTACAATTCTAAGGCTCAATGGAGGGGTGCTAGGCTGGATGTAGTTAATACAAGTTTAAATGAAATCATGCTCGGAGATAGATGGAGTTAGTTAATGTATATTTCTAAGGCTTCAATTAATGGAGGGGTGTGCTAGGCTGGATGGAGGGGGTGCTAGGCTGGATGTAGTAGTGCAAGTTTAAATGAAATCATGCTCGGAGATAGATGGAGTTAATTAATGTATATTTCTAAGCTCAATGGAGGGTGCTAGGCTGGATGTAGTTAGTGCAAGTTTAAATGAAATCATGCTCGGAGATAGATGGAGTTAGTTAATGTATATTTCTAAGGCTCAATGGAGGGGGTGCTAGGCTGGATGTAGTTAGTGCAAGTTTAAATGAAATCAGAGATAGATGCATGGAGTTGATATTTCTAAGGCTCAATGGAGGGTGCTAGGCTGGATGGATAGGCTGGATGTAGTTAGTACAAGAAATAGAAATATACATTAATTAACTCCATCTATCTCCGAGCATGATTTCATTTAAACTTGTACTACTACATCCAGCCTAGCACCCCCTCCATCCAGCCTAACACCCTCCATTGAGCCTTAGAAATATACATTAATTAACTCCATCTATCTCCTAGCATATGATTTCATAAAATTGCAACCCTCCATCCAGCCTAGCACCCCTCCATTGAGGCATAGAAATATACATTAATTAACTCCATCTATCTCCGAGCATGATTTCATTTAAACTTGTACTACTACATCCAGCCTAGCACCCTCCATTGAGCCTTAGAAATGTACATTAATTAACTCCATCTATCTCCGAGCATATGATTTCATTTAAACGTGCACTAACTACATCCATGCAGCCTAGCACCCCTCCATCCAGCCTAGCACCCTCCATTGAGCCATAGAAATATACATTAATTAACTCCATCTATCTCCGAGCATGATTTCATTTAAACTTGTACTACTACATCCAGCCTAGCACCCTCCATCGAGCCTTAGAAATATTAACTCCATCTATCTCCTAGCATATGATTTCATATAAAATTGCACTAACTACATCCAGCCTAGCACCCTCCATCCAGCCTAGCACCCTCCATTGAGGCATAGAAATATACATTAATTAACTCCATCTATCTCCGAGCATGATTTCATATAAAATTGCACTAACTACATCCAGCCTAGCACCTCCTCCATCCAGCCTAGCACCCTCCATTGAGCCTTAGAAATATACATTAATTAACTCCATCTATCTCCTAGCATATGATTTCATATAAAATTGCACTAACTACATCCAGCCTAGCACCCTCCATCCAGCCTAGCACCCTCCATTGAGCCTTAGAAATGTACATTAATTAACTCCATCTATCTCCGAGCATATGATTTCATTTAAACGTGCACTAACTACATCCATGCAGCCTAGCACCCTCCATCCAGCCTAGCACCCTCTCCATTGAGCCTTAGAAATATTAACTCCATCTATCTCCGAGCATGATTTCATTTAAACTTGTACTAACTACATCCAGCCTAGCACCCTCCATCCAGCCTAGCACCCCCTCCATTGAACCTTAAAAAATATCAACTCCATCTAGGTTCAAGGTTCAAGGTTCAAGGTTCAAGGTTCAAGGTTCATTTTATTTCTTTCTTTCACAACATTTTTACATATAATAATAGAACAAAAAACAGCATAAGAAAAACAATTTAAGTGCAATTTTAAGTCGATATATAATCCTAATGAAAGAAAGTGGAGACCTTAGAAAAGCTGGGCTTGTAAGAGCAAGGTCCCCATATAACATAATCCATCAATGTTTCACTTTTTAAAATGTTTCAAAGTTATCAAAACTACACATGATTAAATATGGGGGAAATATTTACAAAAGGGATAGCTTGAAATTTGAAAAGGAGAGGATGAAAATATATACAAAAGGATCGAGAGGAAAAAGCAAACTGGAACGAGAAAAACAACAAAACAGAGAAAACAGAGAAAGAAGGAAGTTATATGTATATAGAGGAAAATGGTATTTGGTGTAAAGAAAAAGAAAAATAGAAGAGAGGGGGAGAGAGAGAGAGAGAGAATGTGAAATGCTGACATTTATATTGAATAATCAAACATAACAAAAACAAAAGATAATGCACGTTATCAATAACAATTAATAAATTATTACTTAATATCATTTCTGGTGATATAATTTTTACGTTAATTCTCGACATAGTTACTCAATAAATGTAATTTCAATTTGACTTTAAAAACAAAGACACTGACAGATCTAGTTACATTGATAGGAAGTGAGTTCCAAAACTTGGGACCAGTACAAGCCAGCGTCTTCAGAGCAAAAGCAGTTCTTACACGTGGAATATGAAGTGCAGTTGCCTGCCTTGTATTATAGCTATGAATTTGATTGTTCTTTCGAAATATTTGTACTAACGCATTTGGGAGAGTACCATTTTCAAAACCATACATAATTGCGCCTAACTGTATAAAGTAAATGTCTTCAACCTTCAATAGCTTATTACTGTAGAACAAAACATTAGTATGAGCACGATAGCTCGCATTAAAAACAACTCTAACCACCCTCTTTTGGGCAACACAAATCTTATCTAATTGTGTTTTCAATGACTTCCCCCATGACAGCACTCCATAATTGAGATAAGGCAAAATTAAAGTAGAATACAAAATAAGCAAAATTTCTTGTGGGACAAAAGAACTTAATTCATAAATTACACCAGTATTTCTAGACACGACTTTACAAATATTAGTACAATGAGATGCCCAAGACAGCTTCTCATCAATATGTAGCCCAAGAAACTTGGTGGAAGTTACTCTCGCAACATTAACATCATCAAAAAGTACATTTCCAGGTACATCCTTTAGGGAGTTACTAAAAAACATATAGTTTGTCTTTTGAAGATTCAAGGACAACTTATTTGCATGAATCCACAAAATAACTTTCTTTAATTCAATATTAATTGTATCTAATAAAACTTCAGGGTTTTTACGAGAAAAAATACACTTGAATCATCTGCAAAGAATATGAAAGATATGATAGATATGAAAGAAAGTACATCAGATGAAAGATAAAAATCATTAATATATAATATAAAAAGAAGGGGCCAAGAAGCATATGATTTCATTTAAAACGTGCACTAACTACATCCAGCCTAGCACCCCTTCCATCCAGCCTAGCACCCCCTCCATTGAGCCATAGAAATATACATTAATTAACTCCATCTATCTCCGAGCATGATTTAAACTTGTACTACTACATCCAGCCTAGCACCCTCTCCATTCAGCCTAGCACCCCCTAGGATCTGGAGTAGGCGTGGCGCGGACGAGTAAGTGCGATGACGTTCGTGACGTCATATAGTCATGTTTATTCATGAGGCCGCCAGCCCTTACCAGCCTAGCACCTTCGTACGCTACCTGTTGCCGTACTGACTGTTAGTTTTGTATTCGGGCCGAGTGCGTTTATATATTTATATTTATGTTATTATTATTAAATACTGCTACAGCTCACTCCAGCTCGATAGATGATAATCAGTGAGACTGGGGTAATATCGTACAAGTAATCAGTAATCACTTCCAACACTACAGGACTCTAATTTGACACTTTACTACAACTCCTACAGCCTAAATTGAGCAGAGCCTGGATATAGACTACTAGTATATGGTAGCTACCGCCGCTCTGGCGCTACCTCACAAGGGTAGCATAATTGGCACCAAGATTAGTGGACATATGAATATTCATTAATCCCTACGTCACAGACGTGCGTCGTGCGTCATATCCACATGTACTATCCACCATTTGTCAGTAAATATGGAGACGATGGACCAACGGATAGCCAACGTTGGCCCAACGTCGTATAGCCAACCAATATCCACCATTTATCAGTAAAAATGGAGGCAATGGACCAACGTTTAGTCAACGTCGGCCCAACGTCGTATAGCCAACCAAAATCCAAATCTTCGCCTTGAGATTTCCTTTTGTAGGTGCCCTTTTTTTCCAGAAAGTACCCTCTTTTGTTGGTGCACCCCCCACTTTGGAAGCCGCCCCTGAAGTGAGCATTTTATGGTTTTACATGGATATAAATTATATGGGCCTACACAAGTACAGTTACACAGTTGTATTAAAATGAGGACTAGGATTTACATTTGATTTACGACTTTGACTTTCCTGTGTTTTCCTCTTTTCTACTTAGGATTGAAGAAAAGAGGAAAAACCCCGGACAATTTTCACTCTGCATCTCATTGGACATTTTCAATTTAGCGTGGGCTTGGGTATATCTGTGTGTGTGTGTGGGGGTGAGTGTGTGAGGGTGTCTGCCTCTCCCCTCTCTCTCTCTCTATCTCTCTCCCTTCTCCCTCTCTCTCTCTCTCTTTCTCTCTCTCCCAACTTTTATAGTTCTGCTATCAGTCTGTCCTTTTTTTTTTCTCTCATCCCATGCTTTTCTCTACATCTTTACCCATCTTTGCAGTCTATTTTGTTTCCGTTAGGAAGGTCAAGGAAGAGAGAGAGAGAGAGAGAGGTGTAAGAATAATAATGAAGGACAATATCTTCAGGAGAAGGGAATAAAAAAAAAAGGAAAAGAGAGCGAGTTATAGAAAGATCCAATACTAGAAATAAATAAATATAGATAATAATCATGTCAATGAATAACATTAAACATTATAGTTTGATGTATTTATTTCGAAGAGTATGAATATATATTACCATAGAAATGTGCACCCTCTTGAACATTATATACTAAAATCTAAATAGGCCTATGCATTACATCATCAATTATTTACATGTATTTCAGAGAATTGTCCATAATACGATATCACATTCTTTATCCAATTAGCATGAATCAATCTGAAATGAAAACAAAGCACAAACTAAATACTCTGATTATATTTAATTTTTGTCAATAAATCGAGAGGCCGAATGCAAAAGTATTTTGACATACATTGGGAGATCAGGATAGGGACAAATCGCCCCTCACCACCCCGCCATCTTGCTCCCTTTCATGAAGAAGTTGTTATTTTTTATAATTACTTTTGCCGCTTCATATCTCCATTTTAAAATGAAAGTTCCCCGTGACAGTTCAATTCAATTCGATTTCAATTAAATTTGATTCCATTTTAAAACAATGTGAACACAAGTACATGGGCAAAATAACAGCAATCAGATCATGAGATACAATGTTGTCATAAAATACAAAGTGTCTATAACTATCTGTAGACATGCATGGTTCATGGGCATCTTAACTCAGATTTCTTCTTGTTTTTGCAAAATTCTAGGGGGTCATACTTTTTAAACCTTGAACAGCCATGTGTTGCATCTCTTATACAGTGAACAACCCAGTATGAGACCTTTATTTCAGCTGATTTTACTTCATGCCAACCTTTTTATGTACTGATTCTTGACAAAAATAATCGCATTTGATTTTCCATCTCGCTAATAAAGATATGAAATATATATAACTTAAAGAAATACAATTAATTTTCAAGATTTTTTTTAAAAACAAAAATAATGTAAAGATTATTATATATATATATATTATATATATGGTGAGATGTAATGCAGAAAAGTCTCGATATTGCGATTTGCCTTTAATTTTTAAAAGACGCATTTCCTTTCGCTTCAGGCCCTGTCTTAGAGAGACAATTATAAGGGTAACATGATTATAGTTCAGTAACTTCTAGTTTCCCGTAGTCGTAGTCTTGTCCCTGCACCAACTTCAACTTGTAGACGCACACCGGGTAGATGAGGAAGTTGATAATCACGATGATAATATGGTGGTATAAAAGAGGTTTATACGAGTATACCCCCTCTCAATATTTAGGGCAACTCCCATCATTTGCGGATGCCCCCTTATATTTCCAAATTCTTGATCTGTGACTAGCAATGGTTACATCAAGAACACACGTCTTTAATTTACTTTGCAATAATATCATGTTAATCATTTTACGGAAGTATCGGCAGTGGCGCATCGTAAGTCAGGCAATCGAAAGGAACGACCACAGTCACTGGATAAACTCGGGGGTGTTGGAGAAGTAGGGTCAATATCGCTTTATGTTCTCCCCCTATCCTTCCCCTTTTCTCTGTCTTACACGTTTTCTTTTGTTAGTTTACTTTTTCATTCGAATGGGGGCACTTGCCCTCATCATGCCCTTTCCAATGCTACGTCACTGAGCATCAGAACATAGTAGCACTATTACCATCAGAACATATAGTAGCACTACCATCAGAACATAGTAGCACTATTACCATCAGAACATAGTAATACTATTATCCAACTAGTGGCATACGGAGGAAAAGGCCATGATGCCGAACTTCTCTCGGTTGATGTATTTCTGGAGACCACTGATTAAACGACTTTATTGACAACAGAACCATAATCCTTGCTCTTAACCTCTTCAGTATTCTTGGTGGAACTCAGATGCTGCGTTTGACAAACAAACAAAAAAAAGACCAAAAGAGGAATATAAAGAGAAAAGGAAAAGGAAAAGAAAAATAGAAAAGGGCAAGGAGAAAAGAAAAAGAGGAAGGGAAAATAGAAAGAGAAAGAAGAAAGATAAAAGAGAAAGAGAAATGAGAAAGGGAAAAGAGAAAGAGAAGAGAGAAGAAACATAGAACAGAGAAAGGAGAAGAAAAAAACAGTTTGATAATCAATATCAAAGCATTGCTCCTAAGAGGAAACACGATATTGATAAAAAACGAGACAATGTGAGAATACAAGCGATTAATTTAAAACCTCTCTAAAGTGTTTGGAGCCCAACACATTTGACGGCAAACAATCACTTCAATTGTATAATGAATTGAAAGAGGATGTCATTTAACACTGACTTCTGCAAGGATTTTGAGAATATATGTGTTTGAAGACGAATATTGATGAAAGAATAAAATTTTTAGGTTTTCTGCGTACAACACAAAAGCCAAGTTTTGTATTCTTTCATCAATATTCGTCTTCAATCACATTTTTTTTTGAAAATCCTTGCAGAGTTGAGTGTTATATGACATCCTCTTTCACATCATTACACAATTTAAGTGAAATTTTGCCATCAAATTTGTTAGCGATTTGGGGCTCCCAACACTTTAAAGGGGCTTTAACGAAACTTTTCGTGCATTTCCATTACATACCTGTAGATCTAATCAAATCTATTCATTGAAATAAAAATCATGTGTTTTTTCATTATAATCATGAATGCATGAAAATGATAAAGAAAAATTATGAGAAATACAAATGCTCAAGTAAAACAAACTGACATAATAATAGCTTGTGTTGTCTCCTGTTTATATGTCATTCATTTGGGGAGGGTTTATTTGTAATTTACATGGGGAGGAGGAGGACATGTGTAAGTATACCCACAGATACGCCACTGTTATCTAACGATTATCCTTAATGTTCGTCATTTAATTGCTTTGTTTTTAGTCTTTTTAATTTGTCGGTGTTTGTTTGTATAGATTTATTTTGATTTTTATTGATTTCTTTTTCTTTTTCGGGGTGTTGGAAAGTGAGATAATGGTGTTACCTTGATCTCTTCATCCTTCAATCTGTCTTTTCTCGCTCTCCATGCTCGCCAGACGAGAAAATTTATGAGTCCGATCACGATCCCACCCCCTACAGATACGAGTAGGACGATGACCGAGAGCACCACATACTGGGGGATCTGAACGTAATTATGATACAGGTCTGTGTATTCCACTGGGAGGGTCGCGCTCTGAAGAAAAAGATTTAAAAAGTTAGAAAATAAAAAATGCTGATGACAACAACATCAACGATGACAAAATAACAACAACCATACTACTACTACTACTTCTACTACTGTACTACTACCTTCTTCTGTTACTGCTACTGCTACTACTAATAATAGTAATATGTAGTACTTATCAGGGGCGGATCCAGCCGGCGGCGATGGAGGGGGCGGCGAATAATAAGCGCGGGGGGGGGGGGTATGGAGCACTATTTTTTTTTTACTCAACACCCCTCTCCAGGGGAAGGCTCCCCCCCCCTGGATCCGCCACTGGTACTAATGGTACTAGTACTACTAGTGTTACTACTACTACTACTACTACTACCAATTTTACTACTAATACTACTACTAATAATAATTATACTGATAATGATGATGATTATTATCATTATTACTATCATTAAAATAATTCAAATTATAATGATGATAAAACGTTTTCTAATTAAGCGCAGAAGTCTGACCTGAGCACTGTTAACACATAAAAGTAGTGTACATGCACATTATAATTACAATAACATAATTATAGACATAGTATTTATAGATATACATATAATGTATGTAATATTTAGATATGGGTATTATCGTCTTTTGAGAGCCAGACAAAAGGACAAATAAAACTAATAAGTAAACATCAACATATGAAATGCAGAGAGGAGAGGGGAGGGGGCTCAACGAAGTTAACGAACTCCGAAAACAAAGATTAAACAAAGGTAGGAAAGTTAAAGGGCGATGAGAACTGGCTAAGTAAATATAAACAAATGAATGCAAATAAGAAGAAAGATAAAATCTTGAATGATAGACATTTCATGCAGTAATAATTCATATTACAATGAAATCATGCAAGTAAATTTTATCTCATGAGCTAATTGAGAGTCTTAATATATTTCTGGATGTTTTAGGGCGAGAATACTCTTGATTTTTAATATGCAGTTTAATAACTATTGGTTTGTTGGTTGGTTTGTTTGTTACTTGGTTTTTACCTGACTGCCAAGAAAGAATGTGTATATGCTTGTAAGTAAGCAACCAGGAGACCGAATGTTTACGTCCTCTCGGAGGGACTTGGTAATGAGGATTAATACCTTACCAAAGGGCACTAGCGCATCGACTTGGCTTTGAACCCGGAACCTCCCGGTTACGAGACCACTGCTCTACCACTGAGTTGTCGCATTCCATGCAACTTTTATTCATGGAAAACATTGAGGAACAAACGGGCGTTGACATAAAATAAAAAACGATTGATAAAATACTCCTTAGAAAATAGTTGATTATAAGAATGGTTATATGATCACCTCATTTAACCATATCAGTGGAAGATACATTTCCCTTATATGCTCTGCTTGCCTGTGGATTGATAAAATGGAAAAAAATAGGTAATTTTTGGCCTGAACTCTCACCATCCGTTCCGTGTGGCCTCCCAATATTAAATATAACGACAACACCATCTCCTCATCATTAAAGTTTATTTTAATAGCAATTATTGGATGATTCCATAAATTTGAATAATTTTGTATAATTCCTAAATTATACAAATACAAATGAAGTATGATTAGAATAGTATTCAGTAATGAAAAGTACAAGTCGAGGAGGTTAGCATATTCCATGTGTTTAGGCAGTGGAATCACACAAAGAATTTCAAAGTAATTTAATATTCAAATGAGTTACCGAGCCCTTATGAAAGGGCGGTGTCTTGCATGGTATTCAGCTTTTGAAGGGAAAAATTAATGCAAGAATGAGAAGAGTAAACAACATAAACACTAATTTTTCCTTATGTGAAAGAACAGCATTCATTTCTAATCACTTTTCTTTCTTTCACCTCTCGCAAATGGTCACTCAGTGCATTATTGTAGACTTTCAGTGTAAGTAAAACAAACACGAAGTACATTTGTACATTTTTGTCTGTATGAGTACTATGAGCTAAAGGACATTTGTGTGATGGCAAGGATGTATATCACCTGGGTGGAGAGCGGCAAATGTAGATTAATGTTTTTGCTAGAGATCACTGATTCGGTGGCAGGGATTCGAACCGAACCCCATATCATGAGCTTCATAGTCCTGTGATTCATTCACTAATTCACGACACATCAAAGTACTATCTTTCAATACAAATTAAATCGTCCTATATACTTACTAATGACACATCAAAGTACTATCTTTCAATATAACTTGAATCGTCCTATATACATGTAATTGGTAAATGAAGGTTTATATTTGCGGACAAGACGAGATGAATAAATTATAGGAAAGATGGTTATCATACTCACGGGATAAAATCATATGGTCCAACCTTTAAATTCACCTGAGCCCGCAGATTTCCCCTGAATGTAACGCCAGATATCTGAGGAAAAAAATTATAAGCATAATAAAACACTTGTGAACGTAATAGTCTAAATATTAGTCACCAATTCATTGTTATCATTGATGTCCGATATGCGAAAATAACTTGATTTGTATAACATGTGCTTTAACGGTTATATTCTATATATTTTTTAATATTATTTAGTAATACGTTCAACGGTGATATATAACAATTACAATTTGTTATAACACGTGGTCTCATTGAGTGTGATTACATGGGTATTGGTGTTGTCAGTCTCTATTGTGTAAGACATCGAATATGTATCAAAAGAAAAATAAACATTTGAGAAAGCGAAATAGTATAGACGAAGAACAGAAGATGTAATCCGATCTAGAAGGAGAGTAACAATAATCAAAATATATCAAACAGAATATTTAAAATTAACATTTTAAGAGGCGTAGAAGAAGTAATGTTGAAGAAAAAAAATAAAAAAGGAGAAGACGAAGAAAGCTGGTGAAGAATAACATGGACTTAAGAACATGAAGAAAAAGGAAAACATAAATAAAAGGCAAATTATGCGGTTTTTTTTACCGGTTCAATTTCAGCCTCTACTCCATGAACATTGAAGTTAGGTGTCATGCCAATGACGTCATCGAAAAGTTTGTCATCTCCGTAGAGAAAATGTGGTGATGACAGATAAATAGGTGCTTCTGTTTACCGAATATTCAAGACAGAAAAAATAAAACTGTTTGTATTAAAACATAATTTTGAAACATATCTATTTATTCACATTTCTTATGTCCTTTGAGAATCTCCATTTGCTATACTGTCCACCCAGGTGATACAATTGGGTACCCTGAAGAAATAAATTCCTTGAAACAAATATACAAGAATATGCTAGCTTTCGAAGAACGCGTTCTAGATAAAATTCAAATAAACCATGATATTTATAATCAATTATTCAATTGAACATTAATCTAAGTGAGCGATCAATCAATAAAGTAATAATGAATAAACTAATAAAGTAATTTTAGGATGATATGATGTTGTATTTTTATATTGAATATTCTTGTAAAAAGTGAAGACATCGTATTTTATGTTTACTAAAACTAGAAATGGGAAGGGCGGCTTTATGTCACAGTTATAAGGTTAACTTTTTTCTCTCCCTGACGTTCCAGAGATTGCATAATCTAAACTTGTATAACTGACTTTTTTCTGATTTGTCATATATTTTCTTTATTGCCAGATACAATAATAATAATACTACTACTAATAATAATAATAATAACAACAATAATAATAATAATAACAATAATAATAATCATTATAAAAATAATAATAATAATAATAATAATAATAATAATAATAATAATAATAATAATAATAATAATAATAATAATAATAATAATAATAATAATAATATAATAATATAATAATAATTATAATAATAATATTAATAATAATAATCATAATAATAATAATGAAACCAATAATTAAATATATAAAATTAAGAATCAGTCAAGTAAACAATTAGTCAAGCAATTACGAAATAAAGCAATGATAATGAAAAAGTGAAGGGAAAGAAGAAGAATGAAATAGAAAGGAAGAGCAGTATAATAATAATAATAATAATAATAATAATAATAATGTTTTAAAGTCCACTCCAAATTTTATTAAACCGAAAATGGAAATTCTTTTTGCCCAATTGATCGTGAGCCCGGCAGCCACTGGGCAGCGCCAGATCGACATTGCTCTATCCCCTTATTGTTGAACGCCAAACAAGGTAGCAGCAACTCCCATCTTTTAACGTCTTTTGGTATGACGCGGCCGGGGTTCGAACCCACGACCTCCCGGTTGTGAGGCGGACGTTCTACTGACTGAGCCAACACACCGGTACTTATATATGGCTCCCCTGGGTAAATATCATCGATTTTTACTTACGAAAATAACATTCACTGACATTGATCAATCCTGTAGGGGGGCAGGTGGTCTGATCAGGGGTGCAAAAATCGATGTTAGTGGGGTAGATGCTGGCATTGGCATACAGGTACTCTGGTGCGCTGAAGTAATACAACCATATACCACGGAACTCCCGGTAGCCCTTATACTCTAACAAGCCAGATCTGCAAATTATCAAAAACAAAAAATTGCTTAAATTATTAAATAACAGCAAAACAAACATTAGTTATTCCGCGAAAACAGTTTCACTTACCCCCACCCCGCCCCTTCTCTCTATCCTTTCATTGAGAGAGCTCTCATGGGTTATTATTATAACACTAATAAAAGTATCATGTAGTTTGTACAATAGGGCTGTACTAGTTTATGATGCCGCAGCTTGTGTAAAATATAAGGAGTATTATATCAAACGCTTGAACATGATACGGGAACATTTGATGGTGATTCCTGAACATTGTTTTCCTTTAATACAAGAGGAGTTAAAATCCACCCTAGAGATACCTCGTTTTCCACTCAAAAAGTGTAGTGGAAGTAGGGGAATCCACTCCAAACTATAGTGGAATCCACTCCAAAGTAGTGGTTAATTCATCTTTTGAGAGTGGATTCCACTACTATGAGCGTGGATATCCACTCAGAAACGAAGTGATCCCAAATAATCCAGACAAATCACAAAAGTGGATTTCCATTCCTGTACATTTAGGGAGTTGTTAGACTTACCGACACACATAGGTAGAGTAGACATACACCTCTTCATCTTTGTCTACGAATGGATGCATTATCGTCCCATCTGAAATAGGAAGGAAAAAAATAAACAAACTTATAATAATATTTGACAACTACTACATGTATTATATTTATCCAATCGGAGACGCTACGGGTACCTAAAGGTGCATCTAGTTGTGGTCTCGTGAGTATGTCACCAGACTATGGATCGCAAGGTATAATGTTCGAATCTCTGCCATGGCACTAGTTGGCAAAACATTAATGTCCATTTGCCACTCTCCACCCACTTGAAGTAAATGTGTACCCGGAAAGATAAATCCCTTGAATGCCAGGGCGCCTTTCAGGGTAACTCGGCTAAAACCGGGGTAATAGTAGTAAAGCGCACAGAGAAATTAGTATTAAGCGCTGTATAATTGAAATAATTATTATCATAATTTTTCTTCTTCTCCTTCTTCTTCTTCTTCTTCTTCTTCTTCTTATCATTATTATTATTACTGTTGTTATTATTATTATCATTATTATTATTTCTTTTATTATTATTATTATTATTATTGTTACTATTATTATAATTATCATTATTATTATTATTATTATTACTATTATTATTATTATTACTATTATTATTATTATTACTATTATTATTATTATTACTATTATCATTATTATTATTATTGCTGTTGTTGTTGTAATTATATTTTTATCATCATAAACATTATCATTATCAATTTTTTTTTTAATTATACAGAAAATAATGAGCCTATGAAAAATTGGGTGTATCGGATAGTGGTGTAATCGGCAAAGTATAAAAAGAACGGAAAAATCTCCGAGGGCAAATCTTTTCATCTTTCCATATCAAGCCTAATTAGTAGAACTATGTTTCTCATTGTTTGATTATTATTATTGTAATTACTTCTATTCTTAGTATTATTACCACCGATATTACTGACCTGTTCCATTCAAGGCATTGGCGTAGTCTGTAGTCCACCAAGGTAGTAACTTCTCTCTTTTCCACATATCCATCTGATTGAGCATCATAAGATCATCTTCACCGGTATACACCGACCACAAGCCATCGTCACTGTTGTTGTACTGAGAAGAGCAAGATAGAATATATAGTGGTATCAATTAAGAAATATAAAATACAGAAAGAGAGTCAGAAAGGGAGACAGACGGGGGGGGGGCAGACAATGTTAAGCGCCGACCAAACACCATCACGAGAGAATTAGAGCGAGAATGAGTATTGATAAATAAATAACTGAAACTGGTTGGAGAGAGAGAGAGAGAGAGAGGGCATACACCTGTATCGACCCAAATACCATCATCACTATTGATGGGTCTGAGAAAGAGCAGGGTAGAATTAGAGAGAGAAATGACAATTAACTGAAACTGACACTGGTATCAACGTAGGATGAAAATGACAGAGAGAAAGAGAAGAAGAAAAAAGTAACAGACACCGATATACACCAAAGAGATGTCCACCATCTTCTCCATTATTGATATAAAAAAGAGTGAGATGGATTAAAGAGAGAAGGGATAATAAATAAATAAATAAATAACTGAAACTGGTAGGAGAGAGAGAGGGAGGGGGCAGACACCTGTCTCGACCAAAATACCGTCATTACTATTGTTGTACTGAGAGAGAGATAGAGAGCAGGATATAATTAGAGCGAGAAGGAGTACTGACAATAATTAACTGAAAGTGATGGTGGTATGGGATTAAAGAATGCGGAAAGAGATAGAGAGAGCGCACACAAGAGGGAGAGAGAGAGAGAGAGAGAGAGAGATGTGGAGAAGGGACGAAGGGCAAAGAGAGGGGAAAGAGAGAAACATAGACAGCATAGGTGAAATACAGGCAATCAGACAGAGAGATTGGAACAGAGAGATAGAGAGAAAACAAAAGATGGGCAATGACAAATTGTGAAAAGAGAAACGACGACTTCTAGACAATATGAACACAACAGAAACCAAAGTCATTATTTTGCCACTCACCCCCATTAGTATCCCAAAGTTGGTAAAAGGAACAACTTCTTCACCAAGAATCCTTTGGGCTAGTTCCAAATACTTGTCCGGATAGCCCCAGACGAAGCCATCAACTGACAGTTCTATGATGACATCTGCTCTGGAAAGCTCGTGAATGAGTTCCCAAGCCTTCTGCACCAAGTCCGGGGCGTTCTTGAGCCAGTGGGCAATAGTCTGTGACGTTAAGAGGAAATGTCATCATGGTTAACGAATGGAAGGAACGCTGATGGTTAAAAAACTTGACTACTATAGAACTGTGACGTTTCTGAGGACTTGCAGCTATTATGCATACTTGGTAAGGGGCTAAGCTTTATATTGTGATTCGTGAAAAGAATTTACTAAACAAAAGGTCAAATTTCAGTCTTTGACATACACTACCCCGAATTTAAAATTGAGTTCAGATAAGTTCTCCGAGTTTTCATGAGACAAAAGTTTCAACAACTTGGTTTTGGCCTCGTGGACCTTTTGACATTGAGTGAAAAACATGGAAGATGCCATTTCCACTCATCCAAAATTTAATCCACTATGAGGGGAGCAGGATCCGTGTTTTTGCAGGAGGGAGAGGCACAGTTTAACAAAATTCTGACAAGCCAAAAAAAGAGGAAAGGCCATCAAATTTTCAGGTTGCAATCTATACACATACAGATCTCGGACGAGCCAAAATAAAGAAACATATGCAAAAGTTATCAGATTTTTGGCAGGTGCCTTTTGGATTGGAAATTGAAAAGGAACATTTACTTGTATGTTACGTACTAGAGGTATGCCTTTCATATCCCACAATCATGTATCTTACTCACAAAGACAGGACTGTTGACTGCGATGAAGGTGTCTGATTCGGGACCGACAGACATCTCCAGGTCAAAGACAAAACTCTTCATGTTGAGGTAGCTTGCTGTCCTGTTATCGTAATGGGTTATGTTCACCTTCGGACGATACTCCCTGATGGGTGGTTGAGAAATTAAAGAGTTTGATTTTATTTTGAGTTTATTTCATATTATAGAGATACATCGTCATCTTACATATATCATTAATTGTTTAATCAATTCAATGTATGAATGGATAGCCGTAAGCTTGATTAAAAGTGTGATAGAGATCGACGTCCAACAAGTGAATTTTGTTACCTGATTGTCAACATTTTCAGGGGAGTCGCCAGACCATTTTGAATGGGGGAGTCAACAAGCAAAATGAAGGAAAATTATCATATTTTTTGTGACTTAAGATAACTGATACCATTCTTCGATTTTCTATCACATTTTTCATTTGATGTATTGAGTTAGACATTTTGGTTTAGCAGATATTAATCTTTAAAAATAAAAATATGTATATAGGTCTAATTATATATATATATATATTTTAAGAATACGGTGCCTGAGAGAGGGAGAGAGAGAGAGAGAGAGAGAAGGGGAGAGAGGGGGAGAGAGAGGGAGGGACAGACAGAGACAGAGAGAGACAGAGAGAGAGGAAGAGACAGAGAGAGAGAGAGAGAGAGAGAGAGAGAGAGAGAGAGGGGTGGGATAACGGGGATTATGTATAGACATTCCCTTGTCCGAGGTTTTACCCACCTGTATGTATAAGGTCCCAGCTCTACTAGTCTGGCTGGTCCGCCTTGTAAGAACTCCTCGGGGTTGGTGAGGTTCCAGAACCAGAACTGGAAATAAATTGGGATAGGGACCTCTTCCCACAGAGGGTAGGCCAGGGCACTGGGGACAATGATTCCCTCCTGTTACATTGGAGTGAGAGAAATGTGGGGAAGAGAGGGAAAGAAGAAGGGAGAGACGGAGAGAGAGAGAGAGAGAGAGAGAGAGAGAGGGGAGGGAGGAGAAGGGAAGGGAGCAGATAGATAGAGACAGACAGAGAGAGATGGGCAGACAAAGAGAGGGGCATGCAGAGAGAGAGAGAGAGAGAGAGAGAGGAGAAAGAAAAGGATGAAAGAAAAGAGGGAAGAAAGATGAAGAAATAAAGGAGGTGAGTGAGGGATAACGATTGTGGGAATACAACATCTTTATATATGTATAGCTGACAGGAAATGGGTGAGAGAGCATTATATTATGTCCTTTACGTCAACACATTGATTATAGCATGACCATACACTATAGCTTTCAACATTGAATTGTATATAAAATTATTATGGTGTCTGTGACATGGCAAAAATTGGGAAGGAATGTTAGCGATACTGTCGGAAATTTTAACTTACCTGTTCCAAGACTTTTAAAATGACGACATCTGTGACAGGAATGAGAATGATTCCAATACTGGCCATGATCGCACCGGCCACACCCCAACAAATCAACTTATTGGACGAAACCCTCGCCATCTTGAATATTATGAAGTGGCAGTGCTTCCTCTGTAAAATATATATATATATATAATAATCTGAGAAACATTGCATTTAATAGCTTAAGCTTAATGTTCCTATAGGCCGATAACTACGTGTCACAGTAGCAATTACAATAGGATAAACATCATAAAACTTGTGAGTGTCAAATCATTTCAAGATGGCATCAAGTCAAATAGAAAACGTAATAGAATCATAAAAGAAATTATTCAATAACTATATCATTAATTGACACCTGTAAACACTGTTTTGAGAATTTACTCAGTTTAGCAGTACAGTCGTTCATCGTCTAGACACCCAACGAAACAAGATTTACCACGGTAACTACGACACAAACTAGACTTCAAATCAATCACTTCAGTTTAGTGAATACAAACACAATCATCTTTGCTTACATCATTTGACAGATTAGAACATCCATGCACGGTACTTACTTCTTTAAATGTTGTCCACGGTCTAAAATTCGACTTTTCTATCACGACCAGTATCACTCTCAAAGTAAAAAATGTGAGTGGTTGACGGTTATGGTGAAATTTGAAGAGCGAGTTCTTTTCCTCGTAATCGTGGTAATAGCACGTACATCATTAATACTGTTAATGTCACCTTACTTCCACACACTCTAATTTTGTTTTCATTTGGCCTTGTGATGCAATTATCAATTAGCAAACTTTTTTGATTACCTAAGCAAACAAATCCAAAGTCCTAGAAGTAAATGGCGTTCAACTCTGTTTTTAACCGATTCATCAAGGCGCTATTTGCATAAGTAAATCAACAATATTATGAGAATTATCGAAATACTTGCCAGTGCTGACTAGCTATAATTCATTTATTTTTATGAAACTCCTTCAATTTATTCTGACGGGGCATGTACCTATTGTTTGCTCATCAAGTGGAATTGATATGACTGAAAATGATCGTCCGTGATACAAAAATATTTTTATAGCAATTACGACCATCAACATGATCGTAGTTTTACACGATTTGAATTATAAAATTATCATAATCATCATTTAATTAATTATAATTAACAACTATTTAGAACCAGAGAATTCCATTCATTCACTTCAATTTAGATTAATTCAATTTCGGTTTATCAGCATACAACAAATGACAACAGTCAGACGACTAAATGATGTAAAATACCGTCAGATGCGTTAGACAAGGAGACGCAGTGGAGTAGATACGGGGGCAACTGGACATGTGGGCCCGTATTGAAAACTGGAAGTTAAAACATGTGAAAACTGATGAAAAAAAGGAGTGAAAAGAGAAAAGTAAATGGGGAGAGACGGGAGCTTTCCTGCCCTCACTCGACGGGATTGTGATATCGCCTCTCACTCAACCAATAATACCGGTGCTACCCTGCACCCTCCTCCCCACCCCATCCCCATCCCCACCCCCTCCCCTCCCTGATACAAGTGCCACCTCAATAACTAGAGTACACCAGACCAACGCTTAGCAACTACAGTTTGTGATAGCAGTAACATTTTTCCTACATTGTTCAAACCTAAGTTTTGCGTGGATCCTTAAGTACCGGAATATCTAATGTTCAATTGTGTTGAGTTAAAATAGTCAGGTGGCTTAGTGAAATTATCGTTACTTGCCGGATAAAAGCACCATTTTTGGTACAGGGCTTCCTTAGGACCTACTAAACGATATTAAGCTAGGAGCCCCCAGCAAAAATTTCAATTTAAGGGTGTGGGGGCGGGGGCGTCTTTTTGGAGCCCCCAAATGATTTTATAACATTGATTTGTTGTTGTACAAATGCCATTTTTGGTACAGGGCTTCCTTAGGACATACTGAACGATATTAGGGTAGAGCCTTCGGCAAGAATATCATATAAGGGTGTGAGGCAGGGGCGTCTCCTCGTAGCCCCCAAATATTTTAGAAGGTAATATAACATTTATTTGTAGTTGTACAAACGCCATTTTTGGTACAGGGCTTCCTTAAGACCTACTGAACGATATAAGGGTAGGAGCCCCCGGCAAGAATGTCGTATAAGGGTGTGAGGCAGGGTCGTCGCCTCGTAGACCACAAATAATTTATAAGGTAATATAACATTGAGTTGTGTTGTACAAACGCCATTTTTGGTACAGGGCTTCATTAGGACCTGCTAAATGATGGTAGGGTAGGAGCCCCCGGCATATATATTCATATATGTGTGATTGGGGCCCCGTGGCGTTGTATAACAAAAACCCAATGTTATATTTCCTTACAAATTATTTGTGGACTACGAGGCGACGCACCCTATATATATTTTGCCGGAGGCTCCTACCCTAATATCATTCAGTAGGTCCTAAGGAAGCCCTGTACCAAAAATGGCAGTTGTACAACAACAAATAAATGTTATATTACCTTCTAAATTATTTGGGGGCTACGAAGCGACTCCCCCGCCCCTCACCCTTATATGATATTCTTGACGGGGGCTTCTACCTAAATATCGTTCAGTAGGTCCTAAGGAAGCCCTGTACCAAAAATGGCATTTGTACAACAACAAATCAATGTTATAAAATCATTTGGGGGCTCCAAAAAGACGCCCCCGCCCCCACATCCTTAAATTGACATTTTTGCCGGGGGCTCCTAGCCTAATATCGTTAAGTAGGTCCTAAGGAAACCCTGTACCACAATGGTGCTTTTATCCGGCAAGTAACGATAATCGATAAATTTGACGCTAAGCCACCTGACTAAAAAGGCAGATCGTCGAAGTGTGATTGTTAATGTTTGGAGTGGGAAATGTCTGATGTTATTAGATTAACCTGTTTCTCCCACAGACCCCCAGTTTACAGACCAATATCTGGGTGATTTAGTCGACCTGTCATGATTTGATAAGGCATAAGTTTTTCAAGTGTTTTCCCAGATTATCTCAGATTAAGAGATCAAAGTTCCCAGGGCTCGTCCGCGTCGTTAACTGCTTCATAAGAGTCTGCTATCTCCCTATATAAATATTATATTCCTAAATATACGGGTATGATAAAACATATTGAAGATAAGCACAATTCGTTGTATTTTTAAAAAAAATCCTTAGTAGAAGTATTGCTACCGTGGGAGGGGAGAAGGTGTTGCTAAGAAACATGCTTTTGATAGGAGAGGGTCGTCAACTAAAATTTGGCAACAAAGTTGCTGAAAACAATTATATTGTTCAATCTCTATTAGTCTTCGTGGGCTACCTACTCAGTCATTGTTGCAATAAACCTGTAAATTATTAAATATCAAATTTCTATTTTACTCAAAACAAATGGCAATTCTATATTAACAATGAAACTTGTATTAAAATCGTATCTAAATTTACACAACAGTGTCTTGTTTAGTTTTTTATATCTTTTAATGTACTTTTATGCCATGTACTTTTTACTCTGTAAATTGAACAATTTCAGCTATCAGCTGCATGTTCGATGATTTTTATCTCAATAAACCACACCAATGCAAAAATACAATAAAATATATGAACGATATTATTATTTCGTCGTCGTCGTCGTCCTACGGGTCATGACTGACCCTTTATGACCCTATTGATGATGACGTTCCAACCACTTCTATCCTGCATGGGCATAGCGATTAGATGCAGGGGCGGATCCAGCCGGCGGCAAGGGAGGGGGCTGAAAAAGGGGCCCACTTCGTGCGAAAATTTGAAAACCGTGCCGACCGATTTTCCGCTCATTGGGGGAGGCAGTGAGCAAACATTTTTTTTTTTTGGCCTTCGAAAATTGAAAATTGGAAAATCGTTCCGGTCGATTTTTTCGCTCAGTGGGGAGGGGTAGTGAGCACTCATTTTTTGTTTTTTGCACAACGGGGAAAGTGCAATTTTTAACCACCCCTTTGAGCGCCAGGGTGTTTTTACCTGTTTTTTTTCTAGGGGAGGGGGCCCGGCCCCCTGGATTCGCCGCTGATTAGCTGTGCAAATGTTCATGCCAGTAATCTCTTTTACTTCGTCAGCCCATCGAACTTTTGACCGACCACGTTTCCGTTGACCCTCAACATGACCTTGGGTAATGATCTTCTCCATGCAGGTTGTCACCTTCTCTCCTAGAAATGTGTCCAAAATATTGCAACTTGTTCTTATCTATCTTCTGGCATAGGGTCACCTTCGCTCCAATATGGCTCTTGACAAAAATAATTTGATTTATGAGCCTTCCAGGATATCCTCCGCATCCTCCTCCAACACCACATTTCGAATATATTATCTACAGCGTGTAAGATCTTTGCAGAAGTAGTGCTACAGTTCATGGGAAGGAAGGCGTTGTTAGAATATATCTGAAAGGCGATGGTTTGTCGGCTCAAAGTTGGTAACAAAGTTGCAGCAACAATTTTTGGAGCACACAACGTGTACCTAAAAAGATAACCAGATTGGAATTTATTTTCCATGGGGCATATTCCCCCTTACCCCTGCATTCGTCATATCGACATTTACATATTTGATGGTAATTCATATGAATATGCCTATTATTTTGGCAAGTGATACCAAAAGAGTTTATTCCAACTCAATTTTACCAGGCATAGGACCTATCTCTGTTGACAATTTTTAATCTCAAATCCTCAACTTTTAAACATATTTAAAGCAATAAATTGAACCTCAATTAAGTCTCTTCTCCCCCTATCCCAATTATCCAAGACAGTTATCGGTACTTAAAGGTTTAGGATTAATAACGACAAAATTAAATACATGAAATATCTAATCTCATATTTTTCTCATAAGAGTTCTGATTATGATAGTTGTATTGTAGGATTCTTCACTTCATGTGTAGTTTACAATCTGTAGATGATATATCGTTCATATACATGCATGTATAATTGTTTTCAGCAACTTGCCAAATTTGAGCTGACAACACTTACCTATACCTATCAAAAGTATGTTTTTAGCATTGCCTCCTCCCATCCCACGGTAGCAATACTTCTACCAAAGATGTCTGATATACAAACTAAGTGTGCTTATCTTCAATATGTTTTATCATACCGGTATCTTTAAGGGATATAATATTTATATAGGGACATAGCAGACTCTTATGAAGCAGTTTACTATGACGAGCCCTGGGAACGTTGATATAATAAAATTTGAGGGAAACAGGTAAGGGAAGGATGTCAAATTAAGAAATGAAAGGAAATTAGATATGACGATAATTTATAATACACAATTCTCCAAACTGATTTCGCGTCCTCTAAAAATATTCACTTAGTCTAGGTGCTGACTTTTAAGTGCTTACGGCCTGACGTCGTAATACCGACACGAAATGAACCACAGCTAGTTGAGCAATGCACTTCACGGTGTGCTAGCCTGCGAATGTTACGTGCTATACAAGTATAGTATTAGGCCCGAATTCACAAAGGAGGTTTAAATTTAACCCATGGTTTAAACCCTCATTTACATAACCCATGGTTTAAAATAAGCGCAAAATAAGCGCGACACAAGTCAGAAGTCCAATATTAGACGCGCGCAAGGCAAGATACGCTTCATTTTGCGCTTATTTTAAACCATGGGTTATGTAAATGAGGGTTTAAACCATGGGTTAAATTTAAACCTCCTTTGTGAATTCGGGCCTTAGTGTCCTTCACTGCAGTCTGATTGGCTTAAAGTTGTAAGGCATGCGCAGTAAGCAGGTTGCGTCGAAGCGAAATCCATGACTTACGTCATAATACCAAGACGAGAGTTTAGGAATCCCGCTCGCTGATTGGGCAGAACTTTTGGAGCATGCGCAATGGCCCTCTGTCTGGTCGTGACGTCATATCGCATGTGACAAGAACCCTGGCAACGCATCAGTCGATACGTTACTGCATACAGTTTTCTGACTGCTCTTCTTATTATGGAAGTTCTTCTCCAAATAATTTGAAGATTTGACTTTATTTCTTTGCGTACTTTGTTTATAATATTTGCCTGTTTACAGGTGAGTACTGGAAATGGTTTGATTAAGATTAGGCCTAATATTATACAAACTACCGGAGTCCGGACAGGATGGATATTTCTCTTTCATATTGCCATTAATATTCTCTATTTTTCTTTCTCTCTCTCTCTCCGCCGCCATCTTACCCCAGTATGTTTACCATACTTCATGGCCTGGGTTACTTTCAGAGGTGGTTCAATGGTCTCTTCGAGGAGGATCCTAGGAAGGTTCATGGTTCAAAACTTCCTGATACATCCTCCTCAGCTCTCTCCCGCTCAGATCTTGTCTCATACCAGGTACATGTAATACTAACAGCTCCTTTTCCCCTTCCTCTTCTTCATACTGTTTGCTTCATTTGTTTCTTTAAAACTTTGTATAATAGTAATAATTTAATTCTTCTTACTTCACTGCCGTCACCATTGTCCCTCTCCATATTCCTACAAAGAATATAAAAGTACCGAAATATGTGTTTTCCAAATGTTTTATTGTAGACGAGAGGCCCAAGGCCTAATTTTGAGAGCCTTCCTCAGCACACCTCCTAAAAATAAATAAATAAATAGACCTAAAGGTGGACAAGCTGGGTGGTCAGGAAATTGGAACATGTTCCTCTGCCACCTCTTTCCCATCACTACCTACTTTTCTTAACGTAGATCCTTTCAGTGTAATCATGCTTATTTATAAAACCATCACTATTGCATCACTATTTTCTTCATGACAGGAAGCTTTCTGGTTTAACCGCATACGCCGGTTTCTACCTCACTATAATGGTATCTGGTTTTCTGGAATTTTGTTTTCATTTGTCCCTGATCCACCATTTTTATTTTCCTTTTCTCACGAAGCTCTGGCATGAAAAGTTACCTGCTGAATATCGGGAACAGGGATGGTTGGGAATTGAGAAAAGGTAAGAATTAGTTGATAAAGAAATAGTGGCACGATTATTAATGTTTATTGCGGTTGACGCAGTAAATATTAAATTGCTTAGGCAAGAATGATTGCTTGACACAATAGTAATGGCGATTACACATTCATTTTCTCATAGCATAGAGAATAACATGATCTTTTCTTTATAATGTTTTAAAGGAATCATATCACGTTTTTGTTCGACACCTGTTGAAATTCATTGATACCTCACTCCTCTTGGTTTCATGTCTCACTTGTTTCAGTATGAGTCATAATAAATCTTCCAGAAATTTGTCAGTCGAATCGTTTCGTAAATGCATTGTAATTGATGTGTATTCATTTGACATCGTATCTCACTCAACTAGGCATTAAGCTAAGCCCCCCCCCCCCGCACCCCAATCTCAACAGTGAGCAACGGATGAGTAGTTCCTTATTTAATACAGAAGCACTATACACCCATCTGTCATGTCAATATAAAACCTGAACCTTAATCTTAATCTTAAAAAGGCGAAAATTCATGTACAATCAGAGAAGCAAATCATCCTTGCTTCTCAGTGACTAGGACCTTGCACCCAATACGTAATGGAAACTGATGAAAGATGATACGATTTCATTAATTATTATTTTAAATTTCATTTTTAATTCCTAATATCTAAAGTGAAATATATCACCCAGCGTCATCGGACTCGAGATCATCACCGCAGACATCAAACGTTGACTACCTCGATGAGGACTGCATTGACGACATCGACATCAGGATCAATGACGTGAGGGACATCGTTGCCTGGGATGGGAGAGCGAAGATTGAGTCTCTCTTCATTGGCAATGGCTCGTATGGACAGGTCAACGTACAGAGGTCAGTTAAGTTTGAGTTACCCTTGAGAACAGAGCAAGAATAAAAAATGCCACACCAAAGAAACTGAAGACCTCGTGAATACATATTTTAATTAAGTTTTGAAAGGCATAGAATCACTGAGTTTTAGACATGTCATAATTTTGTGACATTTGCAACTATGGAGAGACTCTTTTGCTAAAGAGTCGTTGGATATGTCGGTAAGTTATGTTTGTTAAGTCTTTGTCCAAAACCATTTCTTCTTTCACTTTCATGTTGTAAAATTATTATTTGTCACCTATTCATCATGCCTAGTTGCGTTCGGAAGGGTGTCTAACGCAACTTGGCGACAGATTAGCCGAAATTTTTTCAATAACCCTTCCCCCGAAAAACACGACCTCCAATTCTTACATTTAACAAAAATATGTATTTAAGGCGATTTTTAAAAATATTTTTGTTTACACTACAGGGAATTATAAGGGAGTTTTGGGCTGAGAAGTATTGTTTTGTTTTATTTGTTTTATTTTTTGTTTGTTCGTTTGTGTTTGTTTCTGTTTTTTGCTGCGAATGGTTAATATGCAATTCTCATTTACAATCTCAGTCTTTCAGTTTTTATAATGTATTTAGATACATGCAGAGTTGTCACTTTCACGTAGTTTCATTGATATTGCAGATACAGAAAGACCCTTCAGCCCATCGCCGTCAAGGATTTCGTCTTCGGCTCCGGTACATCGCCATCCCACGCTCTCCATCGTCTGATCCTACACGAAGCCAACGAACTCGCAGCAGTGGTCGGCTCTGACTTCTTCCCACGGTTTTACGGACTGATCATACTCTCCCGAAATCACTTTATGCTCGCCATGGAGTTCGTCGGCGACCATAAGACGGGGAGGACATACCCGGTGTCCCGCGCTCTAATCTATCATGGCGTGGTCGAAGGTGAGGAGACTTGGATCAACATCGTCATCGACGTCTGCCATGGCATGACCGAGTTTCACAGCAGGCAGAGACTGCACAATGATTTGAAGGTAAAACTCCGAAGAAAATAATGAATTTCCGGTCAAATTCAAAATATGTTAATATCGAAAAGAAGATAAGTTAATTGAATATCATGCAGCAAGAATAGCAAAGACATGATACATATTTGTGGCAACGTTTATGATGATTTTGGATTTGTGTATGAAAACATGACAAAGTTAGCAATAATCATGATAATCAATTTGCACTTTAGCTCTGTTCTCCCCCCTCTCCCCTCCTCTCTCTCTCTCTCTCTATTTCATTTCTCTGTCACTCTTAATCAATTCCTCCTCCCATTTATTTCTTTTTATTCTCTTTCATTTTCATTTTCTCCCTATATTTGGAATACCACATGACATCTTCTTCATTCTTTCTCATTTTTCTTTCCCTCTCGTCCTCCTTTGTTTCTCCTTCTCTCTTTCTGTCTCTCTTCCCGTCTCTCCCCGCCCCACACCTTCTCCCTCTCTCTCTCTCTCTCTCTCTTTCTTTTTCTCCTTCCTTCCTCCTCCTTCCTCCTTCCAATCTCCACCTGCCTATCTTGCCCAGTCTGATAACATCATGCTGTTCCGATGTCCGCGACGTCTACGATGGGCGGCCAAAATCATCGACTTCGGAATGATTTCGACTTTCGACCGAGCCAAACTTTTCTCCTTCACTGATGAAGAGAAGGCGCTCTACATGATGGGCGACGACTATCTCCACATCGCACCCGAGATCGTCCTCGGGGGAGCGCCGACGTCAAAAGCGACAGACGTCTTCTCGCTGGGGTACCTGATGAGGGACATCGCCGAGCGTAAGGCTGTGATTTGTCTTGATGTCATCTCGAGGATGTGTTTGAACGTTGAAGCGAGGCACCGCCCCGCCATGGATGAGGTCAAGAAGTATGTAGGTGATCTGAGATCGAAGAGGAGGATGACCACAGGCCAGTGAATGGCGTTCGATGATGATCTGACGTGACGATGGAAGAGTATTGATATGTGAATGGGAGCTACGAGGAAAATCCAGCAAACACACAATGTTCTCTAGACTTTTCAACAGTCGACAATAAGACATGTAAGAAACATGATAGTCTCGTTCGCATCATCTATGATTAAAAATTATGGTATACAATGCCATTCTTCTCAGTTGATTTTCCCTTTAGGCCTAATTCATCTTAAAGTTTAGTCCTCTTGCTTGGTTTGCCTACATTGTTAATGTGAGATTTTGCCTTACAATCGGGCGAATTATTCTTTAAAAGAAATACTGTCTAATATTTTTCTAATTTTTAAATACTATTTCCTGATTTACCCATCCCTCCCGTGATAACGAACTATCTTTCGGAAGTGAAAACTTACCTCTGTACTCCATGAAAGGTAAAGAGAGGCTTTCTGACAAATTAAAGCTTCACGTCATCCCTTCTACCCTCTTTTCAAACAAATCTTTGCAGGTTATGTGGATGATGGACAAAATAGTCTGATAACATCATGTTCCGATCAATGTCCGAGTCGTCTCCTGTGGGGAGCCAAAATCATCGACTTAGGAATGATTTCGACCTTCGACCGAGGCAACTTTTGTCCTATACCGACAAAGAGAAAACGCTCTACGTGATGAGCGACGACTTTCGTCCCATCAGACTCGAGATCGTCCTCGGGGGAGCGCCGACGTCGAAAGCGACAGACGCTTCTTGATGGGGGTACCTGATGAGGGGTATCGCCGAGCGTAAATCTGTGATTTGTCTTGATGGCATCTCGAGGGTATGTTTGAACGTCGAAGCGAGGCAAATTCTCAGCTGCGTGAGGGAAAGGGAAGGTCATGTGGAAACCGGGTGAACACATCCAAAATTAAAAAGTGTATTGGGGAAGATGGGCACTAACGTGGGATTGGGGAGGAAAAATTGGATCAATTTGTCATAGCGATTAGGACGGAGAACACATTGTGAACGAGTGAGATAGTTGGCATCAGCGTTACTATGGTTACCGCGAAGGAACAAAGATGGAGGGGACATTCCCTCCCTTTCTATACAAAATCTTTACTAGTCACCAGTCATGACTGGTGTCTAGTATATATTTTGTCGGCACATATAACACTCTGTCAACAAATGCGAACTCATTAATCGTGCTCAAAATAATATATACATCGGTATATTCGCTTGGGATGACCGACATGTAATTAGAAAGTGGTGAGTCATATAAACCATGTAAAGAAAGAAAGGATGTGAAAATGATAAAGAAACAAGAAAGCACCATGTCTTTGGGAAGTTATAGGGGGGATTTCTTAGGGGGGCCCAAATTTGAAATTATGCAAGCCAAATATTGGTACGTAATGCTGACCAGCAGTGGCGTAATGAGCAAAAATATATATATATATATTTTTTTTGGGGCATCAAAAAAATCTCACCCGCTGAACGTTTTTCAAAGTGGGTGGAGGGAGGCTAAAGTATTTACGATCAAGTAGAGCGTAGCATAAATTGGCTTGGGGTCTAGGGGCAAAGCCCCGGCGGGGGTCAAGGGGCGGAGCCCCCGGAAGCTCAGGGGTTTTAGGCAATTTAATTACGGTCAGATGAGCATATTTTGATCCCTTATTTGTGACACTGGCAGGACACTAATTGGCGTGGGTTCCAGGGGCGGAGGCCCAGAAGCTCAGGGGTTTTAGGCGTTAAATAACCGTCAAATGAGCATCTAGGGGTCCACCTTAGGGCCCTAGGTGGGGGGCCAGGGGGCGGAGCCCCCGGAAGCTCAGGGGTTTTAGGCAATCAATTACGGTCAGATGAGCATATTTTGATTCCTTATTTGTGACACTGGCAGGTCACTAATTGGCGTGGGGTCCAGGGGGCGGAGCCCAGCTCAAGGGTTTTAGGCATAAAATTACGGTCACATGAGTATCCAGGGGCCCGCCTCAGGGCCCTTGGTTGGGTCCAGGGGCAGAACCCCGGAAGCTCAGGGGTTTTAGGCATTTAATCACGGTCAGATGAGCATATTTTCATACCTCATAATTTTGTGACACTGACAGGTCACTATTCTTTCTTTCTTTCTCTCTTTCTTTCTATTTCTCTTTAATATACTTTTTCAAAAAAGGGGGAGCTCGAGGCCCCGAGCCCCGCCGTTCCGCGGGCCCTGAAATGTAGGCCTCTAAATAAGCATATTTCTTGCCTGACTGTAAATCTAGGAATTTGTCATTTTCCAACAAACGCATACAAAAGTATAATTTACTAAAAAGTGAGGAAAAATCTCGGAAAATTTCGTCATTTCAGCAACATTTGTAATTCACTGGTATCGAATTTCATCGGGGGGGGGGGGCAAATGCAAAAACACCTTGTTGGCTGGAAAAATCGCAACTGATCTCCCCTACCTTTCTTCTTTCTCTTTTTTTCCTTTCACTGTCTCTCCTCTTTCCCTTTCACTTCCCTTCCTTCTCTCTCTTTTAGGTTTGCTGGGGGAGGGCCTTTCGGCCCCCCGATCCACACGTTGTTGGCGGGATTAATCGCAACTAATCTCCCCTTCTTTTCACCCTTTTCTTTTCTTCTTCCTCTTTTTTGTTCCCTTCCTTCTCTCTTTTTTTTTGGCGGGGGCGGGGGAGGCAATGGTCTTTTGCCCCCGAACCACAACTTGTTGGCGGGAAAATTGCAACTTATATCCCCCTTCTTTTCTTTTCTTCTTCCTCTTATTTCCTTCCCTTTATCTCCTGTTTTCCTTTTTTTTCTTTCCAGGCAACAGCCTGGGAGGCAAGGCCCTTTCGGCCCCCATCTCCTTCTTCCCCCTTTTCTTTTCTTCTTCCTCTTCTTTCTTTCCCTTTCTCTCCTCTTTCCCTTTCCCTTCTTTTCCCTCTCTCTCTCTCTCTCTCTTTTTTTTTGCGGGGTCAAGGCCCGCTCGGCCCCCCTGGATCCGCGCCTGGATGAGACTAATGCAAAGAATGGGGTTGGTGCGAAAGGGAAGGGGATTCAATACATGCAAACCTGACTGATGACAGCCATCCCAAAAGTCAAATAATGTGGCGAAAAGGCAGTAGATGCCTCGTAGCAGGATGAATCTCACGAGAATGAAACGAAATTTGATCTAGATTCTAGAGGGACACAGGGAAGACTCTCTGGGAAAAAAAAAACATTTCAGAGTGTAACGGGGGAAAATTAGGAGATGGCGCCATCTTGAACAGATGTGATGAACAAAATCGATGTAATCAGTGTGCCTGCCAAAAAGGATATCAAGTGGAATATGAGAATTCCGGACCGTTTCAACAACAAAAAATGAAGAATTTATGCCTAACCAAATGGCACTTCGACGCATCGACTTGGTTTTGAACACGGGGTGCAAGACCATTTGGTGCTTTACCACAACAGCTGCGTTATGGCCGCCAACAGCGAAGAAATTACATGCGACTTTCTCGGGGGGCTGCTCTGTGCAATACTGGATACGCCACTGGATATTTTTACTTGAAAAAAATACTGCGTCACATGTTCGACGCTTTTATTATATTTATTATATTATTAAAAATTCGGGAATCAAATGGCCAGAAGTATTTCATCTAAATACAAATTGATGGAACTAAACTTAAACAAAAGCAAACAAACAAAAATTGTCTGCACAGAAGCCCTTTTTTAGATTAAAAACCCTCAGATTAGTATTCTGTTGCAAGAAATCGCATACTATTTAGTCTCGACCATTTTTTTTTAAATCTCAGTTTTGATTAAAGAATCAAATAAAAGATTACATAATCGATAAGGTGTGTTGGTATTTATTGGTATTTATAGCCATTAATGATAATGAAAAAGTAGAAAGCAAAAATAATCAAACAAGACGATAGCTATTTTATATATTCTCGTACATTTTATTGATACTTTTCAGAACATTGTAAACTAAACACTCACTCAATTAATTACATACTACCATTTAGATTAGTCATGCCCCTAAAAATGATATACAATAATGATTACAAACATAATTATCATACAAATTGCGGAAATATGTGTTTCTATTCGTACTTCCTTTAAGTTAACCGCTTACTTAAAGAAGTACTTAAAAGCACATATATCAATACTCTGTATGATACTATGTTTTTAATAATTTATAATCCCTTCTCTCCTTTTCACTCTATCAACTCTTCTGCAAATTCTTCTCATGTTTCCATATTTGGTAACATGCACAGCAACATGTATAGCACAATATACAAACAAATAAATCACCTTTAAAAGAGAAAATCTTAAGTTTGGGTATAACAGGACATACTAATTGCCTTTATTTTGCTGGTCCACGTCACCCATGCACTGCATTGTAGATATTCCCTTATTTTTTTAAGACCACGGAATTCCGAAATGAAAATTTTCCATTACCAGATTTTTTTTTTTTTTTTTTTTGCATTTGCATTTGGCATAAGATACTTCGAGCTTTGTGATTTTGCAAATTTTGTCATGGAGGTGACATCAGTTTGTGGCATGCATGATCATTACATGAGGTATGAGCCATAAGTCTATATCGCCGTTACTGTAAAAAAAAAAAGCGACACCAGTAGAGCAGAAAGAAAGTACATTAAAAAAGCTTTTACAAGCAATGAGCAAACATACCGACTACATGTATATCTAAAACAAAAGATGATTGGTACTAAAAAATCATTAAGAGCATTGAACTAAGGCATCAAAGGTAATATAAGCTTATCATCACCCACTCCTCAGAATAGAGAGCAAGAATCGGTGCATTCATGTATTTTACTCTCATAAATGCAAGACAGACTTGGTTTGATGGTTTGTTTTACCTGACTGCTAAGAAAGCATGCGTATGCTTGTAAGTAAGCAAACAAGGGACCGACGGCTTTAAGTCCTCTCCGAGGGATTTGGTAATGAGGTTTACTGCTTTACCAAAGGGCACTAGCGCATCGACTTTGTTTCGAACCCGGGACCTCCCGGGTACGAGACCACTGATGTACCACTGAGCCATCGCGCCTCTTCACTTATAACTTATAACCTTCACTGTGTCTTTGTTCTGATCTTTCATAAAATGTCTAAATTCTACCTATGTACAGAAAATACTGTCTACTGTGATGACGTATGAATTCACGCAAAAGAATAAGAAAAATAATGGAAAGCAAAGAAAATGAGAACTTTTAAAAATATATTACACAGTACAGAGAAAAGACAAAGGTCATCGAATTAGCTGGGGTAATTGAATCATCTTGTTTAAAATTGAATTGAATATCAGATGACATAGCAACGGTGATATCGTATTCTGCAATGGTCTTAATAGTTCTATTTTAGGGGATAAATAATAAACTTAACACACGTGTAGGCAATTCAGTGGTGGATGGCGGGGGGCCCAGGGAGCACACGTGATGGGGGAGGAGAAAATGGGACCAATTTGTCATAGCAATTTGGACGGAGAACACAAAGTGAACGGGTGGGATAGTTGACATCAATGTTACTATGGTTACAGGGAGTACACGTGAGAACCCCCGCCAAAATAAGTGCTAAAAATTCAATTGGCAAGCCGCAAGCTATTTTTTTAAAGAGCCACCCAGGAGGTGGAGGTTTTATTAATAATAATAATAATAATAATGTCAACTTATAAAGCGCACATATCCATTCTAAAAGACTGCTCAAGGCGCTCTGTACAATATCACAATAATTATATAATATTAAAACTACAACATAAAAAAATGGTGCTTAAGTTTCATCTTAAATAATTATTTCAATTGATGATGATTGTCTTATTTGTAATCGTAAAGTGTTCCATAATTTGAGTGCAATGTTAGCAAAAGCACTGTCCACCCATTTGCTATTGGTTTTGGTTGTACATAACTGGAGCTGTGAACTTGATCGTAAATTCCGTTGTGGGGTGTACGGTTTCAAAATGTGATACAAGTAATGGGGTGAAGAATGAAGAAGTGTTTTGTAAGTAATGATAAGCTTATACATGATTCTTTTTTTGATTGATAACCAGTGAAGAGATTTAAATATATCTGAAATACTGTCTGATCTACTACGAAGAGTGATGAACCGAGCTGCCTTATTCTGAACTCGCTATTTGATTTTGAGGAAGGCCAATATACAACGAATTACACATATCCAAACGACATGTAATAAAAGAATGAACAATCTGCTCAGTGGCTTTCTGATTCATATATTTTCTGATCCTCCAGATATTGTGAATATGGACTTATTCCTGTCCCCAAGGAATAAACCTAGAACCTGTTATGAGAATTAACATCATTATGTTATTATGAAAGATGACATGGTTTTCAGAATATGGCACGTGATGTCGACGCCGTGGTTGATGTCGGTGTATCGATGTCGACGTTGCACTATGACTTCACAAGATACTCCTTCGTGTTTGATTTCATCTAAACACATGGAATACAGACAACAAAGAATTACAATTGTTTATGCAATGCGTAGATGGAGAGACAGTTAAGATGAAAATGAAGAAAAAAAATGCCGACAAATGGGGCGACTCCCATGCATGATATTTTTAAGTTCTTACAAAATTTGCCCTTTTAATTTACAAGAGCACATCGCTTATAAAATTTAAAACATGAAAGCGACACATAATGCTCACTGCAGTGATATGAAAGTTGAGGGCCCTATGACTCCAGCCTGTTATGACAATGGTTCGTTACCCGATCTTAAATCATGACATTCGTAAAATGAAACTTTGGTGTTCTGACAATAATGTTACTTTGAGCCATGATTTTTTTTGATAAAAATGCAAAGGCCTATCTTTCAAATTAAAAAAAAAAAAATTAAAATGTGATTTTGTTTTCCTTTCATTTAATTTCATTTTCCATCTGAAATGTAACATCTGTCATTATATTTCATTGTTTCTATAATGAAGTCATGCCTTTATATTTCAGTATAATCTACCACACTGAGAACCCGTGATGATGTGTGTCTTCCTCTTCTAATAACTCCTGTGTCCATATGATGATGTGGCGATACGGGCGTGGGTAAGGAGTGACTACACAATATCATTTTCCATACATCGGGAAAAATGACAACCTTCTATAATCTTGATTATAATTCTTTTGATAGAAATAAAGAAGACATGTGTTGTTTCCAGTAAATGCGAAGATTCCCTCCTTTTAATTTGTTATTTTTTTCTATCAACAATCTATCTGTCTATTTATCTATCTACTTATTTATTTAATTATTTATGTATTAATTTATTTATTTATCTATTTATTTATTTATCTAATTATTTATTAATCAATTAATTCATTCGTTCCTTCATTCATTCATTTCCGTTGCTTTTTAAATTACTTACTGTTTGAATTTTCTGCTTCTTATACTGGACGATGATGAACGTAAGCCCGGCACCGACGAAGAGACCGCCGCCGACAGCTATGAAGACGACGATGAGGCCGAGAAGAATATATTGAGGTACCAACACGTCTGATATGAAGAAATCTGCATTGTATTTGTCGATCGTCGAAGACTTGAGAGAGAAAAAAGTAAAAAGCGATTATAACTGATATTTTGATATGGGAGAGAAATGTCGATGGAAGATAAAGAAGAAAGAAAGAAGAATTGGGAGATGAAAATGATCATTAAAGAAGAAGAACAAAGGAGGAAGGGAAGTTACAAGGAGAAAGAAAGGAGAATTAGACAGACAATAAAACGAGAGAAGAAAGAAGATCTATCAATGAATCCTGGAGATGAAAATTGACGAAAATATAGTAGCGAAAAGTGAAAAAAATATGTGGATTTTATCTAAATAATTGTTTTATTCAGGGCAAATGTACTCATATTTCCATTTCCTTTTCTATTCTGTTGTACACTACATCAAGGACGCAGATCAGATCACCCTAAATTAAAGCATTTTCCCGATAATCGTTTAATGCACCTCTTACAACAGATTTCATTTGTCCCCACGTTTCTGATTGACATGATAGTATAATCTTTGAAGAGCATTTTTGAGTAATCTATCTCACGTTATTTTTTCTTTTCCTTCATCTCTCCCCTCGCTCTCATTTTTTGCCATTCGATTAGGGGGCAAGTGCCCTCACGCCCCGTAGCTACACCACCACCACGCTCCAATAGTTTCACTCCCCGATTTGATTCACATATTCTGTATTCATTCTTGCAAATTTAAACGACATGTTAATTCTGGTATCAGAAATTATAGACTTTTGTCCAAACTATGCTTCAAACCACACAAAATTATTATGGTATTACCTCATTCAGCCATAAAATTGGAAAGTAAGCTTCGTTCACCATTCTAGCATCTCTGTAAAGAAAGAAAAAAGACACATAACTATAACTATTTCAAAACATAAGGACTGAGGTATACTGCCAAGAACTGATTGAACTGATAAAGTTGATTTGAAGAGGAGCATGAACCTGAGGATTATATGAAAAAGGTTTTCTCGATTTTGGGAAAAAGTTAAATTTACTTCAAATGCCTAGATTCAATTCAACCTATGTTATATTATGATAAGAAACAGTTCCATTCTACTATTCATTAGTTGACACACGAGGTATGGTAGTTCTACCAGGTAACTCTCAAAATTACCGGTCCTTGGTTCTATCTGTCATGTCTGTAGTTAGAATGTGCTTGGTTTAGACATACATACATCAATCATGTTGCTACGATGGGCAAGTAAAATTATAACATCACAAAGCGAGAGGAAGATAAGAAGTTGTTACTTACGCCATTTGCAACATGGGACCAACTTTCACGTTTACTTGAAGACGATTCATCACTTGAAACGCAATTCCAGTCAACTGAATAGTGGAGAATGAAATTAGATTAAAAGGTTACATTGTGCTGTATCATCAAGCATACCACATAGTGAAACAATATCAGCATCGGAATCCTTATTGAAACCAGGGACATGTCTCTTTTGAAACAAAAATTGACCTAATTGCTGTATGTTACAATAGTAAATATTAGCGTATCGTCGACTATCGCGATTTTCAAATATCCCCCCCCCTCACCTTCAGACAATCCTGGATCTACCTCTCACCACGTGTTCCTTGTATGGTATGAAGTGATAGTGTGCATCTATAAATAATCAATTCACTTTTATACACGGAATCCTAATTGGTTAGTTTTTTAATTACATTTGATTGCAACATTTTTCAGGGGCGACACCAGGATTTTAACTATGGCAGTCTCTATATACTTTGAAAGATGTTTAGACTAAAGGGCATCGGCCACGCCCCATGTCGGTACCCTTCATAATTCTACAAGCTGCATAGACAATTTGTTATCCCATGCAGGTCTGGTTATCGTCTACCTACCGTTTCGTCATCGTCTAGTCTACCGAATTCAAAGAATCCCAAATTCTGGCAAAAAGGAATGGTAAACTTACTATACATTTTCGTAAATGAAGATTTGATTTGAATAACTGGTAGTTTAAACTGCTGATTTTGATATGTATCTATGTTATTAGCTTCACTTTTTTCCACCCATTCTATCTTGATTCTACTATTATTTAATTTTTGTCTGTCAATAAATCAATAAAAACGAGAACAAGAAAAGAATCCAACAGTATCCTGCATGGCTTGTAACGAGGTCCCGTTCAAATGAATGTATTATCTCTATGTTTACGCAATACGTACCTAACAAACACCTCAGGTCTCCCCCAAGTCTCTCCTTACTACCCCTCAAATAAATACAAAGTTCTATGGGTCATGTTCTTTTCAGGATGCATCAGCAGAGGTTTTGAATAAATTGCAAGAATATATACAAATTGTGAGACTGTTGAAAACTTAAAAACACGTCTTAAAAAACAATTTCTTTTTAGAAAAAAAAATCCAATGTTAACTAATGACTGGAGGAAGTAGCGGCTGAGCTTGTATCACTTTTCATTTATATCACTTATATCTACTCTTTTCTTCCATTCTCTCCATTACAGCGCATAGGGACATATTTGTGATATGCGCTAGTATGGCAAATTAATATAATTAGGCCTATTATTATTATTATTCTTATTACCATTTCGACGTCGAATGACGTTTCGTGCTCTGATCTGACCGGATTCATTCCGCTGACTGCAGCGAAGAGTGACGGGTCACCGAAGAGAAAATGTGGTGATGAGAAGTAGATCGGTGCGTTGCCAGCTAGATGGGAAAGAACATGTTTTGTTTTTACATTTATACCATTATAACTTTTCGTATCTGTTCTGCCTTAGAGCACGATGAATGTAAATCTAACTGAGCTGTCGTGTATGTAATCTTTCGCTTACATTGACCATCGATATTCTGCTTCCCGTGTAAAATTAATTGATTGTATATGAATATACAACAATTTCAGTACAATTTTTGTTTTTAATTCGACATGTTAATTGCTTCTGTTCAATTCTGGTATACATAATGGTGTGATGCTTTTTGTTGATTGTTGTTGAGTTATGTTCATGTTAACTTCCACTTATCAAACTGATTCGCAGAGTTTGCACTGTTCATGTTGCATTGACTTTTTGTACGACGTATCATAGTGCGTCAAAGGCCGCGTCAGTATGACGCAGGCATCCGTCACCACAATGACGCACAACAATCGTGCTTACCTTGACAGTTTGAGACATTAAGGAGACCGTTTGGTACACAGGGCGAGTTACCCGCTGGGGTACAGAAGCCTTGGTTATCCGGGTAGTAAGAAACGTTCGCATACAGTAGAGCCGGAACCGAAAAGTGCGAGACAGGAACACCTCGAATAGTACCCGAATAATCGTATGAGAGAAACCCGGATCTGTAATAAAAGGAAGAAAATGAAGAATGTGTCAAATGATAGAAAAATTTGAATAAAGTTACGAAACTAGAAACAAGAATTTATCTGACGGCTTCGAAGTTGCACAAGATCGAGGGAATTCTGTTACAAATAGCTATTAAGCCTACAATATTGCAGAAAATTATGTCAAATGAAGAAAATCGTTCCAAGGGGAAACGTAAAGGTGTAATTACATACATTTTCAATTTAAAATGTGAATCCCAAACGGCTTAGCAAATCTCATTTTCTGTCACAAAATTTGTCCCTCATGTCGCTACTTGGATGATTAAACAGACCATAGCAGATATGACAACCGTTTCTACATTCCACTTACCTGCAAAGGTCATCTACAAAGACATAGAGCTGATCATTTGGCGTGAGGAACGGTCGGAAAGCTGTTCCATCTGTAATAAGAAAGTAAAACAAAAATATATATAGGCCTAGCATTGGTTTCACACCGCTGTTTAGGACTCTTCTTTTTTTTAATACATGTAATTGTTTGATTTCAGCTTACTTTTAGCTTCTATAACTCTGCTAGGTTGACCATAAAGGCCATCAGAATTATACGTTCGTTCAAATTTATCAAAGATTTGGAAATTAGATAAACGAGAAATTATTTTTTAATACACCCCCCATCAAAGATCCCAAGTGTCTTTTCATTTCAGTTTTACCTTCGACACCTCACTATATACTACGACACCTCATGTTATTCACCTGTTCCATTGATCATATTGGCGTATTCATCGGACCACCATTCGAGTGACGTCATTCCATCGTAAGCTTCGACCTCACCTAGCTGACTGATGTCAGCCTTGCCCGTGTTCACCGTCCACACAGCTTCCGCTGTCGCGTTGCTCTAGTGAAAATGGATATAATGTTCATTGTGTAATATAGATCTACCTACAAAGTAAGACAAATTTCAACTTTGAGCACTTGATATGCTGTAAAGATGCAAATATCAACTCCATATAGTGTATTCCGAAAACTTGAGAACCCTAAGGTATGCAATATTTCTTTTAAAGGGTTCAAAAGTCAATGTAATGATTTTTTTATTTTTTTAAATTGGTACATATCATTGTAACTGCAACAAACTATAATGATCACAGGCACTTCTCCTATAAAATTTTATAGAACATGTCTTACATCATTGTTACTCTGTTCTTTTGCATGGATTTGAAAATGTGATGTTTAAGATATGCCAATATGTTACGAATACTTTAAGTGTATTTAATGATGATGAGCTATGATGAATATGATGAAGATTGTGATGATGATGGTGTTGATGATAATGATGATGATAATGGTGATGGTCACGGTGACGATGATGATGATGATGATGATGATGGTGATGATGATGATGATGATGATGATGAATATGATGAAGATTGTGATGATGATGATGATGATGATGATGGTGATGGTGATGGTGATGGTGATGGTGATGGTGATGGTGATGGTGATGATGATGATGATGATGATGATGATGAGGATGATCACGGTGACGATGATGATGATGGTGATGATGATGATGATGATGGTGATGGTGATGATGATGATGGTGATGGTGATGATGATAATGAGGACAAACATATTTCCATTTAGATCTAAAGAACGTTTGTCTTTGATATAAATTATAAGCACATCAAACGTTTTATAACCAAACAAATTAAAGCCTCTAACGAGTTTATACTCACACCCATGAAGATTCCAAATTCAGTGCTGACGTTGCCCAGGAGCGGCTCCAGAGCCTTGAGATAGGCATCCTCATACCCCCAGAGCATACCCGCTACGGGTATCTCAATGACCGTAGTAGCCCCCGAAAGCTCGTTTAAGAGGTACTGAAGTGCCTCTAGTCTAGGGTCAACCCTAAACAGGTTAGCTAATGTCTGTAGGATACAGATAGGTTTAAGATGGAGATGGAGAACGGTCCGTAATTACAAATGGCTTACAAATAACGATGGCAGTGAAGGATTTGTATTTGCAAATTCATAGCCTTTCGGTGGATTCTCATGTTTTCAACTTCAATTCCCTGGTCGATCGGTATAAGTTAAATCACCTTTTCATAAATTACATCTCACATGATTAATTAACCAATGACAAGTGAGCGAGGAAAGTGTCCACAAGAACGTTCACATTCCCTCGGGTAACCATTATACAAAATGTATTGGTAAAGAGAAAGAGAAGTCGCCACGCATAAAAATGGTTTGATTCGAAACACAGTAATACTGACCACTTGCCATTTTGAGCCCATTTTCGCTTGTGTAGGTTAAGATTTATAAATTAACCCCGCCTCCCTTCTTCCAAATGTTTTAGCGCCTCCAGCTGATATAAGCTTGATGATTTAATTCCGGTAATGTGTGGATACCTATCCAGTGGCGTAACTAGCAAAGATTGAAGTCAACATAAGACCCCCTCGTTTGAGAGCCCGTAGGAACAAACCAAGCGCTTTGAAATAGGTCTACATGCACTATGCGTGTCTGCACAAATACTTTAACCCCCACCCTCCCGGAGAGAATTCCACCGCCCTTTATTAGTTTTTGGATACGCCACTTTATCTACTACGAAAAATGTTTTTTAGATTGTACAATTATTGTTAACATGATATTATAATTTTTTGCTTCTGTCTTTTAATTTCCTTCTGCTATCAAAGTTGTTAATTCCATTTAGAATTTGAACTTACAATAGCTGGAAGATTGACTGTCCTGAAAGTGTCTGTATCAGGTCCAGCTGATAATTCTGGCCTGAAAATATAGGTTGTCTTTGGGCTGAAGGAGACTGTGGAGTTAGGGTTGAAGGTGATGTTGTCCTTATCTCGAAGCTCTCTGAAGAGGGTTAAAGGGAAATTCAATCTTAATAACGAACAACTCTAAAAAAAAATCGTAGAAATCAGAGGCAGATTGATGAAAGTTTGAACGAAACCTGACCGAAAAATAAGAAAGTTATGATTTTTTTAAAAGTTGTAATCACTATAAGTATGGGAGCTTCAAATTTGCTGAATCGGAAATGGCACTGCAATGTATAGTGCCGGCCAACTTTCCCACTTGTTCCAACATACACAATGGTAGATTTTTTATTTTTAATATGCATGACTCGGGATTATCTTTTCTTTTTAGGGGACCTGTAATAATATACTCTCCATAATATATTTTGAGTAGTGCCCAAAAGTGAAAGGCACTTGGGAGAAAAACAAAAATTAATGATAATTTTGTACAAGACAAACGGGAGAGTTATCCGTCACTACGTCACAATCCACTGACGAAATTGCCAATTTGACATTCGCATAGCTGTAGTGATCTCAAATTTCAAACATTCATAGCTTTATTATTAATGGTCCTAGTGTCGGGGGATGTGGCATCTGTCATACAAAGTAGATGAAAATAATGCAGGCCAATGAATGAGGTCGTAGAGCAGGGAGAGGGTATATGGAAGTGGGTTGTAAAATCGTCTTTTTACATTGCCTTCACATGCACCATGACCCCTTTTCCTTTTACTCTACTTGACTAGGGGACATGACTGTGCTCCTTTACCACCCCCCGTAGCTGATAAAAAAAGAAAAGTCAATTCTTACTCATAAGTGTATGGTCCCATCTGTTCCATATGAGGTACACCTCCGGAAAGGAATTCTTCAGGGTTAGTGAGATCCCATACCCAGAATTGCATGTAGACCGGTGTAGGGGGTCTTAACCAAGACTCATAAGCAGTAGTACCAGGCTGAATTGCCACATCCTATTATAAAGAATGTCAATTCATGATTAATTTAATGTATAATTTAAATCGCCCCGATTAGACCAAAACAGAAAACAAACAAAAAAACACGTAAATCTCTTTCCTATACCACTTTGATTCCTGTGCCACATCCTTCTTCTGTATGATCTTTAAAAAAAATTTGTTTACACATTATGTTATCTTCTCCCTGCTCCCCATTCCCCTTCCTTCTCCCTCTCCCCTCCCTCTCTCTCTCTCTCTCTCTCTCTCTCTCTCTCTCACAGTTGTCTTTTCACTTCGAGATCGCCTATATATATATATATACCTGTTCGACAAAGAGGGTCGTTTCAAGAGTACTAGCCCCATCCCTTCTCTTCCCCTTCCACTCTCTCACCACAAATCCTCTCCCCCCTCTCTCTCTCTCTTTCTAACAATTGTCTTATTTGGTTCGAGATCACCTACCTCTTCGACGAAGTACGCAATGAGGTCGTTTCCTATGGGTATGAGTACGCAGCCTAGGATGAGGAAGATGGCGCCCACGGTACCGGTGACGGCTACCTTGGTCAAGGTCGGTTGACACATGCTGGTCGATGGTCGAATTTAGTCTCGATCCAAAATAAAAAATGTTCTTTCAGCTACATTAAAAAAAAAAATCCAGTCTAGTTTGAAGGGCTCGATGCGATATCATCCACCTGCAGTTGAGCGAGACAGAAATATTATTGTAGAAGCAGCTATAGGCCTACTTCCAAATATCTATCACAGATTGTAGAAAACTCTCGAAGATATTATAAAGTCTAATATACCTAAGCTAAAAGAAATCCAGATTTGTTTGAAGGTCTTTCCATTGAAATGATAAGAGGAAGCATTAACTCGTGCGTTAAAATATATATTGCAATTTTCAGAATAGCTAGAACATTTTCTTTCTCTGATGATTATCTAATATCTAATTTTGATTGAAACACGGTTGCAGAGGCTATTGATAAATCAACCTAATACCAGTCCTTGTTGCATATTATTATATGCCGCATAAGTCATGTTCATTACCGTCACTCGCACATTTCAACGGGTGATGGACAACACCTAGTCACAACACCTAGTCTATTCAAATTGCCTTAGATTAATTTTCCGAAAGTCTTTGCGATCGTATTTTGATTGGATTGTGAAATATCGGGCGATGATTACCTTTGCCAAGTAATTTCGAATTACAGCATCTCGTATCCCTGTATGAGTATCGTTTGAGGTACGGTACATGTACGTCATCAGAATGGTGGTGTTGGAGTAAGAATGCACAAAATGTATTTTGATACAGCCCATCATATTTTAAGCAATCAATATTCTTATGTTCTCGAAATTAAACGATGATATTAATGCCAGATAATTATTCATTAATCACCTTACTTACCAAAAGCGGTATCCAAATCACAGTTATCACCGTTCAGATGGTGTCTTGAACCTCGTTCCTAGTATGTTTTGATATGTAATATCTGGGCAGGTCTCTTGCATTGTATGTCGGTGCGAACTTTGATTGCATGCACATTAATCAACGAGAAAACACTTCACCGATTGAAAACCAATCATCCTCACACCAACATAGCATTTTATCACCAATAGTTTGAGCTTGAACTTCAGAGTTTAGATCGCACTTCGGAATTAAGTTTAACTAATTGCGGTAGAGTCATGCAGATGTATAGTGTGGGTTGACTTGTTTTTAAGTTAAGAGATAAGGGATGGTGATAGTAACTGTTTATTTGAGTTTTATTGATTGATAAAGGTCCTGGTCCACGAGGTTAAGAATCAAATCTCATCGACCAAAATAGATAACAGAGATCAACGAGCCAATGTCAGATTGAAAATACGTACTGGACCACCGTGCACCATCTCTAGACAACTATAGGCGTACCCTTATAGCAGGGAGATCCCTGCTTATAGACAATATTATTATTGCCCCGGACAATAATATCCGTTGACAACTACACTGGAAGACTATACCCCTATCAGACAACTATATATAGGATAGTTTTTTTCTTTATATGGCATTTAAAAAAAGTGGGAAGGCATGTGTGTTTCATTCTCTTTTTGCTGTTTATTGATAATTAAACAATATACTATATACATGTACTAGTAAAAGAAGACAACATTAAAGTACTAGGGGCCCACATTATGGAATTATATACATGTCAGTTTCACATTATTTTGTATTTCTTATACATGTACCTACATGGCTTTGTTTCATAAATGATTATTGTTCTTGAATTTTATGCTTTAGGCCTATTGAGCTGTTTATTGACAATATTACAAAACTGATTTGATTGATTTATGTTGTTTATATTGACAATTTGATCATTCTAATTTATCAACAGTCTTCTCAGAGAAAATAACTGAAAAGTACTAGAGGCTAACATTGAACTGTATACATTTCAGTTTTACAGTAGTTTATGTTTCCTAAACTTACATGGATTTGCTTCATTATTGTTTTTAATTTATATGTAGTTATGTAGTTATCCTCTCCCCACTGTGTGGTACTGATATATTTTCGTCATCCTTTTGTGACGTATATCTTCTACGTTGAGGAAGGTTTTCATTGGAATGACGTTTTGTGACGCGAATTTTTCACTTTTCTTGGATTACAAACCCTAAAACACCACACAATATGATTTGCACTCAAAGAACTACAATTTTAATAAAATATAATTCTATCAAAACCGTCTAAAAATGAATCTGACATCGATGGTTTAAATGCAGAGGTCATCCAAAATCAATTGAAGGGCTCATCATAGATAGATCTAACGAAATTTCATTTGTGATGAACCTTATCGAGTTGAGACATGACATCTAATAAATATTGAGGTTAAATTATTTGTTTATAAGAATAGGTGTGCGCAGGGCAAGGCAAAGTAAATCGGTTAGAAAGAACACTTGGAGTTTGGACTCAGAAGACTTGTTTACCTATTCACTAAACTCTCGAGATAATCTTACTATTTTAAGATTATGCATTTTCTCAACAGTTACTAATTAGGTCGATCATTACTTATCTCTTTGATTAGGATGGCGAACTTTGGGAGGCATCGCCCCTCTGTCGATAGGTGAATAAACTTTTTCGGTGGTTGTGCCAAGAATCCACTTACAAATGATAAACAAGAAAAAAATGTCCCATTTTTGTGTTGCATTTACAAGTCACACATTTAATAACAATAATTATAAATGATTTTGTCTTATTTACCCAAGGTAGCCACATCAGGGGGGTGTTTCACAAAGACTAAGATCGACTTTAAGTTGGACTTAAGTATAACAGGCAGTTCATGCCATTATTTGCTATCATTATTTACTGGCATTGGTCTCTCAAGGGATGTACAAATCATGGTAAAAAATCTACAAAACTTACATTTTTTGATAATTCATTATTGAAGGAAAAAATATTATCTAAAGATTATAATTTAGAGACCAATTGGGATAGCAACCAATGGCATGAGCGGCCTGTTATACTTAAGTCCAACTTAAAGTCGATCTTAGTCTTTGTGAAACACCCCCAGTACTAATAATGCTCTTCCTAGCTGTGGGCCTTGCAATTATTATTTATTATTATTATTACCCATCTCATACAACTGGGTCGAAAGGGATAAATTTGACCGACAAAACACATTTTCCATGAATACAAGCACTGAGCAATGATCGAACCTCTCGTATAAGAGTCAAGAGCTTTACCAATTATCATGCATAGGGCTTCCACCATGTTGACACGAATACGATACAAACTGTGGAGATTATAGAGGATATATTTTACGACACGTGTACTAAAGGTGCGCCATGCACTTGGATTTAAAAGGGACAAGGACCGATCCCCCCGGCTCCCCAAATCGATCATCATCGTCATCATCATCATCATCATCATCACCATCATCATCATCATCGTTATTCTAGTCTCCACCCCCTCCCACCTCTCTCTCTCCATCTCTCGAATCTCTTTAATAATATTATATAACCCTCTTTCCCCCCTCCAGATCCAGTCTCTCGCCCCATCTCTGTTAAGACTATCGGATGACATTTTATCTAAATAATGACTTACACTATTTTAAGTCTGAAATCTTGTTCTGCACTCTCATGTACGTCACATGCCGAAACTTTATGTCTGGGCCTTATTGATGGTTAAGTCCAGGCGCGGATCCAGGGGGCAGGGGCCTTGGCCCCCGCCAAAAAAAGAAAAGAGAGAGAGAGAGAGAGAGAGAGAGAGAGAGAGAGAAGGAAATGAAGGGAAAGGGAAAGAGGAGAGAAAGGGAAAGAATTATAGGGGAAGAAGAAAAGAAAATGGGGAAAATAAGGAAAGATCAGTTGCAATTTTTATCGCTTCGTCTATCATCATTGTACAACTATCATCGTACAAATGTATTTATTTATTCCTGTTTGATAACAATAATATGAATATAAACTCATAACAGCAACAAAACAAAATGGAGAAGAAAACTATTTTGCAGGCAGAAAGAAACGCAAAAATGATCATGCATTTGCATGTAAGTGTATCATTAGAATTATTCATATTGTTTTATTACATCTTGTGAAATAGTATGCATTCAAGCTTTCGGAACTTTTTTGTGTATTTGTATGAAAGAAAGCGTTTGAAACTTATAATGCGCATGATGCAACTTAAGGTGCAATTTACTGCAGTTGCCCCCAAATAGAATTTAAGCATGGTTTATTTCTAATTCGATACTGTGATTTACAAATTTTGCTTAAAATTATATAATTTTTCGGGATTTTTCCTCACTTTTTAGTAAATTATACTTTTTATACGTTTGTTGGAGAATGACGAATTCCCAAATTTACAGTCAGGCAAGAATTATGCTTATTTAGAGGCCTACATGTCAGGGCCCGCGGAACGGCGGGGTTCGGGGCTCGAGCTCCCCCTTCCTTTTTTGAAAAAGTATATTAAAGATAAATAGAAAGAAAGAGAGAACAAAGAAAGAATAGTGACCTGCCAGTGTCACAAAATAATGAGGTATACAAAATATATGCTCAGCTGACTGTAATTAAATGCCTAAAACCCCTAAGCTCTGCCCCCTTGACCCCAACTAGGGCCCTAAGTCGGGCCCCTGGATGCTCATCTGACCGTTATTAAATGCCCATACGCCCTGAGCTTCTGGGAGCTCCGCCCCTTGACCCCCGCCGGGGCTTTGCCCCTAGACCCCACGCCAATTTACGCTACGCTCTACCTGATCGTAAATACTTTAGCCTCCCCCACACACCCAATTTGAAAAACGTTCAGCAGTGCCTCCATGTAAGAGTGGTGGTGATGCGGAGTTTTTTCTGCCCCAAACGATTTTGCTAATTATGCCACTGCTTTAGTGGTCACCATAACGTACCAATATTTGGCTCGCACAATTTTTTTAAATTTGTACGTGTATAATATTGTCCGAATAATTAAACGTGTATATGCCGGTTTAACCTCTTACTTCAATTTGAAACAATAACACCCAGACATAAAGTTTCGGCATTTATTCTATATAAGTCTTTATTTAGTGAAATGTCATCCGATAGGTTTAAAAACCTCCAAATTTGAAATTGTATTTTATCCAAATTGACATATTGACGTGTTTTGTCCGAATAATTAAACCGCGTATATAGGTCTATACATCAGCTCCTTCTTCCCCAGAACTACCAAGGACTGGAACACCGGGCTGGAACAACCTTCCAGTATATAGATCCAGCTTGCTCACCCTCCCTTGGGGCCCGGCATTTAAGTCCTCACTGGGGAAGATGCATCCCTAACTGGCTAGTAACTGCCCTCACCAGACGGGATTGACAGTTTTTACTGGCCTTAAATATCTGCACAAGGATCCTGGCCATGAGCAGGCCGCTCACACAGTGCGAAATCTTCAAGGTCTTGAAGCAGCACATATTCCTTGGAAGAAGAAGAAGAAGACCCCAAAATTCAATCTGGAACAATAAGACACAGACATAAAGTTTCGGCATGTGACATATTATGAAAGTAAATGTTGCTATTGTTGTTAAGATTAAATGGCGCTCTTCAAACTTCTAAGTGGTCTGACGTGCCACAAACTTGCATATATTAATTATACAAGTCATGACGAATCCTTCGAATATCCACAAGATTTCAGCTTTAAAATGATGGAGGTTATTATCTAGTCGATCATTCGATAGGTTAAAAAAATATTTAAATATAGTCTCTTAATTACTCCAGTTAATTGGACGTTTTGGAGACACTATATAGGCCTACTATACCCCCCCCCCCTTTTTTTTATTTTTTTATTGGTCGCTGGCTTTTAATTTCTGTATATTGGTCGCGCGCTGGCGCGCTATTGGTCGATAGTTTCAAAGAGCGTCAAAGAGCGATTTATATAATTTGCAGAGATGTCGGCTCTTTTGAAGCATCCTCTGCAGCTAGGCCTATACCAAACCCTTGTCACAACGCATCTCCCGATTCGACATCTCAGAATTTCAGGTTTGTATCTAGCTTTAAAATCGGATCATTTAAGTGTAAAATTCTTCAACAGAATAGTCTGTATTTGTAATTGTATACGTTTGTACTATTTGTCACATAGATCTAGGCCTAGTCCCAGACATTGAAAACGATGCAACGTTATAAACTACAAAGCCTTGCTTGGCTTTGGCTTTGCCTTTGGTCTTAAAAATAAAACATTACTGTTATATCATTCAGCTGACATGTACTATAAGTAATATCAATGCAGACTTGATGAGGAAAAAAGTACCTCATAAAAAGTGATTTAATACACATGGTCTACTTCGGGGTTAGGCCTACACTGTAGACCTCTAGGCCTATATAATTATTTTTCATCCTACTTTTTCATCCAATTCAATTGGCAACACGAAATCGGTCCCCAGGCCGCGTCTTTTTTTTCCGGAACCTAGCCATTCTGTCGCTGCATTTGATTGGCTCAATAGGCACCTATACATCAATATTCATGATACGCACGCACACAATCTGATGCGCTAATTTATCAAATATGAGATTTCATACAAAAATTACAAGTGCAAAGCTAAGTTTACTTAAATAAATGACGTTGCGAGAAAATCGGGAGGCTTACCGTAAACGAATAACTACCCAGGTCGTAACTGGTCCATAATCAGTGCGACATACTGGTTTAGTCCAGAATCTGGCCGATTTAAATTTGATCTCCACCACAACGTACCAACGTAAATATTCATATATTCAAATATTAATAATAATATGCATTTTAGGATGGCTAGGTTACGGAAAAAAAGATGCCCCCTGGCCTAGCCACACATAGCTGCATTACTATCCTGGCTGTGTATTAAAAGCTGTGCTATTGATTCTCAACATTTCAAACACCACTGTACAAAACTCAACTGATTTCACTCAAAATCGGTACTTTAGTGACAATTGATGACACCTAAATTGCAGTAAAATACAACTTTTTCAACTTACCGATGTTAGGAAGAATAATTTAAAAATTCTAATTGTGAGTCTACTGTCAAACTTGCGGATCAGCGACATTGTATTCATTGTGTGCATCTGTGTGTAATGTGTGTATTGACTATTCATGTGTGCAATTGTTGCCTATTAGCACGTACATGTAGTACAGCGCTAGAGGTCAATACGCATTAGCATTGACTCTCTATGCTTTGCTGGAGTGGGCCTAGCTACTCTCCGTTTCGCACCCGCAAAAATTTACAGGTTTTTACTTACAAAGACTTTATGTGCTACATATGTGCTACAATGAATCTGAAATCAAATACAAATTGGTAACTCTGTTTCATTTTTAGAGCACCTATTTTGAACTTTCAATTTTCCAAAGAAAAGATTCTATCACACCTGTGCCATATTATACAAATGATGAATGCTTATGAGTTCAAGACGCCTCGTTGAATAGAACGTTAATCTTTCAACTCATGAAAATATTCGCACTATTGAATGAATGAAAAACATTCATTATTTGTTTTATACAACATCTTTCAACAAATTATGCTTTGCTCCTTATATTAAAGAGGTGTTGTGGCGTAGTGGATAAGTTGTCGGACTGTGGATGACAGGGTCCGCGGTTCGAGTCCCGCCGCGGGACTAATGTCCTTTTGCAAGACATTAATCTACACTTGCCACTCTCCTCCCAGGTGTTAAATGGGTACCGGTAGGAAGGAATACCTTGAATGCTGTGAGCGCGGAAATCGGCAGCCTAGCATAGCCGGGTAATGTTGGAGCGCCTTGAGGACCTTGCAAGGTCGATTCGTGCGCTATATAAGAAACCAATATTATTATTATTATTATTATTATAAATTAAAGCTCGATTACATTCAGATTGCCTTCGCGTCAGAGAGGTACGCAGTCTGCATATAACCAAAAATGCACGCTCGTTGAATAGTACTACAGCGAATAGTACCAAAAATGTTGGCCCGTGCAATAGTATATCTATTGAATATCATGTGACCAACAATCATCCAATCAAATGACAAGGATTTACTTAGGTGTTGTATAAATTATACGAGCCCATAGGCCCCCCCCCCTCCCTCCTCTAGCTGCCTCCCCATTAATTAAATTTCTTCACCAACAATGAGGGGATCATTCTGAGAATGAGTGAACTATGACTGGGGATTTTGAAATTAAATTAAGGTATTATTTATGAGAAGATAACAGATAAACAATGATTCTGGTGTTATTTAGGCTATTTTTTTTACCAGTGATGAAGACATCGGCCAGATGAAGTTATACATGTATATATTATATGTGCAAACACTTTTTATTAGGTCTCCCCGTCAAGTCTGCATTGATATTTCTTGTAGTACATGCCAGCTAATTGATATAATTTTAATGCAGTGTAAATGCATTTTAATTTCCAGCATCTGCATGGACAAAAGCTTCAAGGGACAGCAGTATTCCTCAGAGGTACATAGGACAGCCTACCTCATACACCCACCAGCACCTCCTGAGAGATGATGAGATCACACCAGGTATAACCGCCCAGGAGTTCAGGAGTCGCAGGCAGAATCTCATGTCGGGCATCAAGAAATCAATGTACAGTGACTGCCCTCACCATGTTGCTGTGATCCTTGCCGCGGACACCAAGTACATGACCGACGAGATACCGTACCCATTCCGTCAGAACACAGACTTCTTGTACCTCTGTGGTTTCCAGGAACCCTCAAGTGCCTTAGTCCTGGAGAGCATTGCAGGAAGTCCACTCCCAGATCATAAAGCAACTCTCTTTGTCCCCCAGCGGGATGCTGATAGGGAGCTCTGGGATGGCCCGAGAGCGGGCATCGATGGAGCACTTAGCTTCATAGGAGTAGACGAGGCCCATGTGATCAGTGACTTGAGTGAGTACTTGGATCAGTATGCCAGCAGGGACAAGCTTGTTGTTTGGTATGATGTCTTCAGGAATGTAAACAGTCACCTGCACAAGGATGTCGTCAGTAATCTTGTGACCCCATGCCGGAACAAAGGCCACACTGTGAACATTCTACAGCAACTCATGCATTCCATACGAGTCATCAAATCCCCTGCGGAAATCCAACTGATGCATGAGTCTTGCAGCATCGCATCTCAGGCCTTTGTTGATGTGATGCGCTTCACAAAACCAAACATAAACGAAGCCCATCTGTATGCAAAAATGGACTTTGAGGTCAGATTGAATGGAGCAGAGTTCCTTGCATATCCTCCGGTTGTTGCTGGGGGTAACCGTGCCAATACATTGCATTATGTGAAGAACAATCAGATTGTAAAAGGTGGGGACATGGTGCTGATGGATGCTGGATGTGAGTACCATGGTTATGCAAGCGATATCACCAGAACATGGCCAGCCAGTGGAAGGTATGATAAACAATCAGAATTCAGATTTAAACATGTTGCAGCCCGTTATTTTTCATGCGCTTTGTTCCTTTAGCCTCCTCTTACATTATCTGATTTCGCTTTCTGTTCATTCTTGCAATTTACTCCGATGAGTGCAAGACTAAAAAGCTTTAGTATATGTACCGGTATGTCTGTTTTCGTAGATATAACATTTCTAAGATGCAATGACTTGAATATTCACGAATCATAATTTAGCTTTGCGTGCATTCCTTATTGATGTCAAGTTCCAAAAGATGTTGGAAAATCAAGAAAATGATTGGATGATCAATGCAATTCTGCATACTCTTTATTATGGGCAAGTCCATCCTGATATTAATGTCCCTATTGGTAGTTTTATTGGAATGTGATATTTTTGCCCCAACTATAAAATCCTTAAATGGTTTTCTCATTCAGATACCACATACATGTATTTCATTGTTGGAAATGGACATCTGGAAGTGGAAGAGATATAGGGCTACTATATTTACTGTTACCCTTTCACTCTAAATCCTTGCACAATACCTACAGATACACAGAAGCCCAAGCCAACCTCTACCAGTCTATCCTAGATGTTCAGCAGGAGTGCCTGGACATGTGTGAAGTAGGAACCACACTAGACCAGATCTATCATCGCATGCTGAACGGACTGGGCCAGAGACTCCAGGATCTTGGCATTATGCCAAAGTGGATGAATAATGCAGAGCTGATTAGGGTGAGTGTAGCATCTTAATTTGAAGCATATGCTTTTGTTACCGAAGGTGGTACAGGGGCTTAGTTTTTCAGGCTGCCCAGTTTTGAGCTTATTTTAGACTTCTTTTCATTATTGGGAGATGACTCCATTGTAGTTAATGATATTGGCTAAAGTCACAGTTACACTTACATGAAGAAATAAATTTGTAATAGTATCCTAATCTATGGTTTGCAATATTTTGTTCAATTTTGCAATTTTGGAATAAGTAAGATAAAGAATAAGCCACACAGATTGTGCCCTAGTAATATTCAAAAGAATGAAAGCACATGTGTAAGTGTAGTGGTTTGTCATATATAAAATCTTATCATTATTTTTAAAGGGCAGCATATCTTCTGATTGCAGTAGATATGATGATGACTTCTCCTGCTAGGATTAACACGTATGATAATATGTTTATGTTTAAAATTGATAGGCAGCCAAGAAATATTGCCCTCATCATGTGGGACACTACTTAGGGATGGACACGCACGACACTCCACAGGTATCCCGGAGCAACCAGCTGCAGGCAGGGATGGTCATCACTGTCGAACCAGGTAAAAGATGGAAAAGAATTTCGCCAAATCTGTTGATAATGGCCACTCTAGGTAAACGATTAAAGAGAAGGTTCATTGATTTTGAAATTGACTGAATTTGGTATCATTGCAATCGTAATATTACACTGAGTAAAACTATCACATTTGTGTAACTTGTAAATTTGTGCGAAAATTATAAAAGTTGATTAAACTTGACGAAATATCACCCCACTCGAGACCCTGAAAACATCGTAAGTCAGCTGATTTTTGAGTGACGTAGCAAAATAAACAATGAGTACAATGGGCCGCTCAGCTGAAATGATTGGCGACGGTGCGCGATGCAGTTTGCGTGCAATTCACATATGTATTGCATTGACTATTGAGTAGGCCTACCATACCCATTCATACCCAACGTTGTTTACCTTAATCAAAGTCACCCTGGAAATATCGATATGGACGAAAACATACTTGATTTGAGTTTTGAGGAGATAGAAGAAGGAAGTACCTTTGGTTCTTAATCTTAGCTCTAAATCTAATCAATTTTATAACTCCCAAATACGTTGATGTAGCGTTCACGTTCAGATGTACCGTATATAGCGTAGGTCCGTCTGTGCAGTATCTACGCGTACGTACGTACGTACAACCTGCCTGCATCCAGCGCAGCTTGCTTGCCAGCATATCACAGCCAGCCGGCCCGGCGCTTGAGCTAGCTGAACCGGACTGATCTAAATCTTCTCTCGACTTCCACTTTCCCCATTTATCTATCAAAAATCTAAACTAATCGGCCTAATCAGACATTTTCGTAATGAATATCTGGACAAGTATACATGTATGTAAATTTGTCGCCTATTTTGCTCCAGAAGAGTCGATCGTTAGGTCAGCATGCAAAATGTCCGAGGCACTCCCAGATCCGACACATACACGCTGAGCTGCCCTCAGAATATTTGATTATTTTCCCGATTTTTATCCTCAAATGTGACGGTAAATAACATAAAAATCGAATACACATTTGTAGAAAGTATTATTTATTCAGTTTATCTCATTCAAAGTGCCTAAAATAAAGGAAATATCACCACTGGCGGTAAATATACAAACAACGTTGACCCATATCTAAAAATTGCAATGGGTATGCAACATTGTCTCGAATGTGTGAGTGTAGGTTGTTCATAGTGTGACGTCATTTTATCGCATGTAAATAACGCCGTCATTTCACTTTGTGAGTGGGTTTTGGAAAGGGTATCAAAATTGCATTTAATTTATTCCTCACAATATTGAGGGCTTAAAAAGTACTTTAGTCATTTTGTTAATGTTCTCAGCAATCTGTAGAGGTGTGATTTGCCTTTTTTCCAAATTTCAATGAACCTTCACTTTAAAATGGCCTTTGTAGATAGCTAGCTTCACCCAACAGGGTGTATATCGCATACTTAATCTCATTTTAACAATAAAAAAGTATAAATAGCTGTCTTTATTTGGAGAATGCCTAATAAAAAAGTTTCCACTATTTAGCTTCAACTATAACATTTACATGGCCAATTCTCTATGAATAATGATACACCTGTAGTGTAGTAAGTACTAGTAAAATGTCAACCAACAAAATGTAAAAGTTCATTGTACAGATTTATGTTGATTGCAAGTACAAAGATTAGGCCCAATTGTTTGGCTGGTACAAAATAATTATTACACATCAGAGAATGTTCTCTTTTTCTCTTTCTCACCCTCCATCTCTCCCTCTCTCACTTTCTTTTATGATTCTCAGGACTGTACCTCCCTGCAAGTGACAATGACATACCCCAAGAGTACCGAGGGATGGGAATCAGAATTGAAGACGATGTGTTGATCACAGACAGAGCTCCTGAAGTCCTCACTGCAGAGTGTCCAAAGGAAATGTCCCACATAGAAAGTATAATGGGAAATTTATGACATTAAGCAGACACTGAATTGAAATTTACAAGCAATAATATACTGAATATCATTATGAGCACCAATGTATTTATGAATTGTCTTTTATACTTTTCCATCCTTTGCTTTTTTCATATAGTAAGAAAGAACAGATTATCCATTGGTTTGTATTCATTAGATTTATCATTTTTATGTTCTACCCATCATCACTATGACATCTATGCCAAAATTTTGTATTTGAAGAAATTTATTCTTATGGAGCTTTTGCAGAACAGCCAACCTTTGACATTTTTAAATAAGGACATTTTTTTTTTTGGGGGGGGGGGTGGGTTGAGGTAGCCAGCTAGGCTCCCTCTGGGATCAGGCAGCCCCCTATGGGGGCTAAAATTTGCTTCTGAGGTAGTGATAGGTTAAGTTTTAAGTTTGTTATTCCCAGACAAAAAACAAAAAGGTTACAGAGTTTCTTATAAAATTATTATGAAGAATATTGAAATAAAACCAATCACTGACTTTACTACCTTAAATGAACTTTGAGAGCTCTCTAATTGGCTTGATTGGTTTTTCAGATCTGGTGAATATTTCATCTCATAGTAAGTGTCATTCCTTGACAGCATTGTTTGCTTGCGAGTCATTAAATTGTTACTCATACTTGCTCTTTCTTTGGTTTTGACCTTTTCACAGAAGACTGTATTGTCACCAAGAAATAGATGAATCATTGTAGAAAATATTATCTAGATGACTTTCCTAAAATAAGCTGGTGTCAATGCATTTAGGATATATGAAGTGTGAGCAGTTAAACTACATTTGAATGGAACTTAGTTAATAATTCAATAATGTCTACATGTATCAAAGTCTATCTATGCACAAAAGCCATATTTTAAAATTTAAATCAGATACTTTCATGTCAATAGCTGAAAATTGGTGAAAAGAAATGCATTCTGTGAATGATATGTTAAGTTCTAAGAACATGTACAAATTTGCACCAATAAAACCTTGTTCAGATATAACGTGGTAAACCGCAGCATTTTTTATCTGCAACGAAGTAGCTGGAGGCATTAATGTTTTCGGGTTGTCCATACGTCCCGTTCTCGTGATCGCATTAACTCAAGAACCAATTGATGGATTCCCGCCAAACTTATGTCATGTATGTATCTTGCAAAGCCAATGAACCAATTAGATTTTGGGGTCATGAGGTCAAAGGTCATGGGGCTCATTATGTATGCAAAAATAGCTTGTGAACGCATTATCATTAGAACCGACAGATGGATTACTATCAAACTCAGGACATGTATGCATCTTGCAAAGCCAATACACTGATTAGATTTTAGGTTCATGAGGTCAAAGTTCAAAGGGTCATACATGTATGTGAAATATAGCTTTTAATCACGATATTCTGAGAACTTGTTTTTGGATTACAATCAAACTTGAATTTTAAAAATTGCTTTTGTTTTGGTTTGTAAAATTGCTCTATGGCAGAGGCATCATTTTCGACTGCATGCAGTCGAACATCCATCTAGTTTTTTGTTTTGTTTTCTGTTGAGATGACATAAGTGTGATATGCTTTACAGTTCTCCATCGTAAACACAGAGCTCAGTGAATATGCATTAAACATTTGTTACGCACAGTTGCCTTTCATTTACATTACATACATATATTTTTTTTTTTAACAAGCCTTGGCAGTCAAGCCATCAGATTTATTGGTTTTGTTTGAAGGTGGAATGGTCATTTAGAATTGAGAGTCAAGATTGTGTTTAATACATACTGTTGTTTTTTATTTTCATTTTGTATTAAATTGGATGCAATCATCATTTCAATCTATTTGTATTTAAGAGAAATTAAAAACTAAAATTGAAATAAACCAGTTGCACAACATACTGATCATTGTAGAAAGAAATTTGTGCATATTATGGAAGAATAATAGATGTAGAGTATGAAGTGTGCATTTAGTCAGCAGAGATGCATGGTGAAGAAGTGTGCAAAAAATCTACTATGACTGAAATCAGAGACCAAATTCAGATATATTTATAATAATAGTATATTGCTTTATAGTAAACACAATACCAACATGGTCTCTATGCGTGTTGGAACATCACTGTATTAATGTCACAAACACAGAGATTACACATTCAAGAATAATTGTGTTTTTAGTTTGGATTTAGATTGATCCAACTGAGTGATATTCCTTAAATGTGTATTTTTGGTGCTGTCTTTTATAATGCCCTATCCCAATATATTTTGTCTACACAGCAATTTGAGAGAACAGATTTATTTTAAATATGAATGGATATTGCGTTAGTGAAAGTTTGAAAACAATTTTGGACAATGGATTTTAAAATTTGAGAGACAAGTATGCTATAATATGGGAATCTCAAACTGGCCGAAAGCTTAATACATGTGTGTGGAGTGTACTGTGACTATCCCTCCCACATTTGCTTTGTACTCAAACATTTATCAAAATATTTTATTTCAATTATGCATGATTGATAAGAGTATAAAGTATGAACATGAAGTATTTATATGGATAAGAACTAACTTTTTGTTTACAAGTATTAAAGTGGAGACCCAAATGATATCACAGTCACAAGACTAACTGCCAGTTTGAGCTTTCCATTTTGTAAGCTTTCAAAATACATGTACATGTATTGATAATACAAGGTGTGTTCTTATTTGAATTTCCTCAAACTTTAACTAATCTTTCTGTTTTCCTCTCTTTCTCTGCTCTTGCCCAACGAAACTTGTCATCAATGATGGGTTACAAATCACGCAAGGAATGAAATTTGGAGAGCAAAACCAAATTTTAAAACAGGTTTTCAAATTACAGTATACTCTGATCTTCTTTCTGAAGGGCATACTGACTCTACACCAACAATATTTTTTCCCAGGGGGTTCAGACTAAGTTTTGAGAGTATATACCAGGCCCTATTTAAATTTCTACATTTTGGGGGTCTGGTTCTGGTGTTGTAATTTGGGGCCAATGTGCACTAGACAATCCAGGGGCCTCATTTGTTGAGCTCTGCCAGTGATATATATACAGCATCTATCCACACATTAAAGGGATAGTTGAGTTCTTGTTTAAGACCGCAAATGCCTTCAAAGTGCATGGTTATTGCTCTTATTCTTATTTATGACATTTCTAGTGCCCTTTTAGAACCTAAAATTGCTATGAAGGTAATTTTGACCCCAAAATGTGTGAATTTAGATTGAATACGATCATACCAATTCAGCTCCACTTTCCCCAAAATAGGGTGACAGTTAATTAATTAATTAATCAATAATAACAATACACGGGCCGGCTGGTTGTGCGTATTATAACCAACACGAAAAAGCCAACAAAAATCCAATATTGGCATTGGCTGGAATCAAACGTATAAAGGCGCTATCTCGTTTTTCAACGGCTGGTTCAAAGTTATATTTTTGGATATTTCAGCCGTCTCTGAACCAATTTTGATCAAACAAAGATGATTTTATCATTTAAATTGTATTCTCTTCCAAATTTGACACTTAGTTTTTTATTATCTCACTAAAAAAATATTTTGTGTAGCGCCCTCTGCAACAAAACTCAACTATCCCTTTAAGAATACCTGTACATGTATGACTGATTTGTTGCCAATTTCAACCTGACAACTATATGCTACAGAGCAGAGTATATTTTGAAATCAACATTTATCAATCACTGTGATTTTGTTCAACACATGCTCTCTACTGTACACCTTTCAATAATACACGTACATTCCATAGGTGTATGATTTCTGTTTACTGTATCTCATATTTCAACATCCCACACAGTACAAAGCTTGGACACACAAACACGAGAAACACACCAATATTTCTTTTTGTAAATCATAACATATAATATTCAATATGACAAAAGGAAGTAAGAGTATAAATGTGAAAAGAATTCATAAATTCAAATAGTCTTCATGAGAAAAGATATTGATATTTCATGATTTGTTGCCTCCAAAATATCTACTGTCACGTCAATGATTTACCTACAAATTAGTACATATGCTTAGGTAAGATATTTAACATAAACTATAATGATAAATTGGCAATACAGATTTGCAGCACACATCATACTATTGGGTCCTTGTTTGGGTTACAAGGAAATGAAATGGTCTATTAAAAATGTTGAAAAGGTACACCCTAAATGCAGCTTAATTTCTCTGACCACATCGACTAGCCTGTCATTGAAAGACTTTTCAATTTTCTAAAAAGAATCTAATGTCAATTCGTCATTTAGAATAGCATGTATGCTCAATGAATTTAGTTTTAAAAGTTACCTCTGCTTAACCATGTAATATCAATCTATGGGTCCCTAAAACTTAGGCAACCTGGTCTAAACAGAGGAGTGGAAACCCTTCCACTCACTTTGCCAGTAGCATTTATATCTCTCATCAAAGAGAGAAGTGGCATTTCGATTGAATGACCATCACGCAGAATGAACTTAAGTTAGGTGACCATCACATTATCATGCTGAATGAAGACCACTATTCTTCTGATACCTCTCATAGAATCGGATGCTCTCTTGAGTGGTCTGGGGTTTCACGTTGATGAAGGCTCGGTCAGAGAGAACTGGCATTTCAGTTTAGAATGACCATCATGCTGCATGACCTGCACATTGAATGACCATCACGCAGAATGAACTTAAGTTAGGTGACCATCACATTATCATGCTGAATGAAGACCACTATTCTGATACCTCTCATAGAATCGGATGCTCTCTTGAGTGGTCTGGGGTTTCACGTTGATGAAGGCTCGGTCAGAGAGAACTGGCATTTCAGTTTAGAATGACCATCATGCTGAATGACCTGCACATTGAATGACCATCATGCCGAATGAACTTCACATTCAATGACCATCAAGTTGAATGACCATCACGCTGAATGACCAGCACATTGAATGACCATCAAGTTGAATGACCATCACGCTGGATGACCCGCACACTGAATGACCATCAAGTTGAATGTCCATCACGCTGAATGACCCGCACATTGAATGACCATCATGCTGAATGAACTTCACATTCAATGACCATCAAGTTGAATGACCTTACGTTAGATGACCATCACATTATCATGCTGAATGAAGACCACTATTCTTCTGATACCCCTCATAGAATCGGATACTCTCTTGAGTGGTCTGGGGTTTCACGTTAGCCAAAGCTTGGTCAAAGTGCCTCTGACTGACGAACTGGATGTCCAGACTCTCCTGCATGGCTGATAATGCAGCTTCCCTACAGACTGCTACCACCTGTTGGTTGGACAAGGGATATTTAATCTATTATTTTCAAAAAGTTATTCATGTACTACTATGTCACAAATATAACTATTCCAAAATTAAAATATTTGACATGATGACATCACGTCATTTACTTTTATTTGTAAAAAGTCGACACATTAAGATTTCCTTGACAATCTTTAGTCTACTTTTCATACAATCATATGCGTTAAACCTCTAACCCACATAGATTTCCCCCTTAACTGTTATAAACACCTACAGACAAGATGCTCGGTAGCAATCGATAAATTACTTATAGGAAGAATTTGTAAACTGCATAGTCTGGTAGTTACGGATGGATTCCAATACCTTCAGACTTTAAAACATGATTTTTAAAACAAACTAAAAATACCGAATCCTAAAATAGAGCATATGTAAGACACCACTACTTCAATAGCTTTAACAAAAAGTTTTTTTGTGGTTTGGGGCTGTTGCAGCAAATAATCAAGCAATTGGGTTGAACAACATTCAGTAAAATCTAGCTGATTTCTGTTTATTCATTCTAAATTTGTTCTAACATTTAACTAAGGAGACAGTTCTCACCTCTGCACCAGAGTATCCCTCTGTTTGTTTGACTAGCATCTCCAGCGAGCAGTCTCCATCGATGGGCATCTTCCTGAACTGGATGTTGAGGATTTCCTTCCGGGTGTGGTCATCTGGCAATGATACATAGAGGATGCGATCCAACCGCCCTGGTCTCATTAGTGCCTGAGATGGAAAGATGCAGAGTCATATTCAGGAAAATATTGGAGATTTTTATTTCTATCATTATACTTACAATGCCACAAAAAATGATATTGATAGGAATTGCATACAAATCTATTTTCATATGCTAGCAAACATCTGAAAAGGCCAAGCAAAATGGTCATCATTTAGTCTGGAGAGAAATATTACTCCTTTGTATTTAGCAAATCATTTCCGAGCCAACAGCCATTATTTACCATAAACACAAATTCATTTATTTCCGACTTAAATACACAATGGTCTGAATTGTGCATAAATCTATCTTTAAATTGTTTGGAAAACATCTGAAAAATCCTGGCGAAATGGTCATCATTTAATCTGGAAACAAATTTACTTTTTTGTATTGCTCAGTATTTTACAAGCATACTTTAGAAAATCACACTTTTCGAGCTAAGACTCAATACTCTACATAATGACTCGCTTTTTATATTTTTATGAGTGTTCAGTATCCACAGTATTGACTGTACCACACTCTTACTTTTTACCTTGTCTTTCAAGTCACGTCCATTTATGGCTCCTACTACAGTGAAACTTGTGTATAAAGACTGCTCGAGGGAGACAATAAAAGTGGTCTTTATAGGCAGGTGGTCTTTATGTGCAGGTTCCTTTAGTACAGGTTTCAATGAGAAATTACATCATCAAGCTCTTTGAGTGGTCTTTATACACAGGTTGTATTGTTTCTATATATTGAGTGATCTTAATACACAGGCTTTGACTGTACTAGATATCCTTACCTTGTCTATCATGTCAGGTCTGTTGGTAGCTGCTACAACCACAACATCCCTCAGACATTCTACACCATCAAGTTCTGTCAGGAGCTGCCCAAGGAGTCTGTCACCAACATTACTGCTTCCTGATGAGCTAAGATGGAAGAAACATTCATGAAGACGAAAAGTTTAAGAGAAATGCAAATTGAAATATGGGGTGTCTCAAAAAGATGGCTATCAGATTTTAATTGGCAATATCTTAAAAAGCATTTAACCATTCTCATTAAAATTTTGTAGGTAATTTTGTTAGTAGAATACTCTGATCTCTATATGAATTTCACAAGGATACATGTTAACACTACAAAGTTATGATCATTTTTATAAAATGTACCAATTTTCAAATGTTACAAAGATAGAGAGTAGAATAGCATCAGTGCACAATCAGTGTATACCTTTCACCTTTGCATTTTTTTGCAAACTTTTCAATTGAATTTATTATAATACTTTCTTGATAAAATCACCACTGACACTTTTTTAGATTGATAAATCATTTGAAAAATGTTGTAAACATGTATTAAAATGTGTGTGCAACAATGCGCAAGCAAAATACTAGTGCGCCAATTCGCAGAAGCAGCTCCCTACTGTAAAATTAATTGCATGCAGGGCAGTACACTGGTGGTGGGAACATTAATTGCATTAATTACTAGACTTGATAATATTGTCGATGTGGGATATAAAGCAAATAATCACCTCCTTTACTGTGATGGATAGACAAACTGTCATTACCTCGGTGATCTCAGGGGCTATATCATCTAATGATAGTGACCCCAAGATCACCTTTGTGATGATAGTTTGTCCCATCGCCAGAACAGTTGGTACCATAAGCAGATCTTTGAAAACAAGTCTAGAGTGAATATTTGATTGAATCAATGCCACAAAGAATTATAAAAAATAACCCAGCATACTCTAAGCAGAGACAGAAGACGTTATTTTATGTTTACTTCTTATGTAACCGTTCACAACACAAGCCATATCTCCAGTAAAATAATTTATATCACATTTCTTATGCTTTTACATAATAAAGATGGCCTGATTGGAAATTAATAAGGTACTTGTTATTTTGAAACTCTTTGTTAGGTCGACTTCTTTGTGACTCTTACCCAGGTGGGAAATAATTGATACAGGGAATTGCTCTCATGGGGAATTTGACACCATTCAGGTGTTTACCCAATAACAGGTGTTGTCAATCACCAGGATTAGCCTTCAGTTCTATAGAGTACCAAGCTGTGACGTCATAAAATCTATTTTTGAATTTCTCAATTTTTTCTTCATTTTCCGAAAGAGCAATAAAAAATAACGTCCAAATGTCGAAAACCAATTGAATAGGTTAAGTATTGGCTGAGATATGACCATCTGAATAAAAAGATTGCCTATGGGAACTCAGTGTTATATTGCTCTGGCTCATAATGTTAGGAGCCAGAGCAATATAACACATTATTTTTGATGCTCTTTCGGAAAATGAAGAAAAAATTGAGAAATTCTAAAAATAGATTTTTGATGACGTCACACTTCACCACTCTATGACAAACAAGCGTTATGTAATGCTCTAGCTTTCCTCACATGGTAACGTCCTTATCTGACATTTGCATTACCCAAAGACTCTACGAGAGACAAGGGGTTAGGGTTAGATTGGCCTAGGGGTTTGCTGTGTGCAGACTTGTACACCCATTATTGTTTTTTCCACCAAGTCTGGTGTCAGCAAATTATGACCTTCTGCACATGGAAACTGACTACCCATCCAATTTGGCCTACCTTCCTCTCTCCACTGCAATGCCATCTATCTCATCAAAGAAGACAATGGCTGGAGCAGCTGACCGTGCCTTTCTAAAGACCTCTCTTACAGCTCTCTCAGAGTCTCCTACCCACTTGCTGAATAGCTCTGGACCCTGAGTGCAAAAGTGAAACAAAAATAAAAGTTCAGTATCCAGGTACCAAGAGTTGTTGAAGAAAATGTTTGATTTGTGGTAATTGTGAAAACAAAAGTTCAAATGATAAAAGGTTATTTATACTTAAAGAGGCACTGCACTACTTGTAGCTACTTGCGCCCTCTATATATAGCAAACAATGTCTAAGCGGTACCCGTTAGTCCCCCATGATCCCCTTTTTCTTATGTTAATTGAGAGCTGATTTGATGAGACCAGGCTGGAAGATCTAATCCCTCCTGGCCAAACTAATGCAGACAGGCTTTAAAACTTATATTCAGGATTATGATAAAATTAAACAAATATCTGCAAAATGAATTTGGTAGAAAATTTGCATGGCCTTCATGTTTTCCATGTTTCTGACGATATCATTTTACAAAGATGAAAAATGATTAGAAAATGAAAAACAGATTTGATAACTCAATTTAAAAGAGATATAGCTAGCTGTAAGGAGAAGAAAGAGTATGATATAATTCATGACATTATTTGATAAAGAAATATGAAAATTTAAACAAGAACTTACTGTTTGAAGTTTAATTGATTTTTTATTAGTAATAGGAGGATGAGATTACGTGTATGAAAGAGCCTGTTAGTGCGCATGCATTAAAATTAGTAGCATTGAAGGGGACTGTGGCTTTGAGGATTATCTTAGCATTTGAAGTACCTGGAAGGATGAGGAGGGATATAATCTCATCCTCCTATTAATATCAATTACAATTCAAACGTTAAGCTCTAGTTTAATTATCATATTTGACAATGTAATAATCAGAGATTATGTGTATGAAATTTTGAAGCACTATAGGCGCCTTCAAGAGCAGCAGAACTGCCTCTTCACAATTGAGATATACCCACACTGGGTAACACATAGCAGCAGCCTGCTCAACAACTACATCATCTAGATATATACCAAGATATACTAAGATATATACCATATCTAAAGAGAGCAGCAGAACAATCTTGTCCTGTTTATTGTGTGTCCATTGGTTTGTTGTAAAAAAAACTCTGAATGTCTTTTCATTTGACCAGCCTGCTTGACTAAGTAAAGTCATTACTGGTAAATCACTGTTCTTTGCCGCTAATGTCAAAGCAGCTCTGGCAGAATAGACTTTGTACTTGTTTGTGTCAATGCCTGCTGAACCCATGACATACTTCAACCAACGTTTTGCTTCTCTGACTGTGTTTGTTCTCTTTAAGTAGTACTTTAAATATCTTACAAAACAGAGCCTTTTATCTTGAGGATAAGCATCAAGTATTACAGATGTATCCAAGTTCCCTGATCTAGACTTTTTGAACAGTTCTTCTAAATGAAAGGTGACTGTGCTGTTGGTCAAACTCATTTTGTCTAGGTGCATGAAGTGGAGTGTTTGGACATAAACATGGACTTGAGGAGGAAGAAATGGTAGCTTACTTTGACCGAGATGAAGTTGAGCCCGCTCTCAGTGGCCAGGGCTTTGGCGATCAAGGTCTTGGAGCAGCCAGGGGGGCCGTAGAGCAAGACTCCTCTAGGAGGGGAGACGCCAAGTCGGGCAAAGGCTTCTGGGTGCTTGATGGGCCACTCCACAGCCTGGCGTAACTTGAGCTTGATGCTCTCCTGCCCTCCTATGTCTGACCAGTAGACCTGGAGAAACAGGACAGGAAAAGGAGGAAGGAGAATAAGATGAATGTAAAGAGAGAAGAGAGAGATAGGCCGCAAACTGAGTTTACATTCCTGCCAACATTTGAAAATAAGAATTAGGAATTTCTAGCACGGTATGGCTTCGAAAATAAGAAATCTGTATCCTTAACAGGTATTCGCACATGCAGCGGCAGTGTAACTGGCACAATCACGGCACATGGATAAAACAGGCTTAACTTGGCTTTAGCAACAACAAAAAAAATAAATAAAAATGGAATTTTGAAAAATCAGAATATTCCGAAATTGTAGGTCCTAGAAATCCAGAAAATCAGAATATTCCGGATTATTCGGAAGGGTTGGCAGGTATGGGTTTATACAGGCACATTTGATTACTTGATTGAATGGTTTACTGGAGTAAAAACAACAGTTAAAAAAAAAAAACATTCACATTAGCAGTCAAAAGACTGAATTGCAGAAAATGATCATTCACATAAAAAGGTTACATTTACAAAGCATTACAATTACTACATTATTCGGTATGTGAAAAAAAATATATAAATACATTAATACTAGCTTCAACTAATAATTTGTACAGTTCAAAATTAGATCTTTGAAATTCATATAAAAAGGAAAAAAATATCTATCAGATTTGATATTTGATATTGAAAATATGATATACAGATGTATCAAGGTATAAAGTCATTAAAATGAAAAACATTATTATGGATGAGATCTAGTTAGAAATTTTTTGTTAGAGATTTATAGATATTTACTTTAACAATGCAAGATAGTAAGTATAACTGTAGTGAAAGGATTATGAAGATACCAGAAATAAAGACTGCTGACTGTCTAAGTGGGAAAGAGAACTCACATAAAGTAATCTTTATGGGATGTAATTGTATTCACATTGTTATGGAATGTTCTTACTAAATTCATTCTTTTGAGCCACCTGCATAATTTGGAACCTTTTAAGTACCTTTATACTGGAAAGTTGATTTTTTTTTTCTTTCTTGTTTTTTTTTTTTAAACAAAGGTTTGATAATAAAATTGTTGGAGTGGAATTCATTCCAATAACTATAATAGTTAGCAAATAGTATAGTGTAATAACCAAGATTCAGTGGTCCAATACATCATATGCTTTGTGGTTTTAAAGAAATATAATATGAAAATACGTTAAAATTGGAATGAAGGGAAGGAATTGCTTAACTCAGAAATTCCAGATATATTGATGCCATTTTCATTTATTCAATGAGGAACATTGATATTCATGTATTAGAAAGGGAGAATCCATAACAACATAATATTCTTGAGTCGTTAACCTTGAGCAGGTCATCCGATATGCCAGGGCACATGGTCCTGACATTCCAACTTGCTAGATGCGAGGCTGGTAGTTTCTTGTCTATTGATTGTTTGCCAGGTGCAGGAGTTTCAGACCGCTTTTCAAGTCAATGTATCCTCAAGTGGCATAGTAAAGGTACACTTGCTATGCAGAAAGTATTATTAGAGGTCTTGTAATAAAACTTACAGCATTGTGACTGGCAACTAAATCAACAATTACTACTACTATTATTGTATTATCATTGACCTATAACATATACATAGTTTAACATACCATAATGAAAGAAAAAAATGTTTTGAAAGTTTTGGCTCTTTGATTTTAGAACTTGCCTATATTCTAATAATGTGTACATCTAAAACAACCCATCTTTTAGTTTGTGAATTACAGATCATAGTCCCTTCATACAAGACAATGCTGCCTTCAACAAAATAAGTGCCTACAAACTTGAGAATTTCAAAAGTTATCAACTGTACACCATGATGAAGATATTATTTACTCTACAGCCATCTAGCAGAAAGCTAGAATTCCATACCTTTGGTATGTCGATCTCCACTTCCCTCAAAGCGCTTGGTTTAACTTGGGCCATGGCATGGAGGAAATCTTCCTTAGTGACTGAACCTGAGGCTATGTCACTTGCATTCATTGGTTCTTGGATCAAGGCTCTTAGTCTCTCAAAAGTACGCATCGCAGCTGTATAAAATGAATGAATGAGGCGAGAACATAAAATTACATAGGAACTCAATCAGGAAACGCTGACTATACGTAAGTTCTTTAAAGAGACATTGCAGTTTTAATACACTCTAAATTAGGCCTGATTCATCATATATATTGTAACGAAGCACTTCTTTATCTAACAATGATCGTACTTACGTCGGACAAGCCCAGAGAATTACGGAACACAAGTAAATTTGAGGTAAATCATTTAACATAACAAATCAGTTCTTTATCTAACAATGATCATACTTATGTTAGGCCGTCCTAAAGAATCAATTAACACAACAGTAAGTGAATTAGCCATCTTGAATAATTATTAACGCAAGCGAAACGGACGATGGATTCTTTTTTTAAAGCGCATACTTCCTCTACGGCATCACAATTGGAACAGTCTTGACAGCACTGATAATGGCATCATAACTTGTAGGTCAAAACTACTCAGGATGTTCCAGGTGCCAAAGACGTAAAACAGAATGAGAGCCAGCATGAAAATGGTTAAGTTATTATCATGACCTCACCTTCCTTACAAACTGCTGTCAGATCAGCACCCACGTAGCCATGGGCTGAATCTGAGATCATTGTGAGGTCTTTAGGAGTCAGGCTATGTGATATACTGCCTGTCAATTTCTCAAGTATCTGTGTAAGATAAACACAGAAATCAGAAATTACAAGTCCACTGCTCTAACCTAGTTGCAGACACAATCCTTTGCCGTTGTGCGTAACGGTGTCTGCACTATGAGACTACAGTAGGCCAGCCGCTCCAGCCAGAAACTGACAGATCTTGGCTCTGCTCAAGGCTTTAGAAATTGTGGTAAAGTGTCAAATGAGAGACTGTGTTTGTAGACCAACTCTAACCATGAAGAATCATGCCTCTATTTATAGGATTGGAGATATGAAGGACATGGGTTCCAGGCTCCAGCATAAACCCTTGAGTATTCCTTAAAGACATTATATCTACACTTGCCACTCCAGATCCAGTATTGGGTTCGATACTTTGTGTAAGTAAAACTATTACTTAACATTTGGCTTAGCTAAGTAAACTTTCTCAACTCGTATTCAGATCACATTTAAGCAATTAAGAGTTGTACTGAAAGTCATAGAAGACAAAAAAGATAATATTCGATGTGGGCTTAGCGTGTGTTTGCATTACTGATAGTGATGAGCTTACATGTAGGTTTAAGCTAGTATCTCAACTGAATTATGTGCATAGAACTGATGAGGCAACAAAAACATCTTGAATTTACAATATAATAAATGATATTGTAGCACAAAACTGTGCAAAAGCCGGGGAAAAGCCACTTGCAAGAAATTTCAAACAAAATTTTTCTTTAACAAACATGTCTACGGAAGTGATTTCAATCACAGATATTTAAAAAAAAGTCAAGGTCATTTTAATCCTGCCAATCCTGATTATTCTACAACGTTATATTATTCAACGTACCTGTCTTCTTTCTCTTGCATTGGGGACACCTATTTCAATCTCATGGTCGAACCTACCCGGTCTCCTCAGGGCAGTGTCAATGGAATCTGGACGTGCCGTTGCTCCAAGCACAAGAACATGACGACCAGAGGATGTGTCCTACAAGAACAAATACACATAAGTTTTTACATGAAAAAAAAAACCACAGAAAAGGTCTGAACATATTGCATAAAGCACTATGCAATGCAATGAATTGTGAAGTTCAACTAATCGCCCCTAGAGGATGGAGGAGGGGGAGACTGGGGGTGGGGATCGGCATTTACCTGTCCCATTCCATCCATCAATGAAATCAACATTGAGACGACCCTCTTCTCTGACTCGCTATTCACCCTCTCTCTACGAGGACAAAGGGCATCTAACTCATCTATCAGGATTAGACTAGGGGCATTCTGGGCTGCTTCATCAAACAGGGCTCGTAGTCTAGACTCAGATTCACCGTAATACCTGTAGAGTGTTTGATACAAAGAGAACATAAATTCTTATTGGCTGAGGTGTCACAAGAACTTACGGAAAGTGTTTATGATTAGTGACACAAAATAACTAAATTACAATCTACATCATTTTTTGACAGTAAAACATTGTTTGATACTATTAGTAGGCTTTTTTGGTATTGAATTTTTTTTCATATCGGTATTATATGGCCTCCAAACCAGTGTACCGACCAATATCGCCGCTCCACTTTAAAATCCGTCTGTGTTCACGGAGGTGTGGGGTGTGGCGGCATTCAGCAGTGCGTACACACAAACACTATTTCAAACAACAAGTGTGGCCAAAAGTCTTAAAAAACGAACACCTTCATGATTCTCAAAAAAATAAAAAAATTGGTTGATGTGTTTGATAAAAAGTTTCATGCGTCAGGTAGATTTTCTTTATTTAATTGTGCGATACTTCTTTTTACGCCCATTCTATAAATCAGATGATGTAGGCAACTTTGGCATGGTCTTAAAAACATCGGAGGCGTATAAACCATGCCCAAAGTTATCTTGTGCACAAAATTCCTACCGACCCACTCAAACCTGCGCATTATTTGTATACCGTACTAATCCACTTTAAATGAGACATTTTCAATATATCCAGAAATATCAGAAAAATACCCCCACCTACCCAAGGTAAAATGTTCGAGGAAAATCAGACAATAAATGATATATGAATGTTGTTATTGCTTTATTTGGCACATGATAGTGTAATGATATGAAAGATGTTGTGTATTGTGGAAACAATTTGGCAACTCTGTCATGAGCCTGCAATTTCATTCTCTCACTATCTACATTTGTATTAATTGTTTAATTTTGATATTGTCTGTTCAGAGCCAGAAGGGCATAAACTCTGTATCAAATTATATGAGTTAACACCCTTCTGGCTCCAAACAGACGATATTCTAATTGTGCACGACTTACTTGCTGAGCACCTCTGGCATGTTGATAACCACTATGTGGACTCCTGACTCCAATGCTACTGCCCTTGCCAGCATGGTCTTACCCACTCCAGGTGGACCATAGAGTAGAACGCCCCTTGGTGGGGGTATACCTGTATAGAATAATACATAGTTTAGTTTGCGTACATCCCAAGAGAGGGGGGAGAGAAGCAACTAGAGGAAAATGGTATGACTGTGAAATATTACATAAATACAGATTTAACTCTATTTCAATATACACATTACTTATGTTTTTTTCTTGTTTTCTTTGTGTCCAATCAGTTTAATCCAAATAAATTTATGCATATGTCTGCTCAAAAGAGTAAATCATCTACGATTTTTCAAACCAACCCACAGGGTCAGCATAATTTTATCTAAACTAAATAATTACCTTATTTATAAATGACTGCTCTGACACATAAAAAATAAACTAGATGGATCTTCGACTGCGCGCAGTAGAAAATGATGCCTCCACCATAGAGCGATTTTAAAAACTAAAACAGAAGCAATTTTTAAAATCCAAGTTTGATTGTAATCCATTATCAGGTTCTAAGAATAACGTGATTACAAGCTATTTTTCATATACATGGCTCTGCAAGAATAGCAAGAAACATACATGTTCTGAGTTTGATAGTAATCCATCTGTCGGTTCTATAATGATAATGCATTCACAAGCTATTTTTGCATACATAATGATCCCCATGACCTTTACCCTTTGACCTCATGACCCTAAAATCTAATCAGTTCATTGGCTCAGCAAGATACATATATATCTTGAGTTTGATGGTAATCTGTCCATTGGTTCTAATGATAATGTGATCACAAGCTATTTTTGCATACATAATGAGCCCCATGACCTTTGACCTCATGACCCAAAAATCTAATCGGTTCATTGGCTCTGCAAGATACATACATGTCCTGTGTTTGATGGTAATCTATCAATTGGTTCTTGAGATAACGCGATCACGAGAACGGGACGTACGGACGGACAGACAACCCGAAAACATAATGGCTCCGGCTACTTCGTTGCGGAGGCATAAAAATTAATAGGTGTGAAAATGAAGAAAGCATTCATTGAAGCTTAAACATTCTTCAGCAACAACTTTAAAGCTTTATTGAAATACATTTATCTGCCCACAGGAAGAGAAAATTCTGGAATGGAAATCGTTAACGTGGTAAGAAGTTCTTAATCAGGTCATTTTGTGCCATCCATTCAAAGAAAATTAAAACTCCTGCATTTACCAAGAGAAGCAAATATTTCTGGATTCTTAAGCGGCATCATCACCACATCCCTGATAGCCTTCAGTTGTCTCTCCATTCCTCCAATCATGTCAAAAGTCACACGACTGCCTAGCTTAGTGATGAGTTGTTGTTCATTAGAGCTTTTCTTCTCCTCTTGTTCAGAGGTTAAAATTTCTATGTGAGTTGTCTTGGTGACCCTGTACACACCCGATTCCTCTGTTACACACTGGCTTCTTGATAAGGAATCAATTGTTTTCTCATGTGACTGCTTCTGAGACAGGCTGGGTGTCCTTTTGGTGTTGAGGATATGATGATGCTGCTGGTTTCTGACAAGTTCAAAGAATTGAACTCATTTTCCAGGTCACTTGCAGAATCCATTGCCAATGAGCTACTAGTATCTACAGCAGCAACCCTGCTAGAATTGGTAATGTCACCTCCTTTACTGTTTATCATTGATACATTTGTTTCACCTAGCCCTTTATCAGGGGTTCTTGACTCTGTAAAGGAACAAGTAGAAATGTCTGTCCTCCTTAGATGCGAGGTCCAGCTTTCTGCATCACTTGACAATGATGTGGGAGTTCTCTCCAGATTCTTGATCAGTCTCTCAGCTGACTGGGTAGTCATAGCTGACTGCTCCAATTGAGCTGGTTCAGCACCTGTTTGTGCAGTGATTTTAATGACCTCCAGTGTGACTGGCTTGCCATAGTAAGTAAGACTGAATAAGCTCCCATACATCATGTGCTTGCTGTTCAGGTATCTGGCAGCAAAGTTCTTGAAGTCTGAAGATTGTATGGCAGACATATCCTCATCAGATCTGTGGAAACACAGAGGTTGAAAAAGACAAAACAATATAACTAGACTTATAATCAAACAAGAGATTATAAATAAAACATTGCATTTGGGATTTGTATCTCTCTCTTGATGCCCTCATCACTTTGGATTAATTTTGAGTCAAAGAACTTAAACTGTGAAGTCAGCCTATCCCCTAAATCTGCTCATAAGATTCTTTACCTAACAAGTACTGTCGCTGAAGAAGCTGCTGCCACGCTACCACACACAGCTTCCACCTTAACCAACTCCCCATCATCCCATCCATGCACCTTCTGCAGGCTCCTATGGACCCCAACAGATCCTGCAGGGAGGTTTAGGACAGGCCACACTATGCAGATGGACTTGGAAGGATCTCCATCGGCTGCAGTGGTAGTCTGTGTGACGATGGTAGGCTGACCAATGCAAAGGCCACACAGTGACATGGTCTCTGGATGCATCTGGATGACATCATGTTTGGCCGACTTTGGAAGCTTGGTGACTCCTAGAGCAAGGGAAACGACAAGATATTTTCATGAATTAGTATGAACATGGCAATTGAAGAGTCTACACAGGTGACTGCAAAGCCCAGGCCAAGTGGATGTTTGACAATTTATGATGGGAGTGGTTGTGATGTCTGCAGAATACATGATTAGATCTGCCTCTTTCAAAAGAAATGCATTTTCCAAACTTCACTTAGAGTACATGCAACTGAAATGGTAAGCTGAAAATTGCTACAAAAAAATGATTTGGGAAATGTAAATTAATTTTTCCATGGCTTATCTAATTTTGCGGGGAATCTGTCTTTCTTGAAACAGTGACAAAGTGTACTTCCATGATTTAAATGAGAAGTGAATATAATCCTGGAACACAGGTTCTTATTTGAATTTACTTTGTATAAAGTGGCTGAAAGACTTTTGCAGCGTTTTGCGTCCATTCCGAACAAATATGACCCTACTAACAAGGTAAAGGGTCTGGGAATCTTTGTTTTGAGAGAAGATGTCATCAAATAGTGAGTAAACAGCAATACCAACTGATTGTATGATAGTTTGCCTTCTAATTCATGTTATTATCTTACCTTTGATGGATCGCTTTTTTTGATAAATCACTTAACATTGTAAACTCTCATGCGCAAATATTAAAGGGAAATCCAACCCAAATAGACAACTACTCTAAACGAAAGCAGGAAAATCAGAGAAGCAAACTGGTGAAAGTTTCAATTAAATCTGATTAAATATAAGAAAGTTATGAATTTTTGAAAGTTGTAATCACTATACGTACATGTATGGGCACTTCAAATTGGCTGAAGCGGTAATGTCAATGTGATGTAGTGCCGGACTACTTTCCCATCTGTTCCAACATATAAAATGACTAAATATAAATTTGTTCAAAGATTCATGGCTCAGGAGGGTCATTCTTTTTAGAGGACCTATAATAATATGCTATCTATAATATATTTTGAGTAGTACCCCAAAGGAGAAGGAACTTACAAGAAAAACAGAAATTAGTGATATTTTTGTACTTGTTATCCACGTCCTACGTCACAATCCACTAACCAAACTACCAATTTGAGATTCGCATAGACTTAGTGATCTCATATTTCAAACATTCATAACTTCCTTACTATTGGTCCGATTCATTTCAAACTTTCGCCATTCTGTTTCTGTTATTTTTCTGCTTTCATAAGAATCTACTTATTACAAGGGTTGGATTGCCCTTTAAGGTATTGTTGTTTGTATGACTTTTTCTTTAGTTATATTAATGATAGTAATGATCAAATTGAGGTCAATAGGACAACTGTCATGGCCCAGGAGGGTCTATTCTTTTTAGAGGACCTATTTTATAATATGCTATCTATAATATATTTTGAGTAGTGCCCCAAGGGAGAAGGAAGAAAAACAGAAGATCCTTTTCCTTATCAACTGATAAGGAAAAGGATCTTGCCCTTTATTTCTCTCCAAAGTCCATACCTCAATTTTTCTTATCATGTACACAAAGTAGCTGCCAAAGCAAAGAAAGTACTTGGCCTGATCAAAAGGACTTTTCTCACCTGCCAAAACATGTATTGTTCCTTTGAAAGTTTGCAATTTTTGTCTGGTGCGGGAATGGGTGATTACAAAAGCATTTTAGGTTTTGTTTACAACACTCTTTACACAGGGGTATGGGTGCCAATTAAGGCTAGGTGATATCAATATCATCATAATCAGTCAATGACAATGTCTAAGCTCAATGACCAATGAAACTTCTGGAGGCAAAAGTGTAATAAGTTTGAACCTAATTGTTTGAGCTAAGTAGACCCAACATCTCGAACTTACCGGTACGTAAGAGGTCAGCATTTTTGTAATGTAAATGGCATGTAGCTCATTATCATCAGGAACACGTGGAAGGTAAGCAAATCACTCCTACCACTCCAGTATCAAATTTTCATATTTGATTTCAAAGTGCTTTGTATGAGAAGAAAGAAGAGTCCACTAGCCCACTCCAAAGCCAATGTGCAAGGTTCGTCAGGTGTGGGAAGGGGTGATTATAACATTTCATAAACTTTCATTTTTTTTGTTATCGATGATGGAATAGATATTTCCAAACAGGGTTGAATAGAAACATATTTAAATAAATATATTTAGGGTGCATGTTTGATTAAAAATTTTCTTGAGGGAGTTGAGCCAAGTTGAGGGAAAATATTAAAAATATCTGATAATATCAGTACAGAGCAAATGGGATGCAGATGGGAGCGCTTGCAAGATACGTAAGAGAGTTGCCAATTTGTGTTTGATCGATTGCAACTTTAAAAATTCATAACTTTCTGATTTTTAGTTGGAATTTGCTCAAACTTTCACTGAGCTGTTCCTCTCATTTTTCTGCTTCTATTAAAACCAACTTAGTAATAGGATGGACTTCCCCTGGGCCTTAGGACTAGACTAGGGGGTAGGTGATATCAATTTCATATTTCATATTATGAATATGACCTAGATCTAGATCTAGACCGAAAATTTCTGTCTCTTTCGTTTAGCCTCTTATTTGGGTAGGGTCGGCTCCTTATTTTCTGTCTCTTTCGTTCTAGAGAGGAGCCGACCCTACCCAAATAAGACTAAGTAAGACTAAGACTAAGAGGGTATTAACAGTAGGGGCTCTGGTCCGAGAATAAGGATCGTCTGCTTAAACGATCGGATCGTCTTCAGAACGCGGACCGATGCGTCCTCAAAAATAAGGATCGTCTGCATTTTCGCAGACGTTTCATATTTTTGATCGGCACGTTGGCGATGCAAGAAACAGATCCCGCAATGATTTTCTTGATGCATTTTACATTGATTTTGTACAGAGACTTTCACATTATGAGCGATAAATCCTCGGGAAGACGGACGACCCATAAAAGTAGACGGTGAACTAGTGGGCGGTTTGGTAACCCGAAACCCGGCCGCAGAGCGTCGATAAAACCAACGTCCGCGAAAATGCACACGATCCTTATTTTTGAGGACGCATTTTGTCCGCGTTTACAAGGATATCCTCGTTATCCTCGTTATCCTCGTTTATGAGGACGATCCTCATTCTCGGACCAGCGCCCCTACTGATTAAATGAACGAAATAGAGAGAATTTTCAGTCTAAATATGACCCAGATTGCATTGGGCAGCCTTAATTAATTCTCAAAACCCAACACAACAAATAAATACTCCAGCGACCTTGTTCATTATAAGTAGACAAGCATACAACAACATCACCATCACATGAGAAGTCATAACTTCATAAATTTACCCTTCTCAATCTGTTCCGTTACTTCTCCTAGCAGCATGTCGTTGATAATCACGGGAAAGCCGGCTTGATACAAGTTCTTCTCGAAATCAAAATGTGGAGGACCTCCTTCAACTTTCTTGAAAAATTCGACATCTTTCGCCCGATGAAAGAGTTTCAAATCTCCCTTTTCATGCAAAGCCAGTTGTTCACAGGATTCTTCTTTTACTAGACATGATTTACAAAAGGCACTTGATATTGCTTTTTATATTTAGAAATGCTGTACATTACAGCTCAGCAGTGTAAATATGGGTGGCGCGTGGCTAAATTAACCCTGGAGCTTAGCCCAAACTTGTGGCTATCGCATCCGTCGCGTCGCGACCTCCCGGGATTTCGCTGGCGGATCAGCTGGCGCTGGCTGGACCACTGCAAAAAGCATGCAGCAGCAGCAGCATGTTCTATTATGGGCAGCCGAAGTAGCAATTACTGATTTGTTTATGGCAAGCCAAAGCTTACACGAGATCCAGAGAGCGATGTTCCAGGGCTGTTCTGCAATTCTGTGGGGTTACTATAGATCATATCTTTTCTAAAATAAAAAAATGATTAGGGGCTATCTCTTGACAACATTCTGAAGATTTAAACATCAGAAAAAATATACAGGCCTAAATGTAACCAATTTTATTATTCCATATTTCCCATCCTGACCAGGAATAGTAATACAATTTGTGATATACAGTCAAACCTGCTTTAGTGACCACCTGTCTACAAAGACCACCTGTCTACAAAGACCACATTTGTTGTTTCCCTTGAAAAATGGTTTCTCATTGAAACACGTACTAAAGGAACCTGTCTACAAAGACCACCTGTCTATAAAGACCACTTTTTGTGTTTCCCTTGGGCGGTCGCTATAGACAGGTTTGACTGTATATATTAACACTGGTGTACTGATGGGGAGCTAGGGGCTTAATTGGGGGGCAGTTGCCCCCCCAGTAAAATTCATACATGGTTTATTTCTAATTTGTTCTCACTTTTTTTGTAAATTATACCTTTTTATGCGTTTGTTGGAAAATAACAAATTCCCAAATTTATACTAAGGCAAAAAACCCTAAAGTGCCCCTTTTTACATAGGAAAGGTGCCCCCTTTTACTTCAGAGAAGCGCCCCTTTTTTATTTCAAATAGGTGCCCGTTCCACATTTTTATAAGCGCCTCTTACACAGGCCCGTAGCCAGGGGTTTTGGGGGACGTGCCCCCAAAATTTCCAAGATCACACACCCATCCTCATAGACCCCTCCCCAGGATGTGGATCAATTACATGTATGTGCCCCCCAAAAAAACATCAAACTCTGGCTACGTCCCAGCTCTTACAAACTCTGATAAGTGCCCCTTTTAACCTCTGATAATTGCCCTATTAAAATCTGAGAGGTGCACATTTTTTGTAATAAGTGCCCCTTCCTCTTCAGATAAGTGCCCCTTTTTATCTTTGATGAGTGCCCCCTTTAATTTTGACACGCGCCCCCCTTTCTTTGTATAAGTGCCCTTTTTCCTTCTGATGAATGCCCCTTTTTTTAAATAAGAGCCACATCCCCTTCTCATAAATACCTCTACTCACACCTCTGATAAATACCTCTATTAAAAATCTCAAATTTGCCCCTTTTCTTACGACACGTGCCAATTTTCTTTTGTAATATGTGCCCCTTTCTATTCTCACAAGTGCCCCCATTCATCTCAGGTGAGTGCCCCTTTTCAGGTATAAGAAGTGCCCCTTGCCACCTCTGATAAGTGCCCATTCACCTCTTATAATTGCCTCTTTTCAAATCTGAGAGGTGTCCCTTATATTTTGACAAGTGCCTCTTTATATTCTTATAAGTGCCTTTTTTCATCTCCGGTGAGTGCCCCTTATCAGGTGCAAGAAGTGGCCCATTTTCACCTCTGATGAGTCCCCTTTTTACTTTGACACATGCTCCTTTTCTTTTCTAATAAGTGTCATTTTCCCTTTGGATATGTCATATGTGCCCTTGTTTCCTTTCACCATAAAATGTGCTCATAATTTAAAGCAACTAAGAGCAATCTTTTCATTAATTTTGCCCAAAGCTCGCTCGCTACCCTCGCTTGCATTTAAAGTTGATTTAAGTATGTTTCTTATTAAATATCTTTTCAGTCTTTCATGAATAGATTGTGCTTAAAACCCCATCAGAATTATTGTTTTTTCCCTCTTTATAAGATGTAGTTTTTCACACTGCGACCTCATAAATCTTTAACATTTTTGCTCGCTGGCTTATATATTCAAATAATTCACACCTAACTGCAAAGTATGATGCTTAAGCAGTATCTTGGACTATGTAAAGAGAAAAACAAACATTGAAATCACCCCTGATAATGTAATCACAATGTAGGGTATATACCAATGTCTAAAACTGGCATATTTTCCCTTTGAGGTTTCCCTTTGTAGGTGCCCCTTTTGTTGGTGCCCCCACTTTGTAAGACGCTCCACTGCCCCTGGATAATGGGTGGGATATTAATTTATCATCTCATTGCTCAAAGTGGAAGAACATTAATGTAATTAATTAGCAATCAAGTAATTTGTTATATATATAGTAGATAGATGCAAAGTACTCTAGCCTCATGAATAATCAACATAACAAAAAGCAGTATGCCATAGCTCAATCATAGTTTGTAGGCCCACATCTTGACCGTTTTCGTCAAAATCCGCACCCCCCTCAAAAACAATCGCCCATTATGCCACCTGGTGGTGATGCCCCCCAAAAAAGTATTTGCTCATTACGCCACTGCACTGTATATTGCAATAACTAGACTGGAATTTGTCACTGCTGTCGAATAAGGTGATCTGCAGCAAATCTGAAAGGGTTATAGCCGCTTGGTCTACAACCAGTTCGTTTACTACCCAATCATTCTATTTCCATATGGTTTAAAACCCAGCCCGTCTACTATCCACATGGTCTTATAATCATTTTGTCCAATTATCATTTGGTCTAATGACCATTTAGGCTAATAGTCATTTGGTCTAATTTCCAATTGGTCTAATCTCCGATAAGTCTACTATCCATATGGTCTAATGATTATTTAATCATAATCAATAATAATCATCAGATGATTATTAGACCTTATATGGATAGTAGACAAAATGGGCATTAGACAAACTGAATTAGACTAAATAAACGATAGACCAAATGGATTTGGTAGACTTATTGGAGATTAAACCAAATGGAAATTAGACCAAATGGCTGTGAGCCTAAATGGTCATTAGACTAAATGATATTAGTAGACAAAATGATTAATAATCACATGCTCCTCAAGACCTCCCCCTCCCTCTTTCAATAACTCGTGGTCTAGACTAAGTTGAGACACACAACTAATGAATACAAGAAGTGGTTGATAAAGCAATTATTTCAATTTTTCTTTCTTGCCCAACTTCATAATTATTGCACACAATGCCTCCTTAGTTAATTGCCCCCACTCCACACACACAATGTTCACAATTTCCATGCTTCAACATCCAGCAAGGATCCAACAACTGAAACACACAACAGGATTATACACGTAGTGGTTGATACAGCAATCATCTGTCTTTATTGCCGTACTTGATAATAATCATATACAACCAAGGTGCAGAATAAAAAGACCCTTGTACTATTTGCATGGTAAACAAAATCTTCAATAACAAAATGATTATGAACTATTACAAAAATATCAGGTGCAACTCATTTCAAATATTCATATTCAGTCTTGGACTATATTTCACCCATCTACTGGTATCAACTGAATTTAACAATCTACATGCACCGATATTTATCATATCAATAGAGAAGCCATGTGATACATTTAAATTCATTTTAGTCTTTTAAAGTGCATGCTGTGTCTAGCCCTATTCTGTGATTTAAAGCATTTTTTTTTAAAGTCGAGGAAAGTTATGAAGTAAAAGGGAGATCAAGGGAAAATAGAGATTGACAGACATGGACAAACAGAAATAGAGAAAGACAAAGAGAGAGAGAGAGAAAGAGAGATACAGACACGGTGAAAAGATGAACAAAGTAAAGAATAATTCTTAATTTTAGGCATATAATATACTTATAGTCTCATATACATCATTTATTAGTTCCCTATATCTGCTTTCTATTTTCCAATCACTTGCATCACAAGTTTAATTTCTTATAGGTTACAAATTTATGCTAGTATAATATAAAGCTGTCACTTTTATTTATCACACTGTTATGTATTTCAATTCTTTTGCAATTTAAATTAAACACTTGACTATTCAAATTATCTCTTAACTCTTATGAAGGAAAACAAAAATGGTTTTAATAAAAAATTATGTATATTTAGTATATGTACTCTTGCTTCCAGAAATATTTGCAAAATCCAAAGATTTTGTCTACATTTCTAGAGATTTATGCACTGTGCAGGAAACAAATTCCATTCCTACTGCATTTTCCAGAGCATTTAATACATTTACGTCATTATATCATGCATGTTATAATCAAGGACAAATTAATGTTCTGACAGGCTCAAGTGCAGACAAAATGTAGTGGAAACCTCCAGTAAATTACTTTTGAAATGTTACGCTAAAGTCGTGGGTGTTCTCATGTTTTAATACCAAGTACCGTACAATTAAACCTCATTCACACCTAATGCAATAATCTGCTCAAATACAAAAAATGCTGTGGCAAAAAATTATGACAGTGTGCTTTGACGTTCTGTATCTTTAAGGAGAGATAACCATTACAGTGTATGTTTAGGATCCTTTATTTTGCCAGCTACAATTTTTTTTTCCATTCTCAATTAATTGCCATTCACTTTCAAGTAAAATAATGACATTTCCCATGGATTTATTTCCGTAAGGCAATATATCACATTTGATATGAACGAGGCTTTACAAGTGAGATGTGTGAAAAAAGACAAGGAAGAAAATGCATATGTGTGGATGATGAGGAATGTATTTGTGTGTGACTCAGCTCACTTTTCTTCTCCATTTTCTGAATTTTATAGAAAACATAGATTCATGTGAAAAAGAAATAGTAAAGGCAAATGTGTCTTTTTGCACACTGCATGCACAAGCACATGCATAGGCTGGTTTGTACTTTTGTTTTTGTTTCTACATGCATTAAGAAGTGAGAATAATGGAATCATGATGAAAGCCTTACTTTTTTGTCACCTTTTTCTTATAAAGAATGTAAGAGAAGAGCATGTCATCTGCGTATAACTTTCATTTTTACTGCAATGCATATTTTTCATACTTGCAATGCCAGTTAGTTTTTTTATCAAATCAAAATTTTCTGGACTCTGTCACATGTTGTAACATACACTCTGGTGCTTTTTTTCTTCTAATACCCAAATCACTAATACTTTATTAGTTGTGGTATTTACAGCATATTACAATTTGTTTCTCATAATATAATTTAGTTATTACTGGGACAATCCATTACTTATATATTGTTAGTTCATATTCCCACAGTCAAATCTAGATCAGCAAATACACTGGCTTTTACTAAAGTATCGGTTCTATACACTTTTATACAATAACGATTTTTGCTTCTTTTCTTTTTATGAGGGGGAGGGGGTATCCTTTCGTGGCATGGCATCTAAAGCAAAATACTAATGAGTAGAATTGTCTCAATTATCTTAATTTCCTCTTCTATGTTAATAGTAAACTGAAGACCATAAGAATTGGCTACAACCTTTAAACAGAGAAGGCCCAACACGTTGTACATTGGGATGTGCTAGTTTAAATATAGACCAGGGGGTGTTTATGATCATTTTGCATAAGCATAGACTGTGCTGTGCTCCTGCCAAAACAAAACTACATGGTAAAATCACTTGTTAGAATGTCTCTGTCTCTGTGTGGTAGAAACTGACAGACTAAAGATTTTTGAGATCCATTGAGAGCAGTATATTACAAGATAACACCCTAATATGGCTCTCTCCTAATAATAATTTTGTTTAAAACTACTCTATCATCAGTTTACAATAATAAATGCTACTTTTTCACTGTGTTTGTTAATATGAGGGTAATAGGCACAAGTGTGAGATTTTTGTTCCACATTGAACTACTGAATGGAAAAAAAGGTGTGTTATGTACATCTATGTATTATGCATGTTGTACATTGAGTGATTTTTTACATACACACTGTATAACAATGACATAGTACATTGGCTATGTCACGTGGTAAATGTACAATGCTTTCTCTCTTTTTCTATAAAAAAAAAAGATCACTTCTATGAGATGGTTTAATATGCATCACCCAAACAAAACTAAAGGAATATAGCAAATAAGACATAACTTGGTAATGCAAATAAGAAACAAATTTGTACATGAGTATAGATGTCTACTGTATTCAGACAACATCTATGAAAAATTATATAATTATTAAATCATTCATTATAAACATAGTATGGATGTTATATTAAAATCTTATTCATGCAATCTGGTTCATTACATATATATATATATATAATTTTATGAGAAAACTCGTACAACAGTTTCGGGAAAACAACAAATGATGGGAGGGGAAAAAAGAAGAAGATATTGAGTTTCTTGTTTTTATCTCTCAAACTATATATATATACGCATTATTCAAAATTCCTGAAATATTTAGAAATATTTCTAAATGATCTGTATAAACTCTAGAATGTGTATGTGTAGTATACATTGAATATACTTTGTTCTATCTAGTTCTAATTAAATATATCTATCTGTGTTAGTATACATGTTATATAGACAACTTCACGCTCACATATATAAATTGCATTTATTAAAATCATTTTTTGTCAATTCTTATCTAAAATCATTTACATGTTTTATACAAAGTCTAGTCATTTTTAATTTACACACACCGTCTCAAGTTTGCCACATGTACAGAAAAAAATTACAAAATAAAATCATTGTTTCCATTATACCAACACATTTTTGAATCACTCATTTTCAAAAAGAAATACTCCTTCATTCCCCAGAGGTTGATAGCACTTGGCAGTGTACATCATATTTACTTGTGAATAATATCATAATGCTTGACACATCATGTGCAGACAGGATAGAATAAGACCTTTGTCCTTTCTGGAGTCTTTAAGGCCGTGTGCTACTTTCCACAAGGAAAGAGAATTCAAGATAATAAAAGCTGTCCATCATCTGTATCCATTTGGTATAGCAAGTTGCATCTATTTTAACATCATCATTTCACAACCTAGTTTGTTTCACAAGACAAGATGCATGTAATTGTGATGTACAATCATTCACTTCCATAGACACATCACTTTTGTACCCTGACTATCCTGTAAAAGATTATTAAAAACTTAATCAAAATGAATCATTTCCAGTCAATTACTAAAAAAGGACACACATCAATAAAAAGTAATAACAAATATGTTTTCATTACATTTTTGTGCTAGTCAATTATGTAAAGTCATATGGATTGCAAGAGAAGACCTTTGTGTTATAGTTAATCTTTTTCTTTTCCCAGCATCCATGTGGATTACTTTGAATTTTTCTCTTGTTTCTTATTCACTGTTTTCTTGATTGGCCAAATGAATATTTTTAAAAAGGAGAAATTATATAAAAGAATCACTGTTACTGTGTAACATAAGGTAATTACATGTATTATAAAATTCATAAGCAGAGGGGAAATTAAAACGGTATGTTATTAACAAAATCAAGCGATGTCCAATTAAATGTAGCAAAATGTTCCGTAGCCATGGAAACGTCTTCACAAGAACAGTCTTGTAATTCTACACAGAAGGTCACGTTACATCCTACACAAAGTTATGGGAGCATGCTTTTGTACAATTAATACAATTGTGACGGTGTAAAATTACTTTTCTGTTTGCGGGAACTCTTATAGGATTTGGTGTTGTATAAGTGCGATATTCTCACAATGAATTTGATTTTATTGTCTGTTTTTCCCAGAGCTCTTTAAAAACATTCCAGAGCTAAATCGCTTACTGCTCCTGTGTGTTTTTCCCACCGATATGTGAACACCTAAACATGTTTGTCTGGAAACTTGACAATGATGACGTTGTAATCTGACCAGCTACTAAAATATACATCCCTGACTGATGAATGTTTATTGTATAATATGTGGTTTTATCATATTACTCAAATCAACCATGCATGTGGTCTTATGGGCACAAATTAAAGAAAAGAAGTTTAATTCAAACCATGGTGACAAGTGACAACGTCTATATCATGGTTTTAAACCTCCACCTCAGATAAAATAAGTGTAAATAAGCATGTAGGAGCATATGTTTTTCCTCATTACTAAGGTTGAGGATATGTGTGTGTATTACACTTTTGGAGATTTAAACCATGGGCTAAGATCTCTTGTGATTTCAGGCCAAATAGTTTTAAAAAACTGCCTTTCAAAATAGGATATAATTGAAGTAATGTAGAAATAAATTGTACTACTGTATTGTATGCATACGAATTGAGATCATCATTATTCAACATACTCATTCAAATCAAATTATCATTAACAAGTAATTAACTTTGGGAATTATAATTGTTGGAACAAAGCAAATATTCTTTGTTTTTGCATGATGTTGAGAATTTCAGCAATTTGAGGTTCATATCATTGAAGTATTTTGTTTATTTTCTAACATATTTTATTAAACCATTGTGTGTTTCAGATGAGTGAATGTGCCAACACAAATTGACAATTTGATTTTACTGCAGTTGGTGCGAGTGTTCCAGACTTGCCAATCTCCTTCATTCATCAAACTAACTCATATTGATATTCATCAGACTAGAATAATGGCTTTGATCCAATTCCAGTAAACAAATATCATTGATTTCCTACTGAAATGAATGATGCATCATATGAGCAATAGGAACTGACATTTAAAGGGATTCTTTTGCATTTTCGAAAGTCACACTTCAATGGTCAAGACTGTGCATTGTCATAAATTCTAGGGTATTGGAGGAAAACAACAAGTTTAAGTTTAAAAGGGGTATTCATCCTTTAGTCTGCTCAATGAAAAATGTACATTACATTTACATTTATGCTATACCTTGGTTTCTGTGTCTTTTTGGGAAATGTGAGAAAAATGAAGTGTAAAACTTGCAATTATTATCAACAAATTTCACTTGGGGGCGGGGTGTTTCTAACAGCATCTGTTTCTTTGTTACCTTACTGCCTGTGTCATCATTTTGAATCACTTTTTTATAGATATGTTCAAAGAAAAAAGGGATGTAAAACTTGGACCTATCATCTAAAAAATGAACATTGTCTAGGAAGGACTTGCTGCCGACACAAATCTGAACCAATTTTACTTAATATCATTCTAAAAATGTTGACTAGAACATCTACCGGTAATAGATGTCTTCTTTGTATTTGCTCTGAGCATACAAAATGGACAAACTCCTCCCACACTTCAGGATACCAACAATTGTCATGGAAACTGCAATTTTCTTGTGTGACTGTCGCGTCTGAAATGGAAATACATGACTTGTATTATTACTGTGCTAGAGGATGTAGTTTTCATGGACACTGCAATTTTCACCGGTAATATCCGGGACCACAAACTGTTACTATGAGCAACAATCTGATTATTTTTCTTTAAACTTTTGCTATCAGATAGTGTCATAATAATGGGTTTGAGTTAAAAGTACTACTCAATATATAAAATAAGAAATAACAATCAGTACGTTACAGGCAGTAAGGTCAGTATAAACTGAAGATCTCAATTAAGATTTGATGTTTGTTAAAAAATGAATTTTATAGATAAAAACATTTTGTTTCAATAAAAAAATCTCCAAAAATAGAAATGTCGAGCAAAGTGTAACAAATGTCACAAAATCTCCTTTTGACAAAATTTCACATTTTCTTAAAACATTCATGTAGAGTGAAATAGCAGGAAGCAACTTTCTAGTACCAGTAATTTTGTCAATGCACAGGGGGAATTGCACAATTCCAGTAGGAATTTGTAATTAAATGTTCTGTATCTGATTAGCAGTGCATTTCCTCTACTTTCATGGATGCAAATTAACTGCTTGTGAGAAATTCCATATTCCTATTGTGAGCCAAACTTCCTAACATTACATTAAGTTATATACATGGAATTCGATATTATATGCAAAGGGTTAGAAATTAGTTTTGACAAAGCTACGGAGAAATGATATGATTACAAGTTGAAATATACAAGGATTGTAGGCTACACTAACATAATGTAGTATTCCCTTGACCCTTCCTCACACGCATCATTTTCATATATTTTTTTACAAGGATAGGTTAGCGCAATCATTAAAAATACAAAAAACCTTGTAATTTTGAGGTTGTACAGCAAAATTTACAAAATTATAGGACTCAAATCATACCACAAAACATTACATGTACATCCAGTACATTTACACATCATCTGTTTGGAGCCAGAAGGGCTTAAATTCTGTGTTAAAGTACATGAGTTAATGCTCTTCTGGCTCCAAAAAGACAGCATGAATTATTCAATCATAATACATTAAGAGTTCACATAGCATTGGTAATATACTGTATATATCTGTCTACCGAATCAATGTCTGAATACGACTTGAGAAATTTCCCGAGGGCAACAACCCTTGCATACGAATCACAATATAAAAACTAAGTGAACCGGCCAAGCACAAGACACCACGTAGAGATACATGAATGACGTTTCCTGTTGGGCATGTAGGAATGGTGTTCAACGTTTCGAATCGAGTATGAGAACAAGGTCCTGCTATAAATGGATGGTATCGGGATCTTCATAAAAAGTTTCAGTTTGTGAGCTATATCACGGTTCCGCATAAAGAATGTAGCTTCTCTCAGAGAATCACACAACAATTACTCTCCTCTGTCTTCCCTCGGTTCCTTTGTCCTGTAGAGGATTAAAACAAAGAGATTGAGAGAGTGAAAGTTAAGATGTTATTTTTAGGTACAGTACATGCAAGGATGAGTTTGCATTTTACAGAGCCAAAGATACACTTAAATAGACAATAAAACAATCCAAATATTACGTTTTATATTCAAACATGTTACTTTCGGTAAGCAATGCCCTTCAGATGATTAAAACAAGAAGATTGAGATAACAAAATTTAAGATTTTAAATCTACATTGTAGGTAGGGTTGAACTTGCATTAAGAAACAATAAGAAAAAAACAAAGATCTGGAAAAGGGGGGGGGGGGAATCAGATTTTACATTTTCAGAGATGTTGTTTTCAGTCAGCATTGTGAGGCATACATGTAGATGTATTTGCATCTTAGATTTTTTATTAAATCTAATTAAAGTGTTGTTAAATTATACCTACATGTATTGTACAATGTACATGTACTGTGAAATGAATAAACTACATGAACTTGCATACATGTACATGTACACCTTGAGAATTTGCATTCTACAAGCCCCCTGCATTAGCTTCACGGGTATAAGAGTTCCGTATTCAGCGATGAGGAGCAATTCCAATGAGCAGCAATTGGAAATGGGTTTATTTTTAGTCTGTAGACAGTGAAAATGCACCTCTGGGATATGACTGAGGTTTAAATTACCTCATTATTTTCAACTGGTATTCAGTACTTTCCCCACATCAAGGGATTATCATTCAAGTTTGTTTCCTCTAAGAATGTTCACATTGACATTCGGTTACTTTTATCACGAATATGGTGCAGTGCATGCCATCCATGATGCACCCTGATATAGGAGCTGTACATGTACAGTACATGGATCACCACCATTGCACAGTCTAAAAACCTACTATATACATGTATTTATTAGCATTTGAGATTGTTGATGTTTCACAAGAGTTTAAATAATAAATTCATTAAAAAAAGAATATAAAAGATTACACTGAAAATCCTGGAAGTCATTTCTTGGTGGTGTTTGTGATCATGTTAATTGAGGTTTTAAACATTCAGAGTACCACAAATGTATTGGGTAGTACAAATCTCTAAAAATTCATATCTTTCAAATTCATGAAACTCATGGAGGCGCCATTCTCAGCACTTTTATCATGAAATGAGCTTACATCTGTCATGTACTGTCATATTTTGTCCTAGCTATGCAAACACATCCACTTAGAATTGCTTAAAAGCGTATGTTTGTTACAATAGAATTTTGCCTAGAGCAGTCATATCTAAAATTATCTGCTGTATTTGAGTACAATGTCTAAAATGATGGTGTTACACAACATCAATGTTTGCACCTGCTCCGCCCCCAAGTATACTGCAGACTGGACTTTGGATCACTTGTATATGGCTGTGGGTGCCAATATATGAATTTCTATCATTTTAAAGGTGAAAGCTGGTAATACAAATATATAATGATTGAAACAAGACTTCAAGAAAACATTCTATTTGGTTCCATATCAAGGAAAATAGTGACATGCAAACTATTTATACTTTCTCTCCAAATTGTATGTGTATTTTTAGAGTGTAAATGCTAGTGTGAATGGCACAAAATGTACTTTGTAGGCACCTTGATGATTCCCCTGAGGTTGCTATGCTAAGTGCACAGTATATGTAAATAATTATTATCATTATCACAACTGTAAAAAAAAATGAATGAACCAAACCAAGGAAATTCACAAGCAGCTATGTGTACTTTATGAAAGCACATACATGCTTAACACACCAGTGTACGTATTCATCAGTGCACCACTGCACGTCTCTTCTAAAGCCGAGCTGACGATTTAGGCAGGTGGTGATTGAAGTAAATGTATATATAATATAATCAGCCATTCCAGCGTGACTTGCGCGACATTTAAAGAAAAAAAGGCACCTTAAATGTTCTGGCAAATCCGTATCAACAGGATATCAATTATCCACTATACATAAATTGTGAGTGTTATGGTAACAAATATTCCACCATAGAAACAATTAAGCCTTGACTACCGTAATGTTTTTTTAAAGTGATTTAATAGGTGTGACTCGCTTGACAGTTGACAGGCTAAGAATTAGGTTTCTTGACATCAATGTATACCAACCTGTTTCCTATGAAAGTATACATGTAGATTAAGATCATACTTTAGAATTATAAACTTGATAACTTTCTGCTATTTGTGCCTAACTGGCTTTGAATAATATTGACCCAATAAAAATATTAGCCCTTGGCATTCTGTAACCTCCAATAATTGCCAATGTACATTTAGTAAACTAGTAATTATGAATACCGGGTACTTTTGGCAAGTTTTTGTACACAGTGCATTTATTAATTAGCTACAGTTTTCAAACATTGAAAATAAGTCCTGCAAACCTGTGTGGTGCACATGCATACATGTACACAGTTACACACCCATAAACCATTAATTTGTAAAATATACTGTATGCTTGATATGACAATACACAACAGCACCTTCCCAATTGAAATACCTAAAGTAAACATAAACCAATATTATTTATTATCTTGCATAATATGTGGTTTATAACCACTAGAAAAAGATGTACACTGGCCAATTAAAAGAGAAAGTGCCATAACACACTGGTTCTAGCATCAATTAAAACTACCGGTTCTCATTTTATATTCCTATATATACATTGTACATGTATAGCATGATCAGGTGCATGAAAAGTGCATAAAATTACAAAATATATGTGAGAACAACACAAACCTTGTGAGTTGGGTTCTGGTAGAGTTTCTCTTGCCATTATATGCATTGCTGTTGTCTTACCAAGAGGTAACTGTAAAGCTACAAGAAAAGAAAAAGGAATGGATGAATTAATAAACAAATGAAGAAATGAAGAAATTGAGAAAAAGGAAAAAGGAAAATTAACAATAATACTCTGAGTCTGTAAATACAACATTTAAGTCCTTTTTTTAATGATTGCTTGGATTCTGATGTTTTCTTCAAAGATATGGATCCTCCAGAAAAGCAGAAGGCTAGGGAAGTCCAGGAAAGTATTTTCTTAATGTACTTGTCCTATCTTATCAATAATCTAATCAGTAAATGTGATTAGTTCAATAGTTGTATATTATTTATCACTGTCATTTCTTCTCTTTTCATTGAATCTAAAATCAGCAATTTCTTAATTGAACTAAATGTAAATGGTCATGTATTGATACTTGAAAGAAAGAGATACTATTTGGGAAAATAAAAATGGAATGGAATTTAATAAATCAATGAGTAACTAAATGTACATGTATATATATATCACAGATGAAAACAAATTTAACATACACTGTGTACATGTGTAAGTGTAGACATGAGGGCCCCTTTCATAAAACTTGTTACCGGTAATATGAAATGTCAAAATTCATTGATAAATTCACTCACAGCCAATTAAATGTAGTCCTTTAAGTAACTTATTACAGTTATTATATTTGTAAATAAGTCCCTAATACTAAGGGTCTGAAATTAGAGACTGGTAACAGCTAGTGCTTCAATCAATAATGGAACTGTGTGTGTTTTCAGGTATGGAGAGGGATTGCTTCACAAGCCATCACAAGCCATGGACAGTCAATGACGGCTAAGATAATAACAGTGTGATGACCCATTAAAACATGGCAACCGCCTAATAGGAGTAGACACTCTGAGCCTATACACCAATCATTTTATGGGATGCCCACCTCACATGACACCACCTTATCTATTTTCGATTTAGCACAGATGTGCAGTTCACAACAGCCCAGTCAAGGGGGCTCAGAATCCTCCCATATCATCATTCTAAAGTTCAGCTTCAAATGCTATTATCAATTTTTTATCATGTATTAAAAATTATTCTGATTCTTATGTACTGTATTGTATATTCAACATGAGTACTAACTAAGTTAGAAGAAGGAAAAACATATATCATGTGATGTACAAATATAATTTTTTTTTCTCCAGTCTTTTTGTATTTGTATTTCTTTCCTTGTTAGTTTTCTTTTTAAATAGTGTTGAAAAGGAAGTTTTCATTGTATTATAAATCTTGTTTTATTAATCTTATTTCATATTAACACAAACATATCTTCATTTTGCATTCAATCAGGTTGCATTGAGGCTGGAGTCTCTAGTTTAAATGCGAAACCTTGTCACAGAAAACAATGGTACTTAAAATCTTTCAGCAGATTCACTTTGAAATGATATGGATAATATGAAGTGGAGAGAAGTATATAATTCTATTGAACCATACATCTAATACTTTTTTTACTCCTAAAACAGAGGAGCTGAATGGTGGCCATATTAAATGAGATACATGTATGTGTGATTCTTTTTTGTATCATGATAATTTGATTTAGGAATGTTTTGTTTGCAGCTCCCCAACCTTTCAATCCGTAATGTGAGCAAGCGCGTAGCCAGGATTTTGATTTAGGGGGGCGGTAGTGAGCACGCGAAGCGTGCAAATCACTTACAGAGCGCGCGAAGCGCACTCCCTAGGGGGGTGGGTGCAGGGAGGCCCGCGAAGCGCGTAAGCTTTGACGTTTCATTAAATTATTAGAGAAAGAAGCCGATTCGTTGTACCGTTCTCGGCTCTTAATCCTTGTCTGAATTCAGTTTCCCCCCTCCCGCGCGGAAGCTTTGACGTTTCATTTAACTATTAGAGAAAGAAGACGATTGGTTGAACCGTTCTCGACTCTTAATCCTTGTCTGAATTCAGTTTCCCCCCTCCCACGCGAGGCGCGGAAAGCTTTGAAGTTTCATTAAATTATTAGAGAAAGAAGACGATTCTTTGTACATGTACCGTTCTCGACCCTTAATCCTTGTCTGAATTCAGCCCCCCCCCCTCCACGAAGCGCGGAAGCTTTGACGTTTCATTCAATTGTTAGAGAAAAAAGACGATTCGTTGTACCGTTCTCGACTCTTAATCCTTGTCTGAATTCAGTTCCCCCCCTCCTCCCGCGCGAAGCAAGGTACCTTTGACGTTTCATTAAATTATTATAGAAAGAAGACGATTCGTTGTATACCGTTCTCGACTCTTAATCCTTCTCCCGCGCGAAGCTTTTACGTTTCATTAAATTATTAGAGAAGATGACGATTCGTTGTACCCAGAGCTGCCAACCTCCAGAACAGAAAATCAGTCATCACAAGGCTCAAAATCAGTAATTTGGGGAATAAATCAGTAATTTCCTATGCGGCGCTATGAATCTTTAAAAAAACGGAGCGCCAACACTTTTCGGATGCATGCGCCGTGAATTTTGGTGATTTACTCACACAAAGTTGCTAAATATTGATTTTCAGTTCATCACAACACATCAGTTTTCCATGAAAAATTGGCTTCAATTAAGAGAATACTTGATACTTTTCCGTCTTTCTCAGCGAGTATTGGATGGCCGCCATACTGTACAGCACTCGCTCATATTTACGTTTAAAAAAAGAAGGGGAAAAAGAGAAGGGGAAAAAAGATTTTTTTTTTTTTAAATCCATAATTTGAGACAGCATTCCGTAATTCCGTAATGAGTGTTAATTTCCGTACCAATTACGGGAAATCCGTACTAGTTGGCAGCTCTGTGTACCGTGCTCCTTTTTCTTCCTACGTCCTTTTCCTTTTTTCTCTTCTCTTTTTTTTTTTTTTTTGGCCGGCGTTTTAGGGGCGACTGCCCCCACCCCCCTGGCTACGCGCCTGAATGTGAGGTCAAATGAAGGCATTGTATCTATCTTCTTACTTACAACATTAGATACTTCATTTATACAAATGTATGTGTTTTTCCAATATCATCTAATATCATCTTATGGTTGCAACCTTTATCCATGATTTATTAAAGCCCCACTGCACTACTTAAAGCTACTTGTGCCCTCTATATACCAAGCAATGCCTAATCGGTGATCATTGGTCCCCCATGGTACCCTTTTTCTTATGTTAATTGAGAGCTGATTTGATGAGATAACCACCTGTCAGTGACCATGCAGGGAGGTCTAATCCCTCCTGGCCAAACTAGTGCAGATAGGCTTTAAATAATAAAAAAACCTCATTGTTTTATAGATTATTTTTACATTTGTACAACATGCTAAAAAAACAAGAACCAATCAAAATCATAGTACCAATCTCATGAAAGTAAGAACAGAAATAGGAAAACAGTCTGTATCATATTCTGGTGCATGTACATGTATTTGGAATGATATGTCTAATGAAATTAGAAAATGTTCCTTATTAAAAAGCTTTAGAGTTTAGACAAATATTTCAAACAGATCTTCTTGAAGAATACACATGTAATTGAATTCTTTTAATCATTGATGCATTTCTTGCAATACAATATGAATAGAACTACTATCAAATATTTCAATCAGATCCTGTTCATAGTTTTAATGTACATAGTGTATATTGTACATGTATATACCGGTACTTTATGTATGTTTGAGTTATACATATATTTCATACATTTCATAACAACAGAATTGTTTTAAACCAAAACTTCTTCTTTTTATTCAATATTTACTCTTGATTGATTTATTGTCCCAAGGTATGGTGTATTGAATGGGACCAAACTCGACTATACAGCTCTTGCTATTTGTTGGCTCCATTTACCAAATGTATAATTCTTGTCATGCTGAAATACATGTACGATGTACATGTAACTTGAAGTTTTGGTAATAAATTGATTTATAATGAATGTGTGAATGAATGAATGAATGAATTAATTAATGTACATGTATACACTACATGTAGATTTCTCCAATCCAGTTTGCAAGGAAGTGTCATGTTGATATTTCAAAATCATCATGAATATTTTAGGTATGATTAACAAATCAATATTTTTTTGCTCAAATAATACAGAATTTACCCTGAAAGTGAAAAACGAAAATTTCAACTGATCAATTTTAATCACTCACCTCCTAATGAAACATTTCCATGAATAAATCTTCCTTGATATATCAATCGAAGTATATGAGCAGACCTTACTCTGTGATTCTCCCAATCTGTAAAGAGGATAAAAAGAATTGTATTTCTATTCTGAATGTAGCCTCCATTCTATTAAAAAAAACATATTGTGCATATAAGTACTGGTAGTTTGGTACATTATTTAAATAATGTAAAAATCCTGTTTTGTTATATTTTCACTGGTATCAGACTATTTGCACTAAGCATTAATTTGTACATACACATAGAAGTAGATTTGTTAGGTTTGGCAGCAAATGAAAAATAAGAAAAGGTGTCCTGGCAAACAGTGCATTCCCTCTGAAGTGGAGAAGTTGAACTTAAACAATCTCTGGTATATGAGAATAGAAAATCAAATCATGTTTGTTGATTCAATACACAAATGCTATAAAACACTAAAAATGTAAAATTATTTTTAAAAATAACATCCACAAACAGTTATAATAATAATAATACATAAGATTTGTAAGGCGCCGAATCCACTTGACAATCAAATGCTCAAGGCGCAGCTTGTGCAAAAGATGAAATACATGATAAATAGACAAAAGTACAATAGGAAAGGTACGGACATGAAAGGTACTGTAATGGTATTAATTATAGGCTAAATTAAACAGATATTTCTTTAGATTATTTTTGAACACTTCACCAGAACTGCTATTTTTAATCCATTGAGGGAGAGTATTCCATAATGACAGCCCAGCATGAGCAAAGGATCGTTCCCCCTACTTTGTGTTAACCATAGGAATAACAAGTAAGCCAGAATTTTGAGAACGTAGCTGTCTAGAGGGAATGTAATGCTTGATCAAGCCAATATTGTACTGGGGAGCGGAGCCATGCATACAGTGAAATAATAACAAAAGAATCTTATAATTTTAATCACAATTTAAAATACACCCTGTACATGTATTAAATGTATTCATAATGTACATGTGTACTTGTAATATACATGCCTACCAGACATGTATCATACATGTCATGTCAGGATTTTTTTTTAATTAATTTTTTCTTTAGGCTATACAACAATGAGTATAAAATTTCAAGCAAATTGTCTGCTGAGAGTCAAAAAGGTGTTAACTTTACATGTATCATATTTCTGGCTCTCAAAAGACAATCGCCCTTATTTCATGAGCTTACAACAGCGAGATTGATTACACTATAGACTACTGTACATGTATTACAATGATAAACAAGGCAGTCATACCTGCATAACTATTAGAACATCTATTATCCACATAATGTGTTCTTCATACTAATTATAGGGTGGCTATCTCTATCAGATTCATCATCGCTGCTGAATCTGTCATGTCTCTCTAAAGAGTTTCAGTGCAAGTCAGTACCAGTACATGTTAGGTCAGAGTCTGTAACCAGCAAAATGCTGAATACACATTTATCATTACACCATTATTTCAGGGGCAATGAGAAAATATATCCTTTGCAAACAAAATCTCAATGAAAATAAAGAAAATCTTTCAGTGTGCTTTCTTAAGCAGTCTTAGATTAATACACAATTTCAATGACTTTCATATTTCACTCTAATGCATAAAAAGTCAATGTGGGGAGAAATACAACTTAAAGCTGCCGGTACTTGCAACATTACATCAATTTTGTATAATTTTCATTTATTCTTTTCTTGAGAAAAACATGGTAACAGCTTCAGATTCAGGATAAAGTTGGTCTTTAACAAGTGGACTGATTTTTACCCTCTTTAATAGTAAAGGTTTAAACCTGGACTCTAAGTTAGTACATTTGCACAATAGTGTGAAAATGGTGAAAGATGGTAGAAGAAAATTACCTGCTGGCCAGTTGTCAAAGACATACTGTGCTACATCTGATGCAGTGTCTTCAGGCACAAAATTGAATTCTTTGTTGTTCCCATTCATGGGATGTATAATCCTAAGGGTTATCTGCAAGTGGAGAAAGAGAGGGAGAGACAACAACAAAATGATTAAGTGAAAAAGAAATCCAAGAAAGCACTTTAAACAACGGCCTAGTCTGCAGTCAGGGGGAAAAATGACTACAACCCAAACCATAATGCACAATCTGACAACTATATGATTTGGAATACACTGCAATATCATTACTAAACATGTGAAAGGTTAAATCATCTAAATATCTTGATGATTAAATTTTCTCAAGTGATTTGAATTGTAAAATAAAAAATATGGGAATTCAGGTCTTTAGTCAGAGAATCGACCAAAGTAAATACATGTACATGTAGGAGCAATCATGGCTACATGTGTATTTCTAAAGTAGAAAGATAATATTTTCAGTATGATCATACAGTCTGTTCAGAGCCAGAAGTACATGTACTGTACATGAGGGGCATTTTCTGTGCAAATATTGATTCATTATTTCGCTTGATATATATATATACACATGTATATATATTTTCTTTTAAACTTTACATTTTACAGTGTGTAAGTTCACAGGCCCGGGGCTAGGGTGCAATTATATCCTTGAAAAGTCGTAAAAGCTTTTGAATTCGCAGCGGCTATCGAGGCTCTCTTCGAAGAGAGGAGCAGAAATAGTCAAAAATTCACCTTATTTTGGCCCAAAAAATCATGAAAATTTTAGAGCACATACAGATTGATAATATCATTCTCCAAATAAATTTTCATTCAAAACTGTTGGGTATTTAGATATATATATATATATATATATATATATATATATATATGTAATTTTCTGTTTCAAAGGTGGGTGAAAAGAGGCTTCGTTTTTTCCCGACATAAGTCCGGGGCAACATGAATATGCAAACAATTAACATTTTACTAGACTTTAAACTCCAGTCTCACTCTTTGCGAAGTTTCGATTTTGTGCTGTTGGTAGTTTTGTTGAAAACTGCTTTCAAAACTAGGGGAAGATTCATGAAAAGACTAGAAGCTACAACGATGGACGAAGGATATCGGCGTTGTGCGCATGCGCTGAACGCGTCGCCGGCCGTGCGTGCATATGCTAAATGCATCATCAATCGGCTGTTTTTACACTGTAGCTGCTGCAGTCCAGTAAACTCAATTGAGTTACAGTTACAGCAACTTCACCATATTTTCATAGTACCCTGACCATACATGTACATGTATATTTATAAAACGGGGTCTGCTCGCTATTCACAAGGACCGCTATTCATCATCGAAGAAGAGGGTCGCTATTCATAATATGAGAAGAGGGTCGCTATTCATAATACGAGAAGAGGGTCGCTATTCATAATACGAGACGAGGGTTGCTATTCATAATACGAGAAGAGGGTCACTATTCATAATACGAGAAGAGGGTCACTATTCATAACAAGGGAAACGCTCTCGGCGGTCTCACCTGCATTACGCAATTCGATATGATGAAAAATTGAGGTAGGACATTATTTATAGGCAGGGTGGCCCATTAACCAGGCCCCCCAAAATGAGATCATCTGAATATAATCAGCATTTTGAACTGAATATTGACCAAGAAACATCAGAAGAATTATTTCCTATTGTTTGTACCAAGATTGATAACTTTCATGAAATATGAACAAATAACAAAAATTGATTTATTAATTCTCATATTAAGTTGTGAAAACATAATCCAAGTCAACTGACCTAAAATGACCTTTGACCTTGACTTTGTGACCTAGAATGACTATGATAATGGGCCTGCTTGTTCTACTTAATTTCTCAGTGGCGTAGCCAGGATAAGATCAGTCGGAGAAAGGGTGGTGGGGCAAGATTTCTCACAAGGGGGCGCTAGCCCAGCAACAGTTCTCTTTAATACAAGTAAAGTAAATGTTTATTTGATAATAGAGTTATACCATCAGAAACTCAAAAACAATCTTGCAACATTTGTATCACCCATTTCAATCCTCAGGCCTCAGCTCCGCCCAGTGGGGCCCGGTGCCCTCCAGCTGCTCCGTTTACTGACAATTCGAGGACTAGCCCAATCACCACATGATTCACAGGAGCTCTAGCATCCAAGGCCACCAGGCCCCACACGAGCAGCCAATGAGACTAAAGGGTGATAACTACATGTAATTAAGTTAAAGGTAATACAAAGTTTTGGAAAATTTTGAAATTGGATGGATAGTAATTTTTTTAATTTTTGATATAGTTGGATGCCCCTGTGGATGTATTAGAAGCACTAAAAAAAATTAGCCCCTAAAACGAGCAAATTGAATAATCAAAATTTACCGGTGCTCGGTAAATTTCAAAAAATTAAAATAGCACCCAAGGCCATTCCATGGTAGCTGCGACCATGAAAATCTCAGAATATGCAGTTCAGATATATAATTTCCAAATGGGAATGGCAAATCAGTCGATTATAGTCAAGAAACATTGTTTTAAAGCTAAAGTAATATCAGTCTTGAGAGGGCGCTAAAAACATAAAGGGTTCATTATTTACAAATTCATCACTTTAGACTCGATTTCAACCGCGAAAACGATCATTGAATATTGTAAAATCGTATATGCTTCCAATATGTTCATTTGAACCAAATTCATGACCCCATACCAAAACTTTGTAATACCTTTAAAGTAGAAACGGATTCAAATACAATATTATATAATGGAAAGCTTATAACCTAAAGAAAGTGAAAAGTGTCTTTTCCCTAAAAACACATACATGTATGTGACCACAATCAGACATTTAACTTTGAATCTTGGCATCCCCCTCATAAACAAAACCGAAATCATACACATTGGGCGGTTTCGATGATGACATAGGCGATTGGGGTCAGATTGGGGTAATTACTTCCGCATTCACACAACACCGTACGTATCACACACGCTAGACGGTCGACAGCAGCCATAATCTCATCAATTTTAATTATTTATCATCCATTCAAATGAGTGAAGTTAGGCCAGTTAGTAACTTGGATGTACAATATTCATCGTCTGAATCCAGTGACGATGATAGTGATGGCATCGATAGGCCAGTTGGAGCAATTACAGAATACCCTACCACGGTTTCACGGGGGCAGAATTAGAACCAACAGTCTGAAATATATTAGAAATAGGGACTTTTAGATTTGCACGACGAGAACGTGGACTGCCACATGGACATCCTTATAAGGCAATGTGACGTCCTTTTAAGGCACTGCCGGGCACTGCCAGTGCCTTAAAAGGACGTCACATTGCCTTAAAAGGATGTCCATGTGGCAGTCCACGTTCTCCAACTACCAACGACCAACGACCATCGACCAACATTAGTCTAAGCACAAAGCTATTATTTTCTTTTGTATTTTTAGCACGAGACATTCCACTATTATAAGCACAAAACTATTTTTTTCTTTTGTATTTTTAGAACGAGACATCACTTGTTGATTAAAAAAGCACAAATTATTTTTTTCTTTTGTATTTTTTAGAACGAGACATCAGTCTTGTCGAATTAAAATATCTAATAGGGTCTTTGACAACAGACTAAGCGGTGTAAAAGCTACTAACTATAGCGGGCACAAGGTACATACAAATACGTGCGTGGGACTATACATAGGCTGGACTTTTTACGTTACTGAAATAGTGCTCAGACCTTTTTCTTTTTAGTTTATCTTTATTTAATTCAAAGAACAGACATGCAAAACAATCAAAACATGCAACAAACTTATACGGCAAAAGCCATAGACTCCATGTAGTGGGTACGAGCTTTTGTTTGTTTTGGGACAATCTCCCAATCGCCTACGTCACATTATTTTGGGCGATTTATTGGTGTCATTTGGGCGAGAAAATAATGATGAACAATTCATGGTTTTTGGGGTAGTTTTTTGGTTGTTACGACCTGATTGATTATCATAAAAATCTGAAATATTTGTTAAAACATTACTGAGGTCATAAGCTTTCCATTAATATAATATTGTATTTGAATCCGTTTCTACTTTAAGATGTATAAATACAAATAAAATATTAATTATGGATTTAGTCCAATAAACTTATACAACTTAAGGAAATACATGTACTGGGTTACAGATGGAATAGGGAAGTCTTAAGACGATTTTTAAAGGTGGAGTATGTTGCAGTACAGCGAAGTGATCGGGGAAGCTTATTCCATAATTTGGCTGCTGCATGCGAAAAAGCATCGTCTCCCCATGAATGATGGGTACTGGGGATTTGCAGCAAATTTTCACTTCCAGATCTTAAGGTACAAGTTGGATTGTAGGGGTGTAGTGAGTCTTTAATATATTGTAGCGAAATTCCATGGAGGGCCCGATAAACAAGTAATAACATTTTGAAGTGGACCCTTTTCTGGACAGGTAGCCCAAGAGAGCGTACATGTGTAAGTAATATATGCAAATCAGGCTTCAAGGATTAAAGCTTTCGTACAGTTAATTGTATCTTAGCCCTGCCCCTGTTCAGATCAGATTTAAAAGAAAACCTCAAAATTCAGCTCCCTCTCCCCCTCTCCCCTCCATTCCACATTCCACAACACAAGCATGTACACAAAAATACAAGTACGTGGCAATTGGAGATTAAAAGTGTCCTTGTGCATCTAAGAACTGATTTTATTTTTGTCAAACTTTAATGCTGTACATTTGGATTATGCAACACAACAATTAGAGGGGAGAGGAAGCAGCTTCCCTCTGAGGTCATGATAGCTGAGAGAGAAAGAAGAAGGCTGGTTGGCATGGCAACAATCACCTTCTAGACTCACTTGGGCATGGTCAAATGATCAAATCAACATAATTTGATACACATCCTTCTTGTTTAATTCCCTTATCGCCTAATCACGTCTGAGATTTGCTTCGGTGATAAATCTACATGTTTATGTATTTCTAGTAATCCTATCACATTTGTGAGTATATAGCTAAAAGAAATACTTAAATATAAAAACTATGAAATGAAAAAATAAATATTTTTGTAAAGGTTTTTACTCTAATATAAACTTTCCAAAAAGACAAAATACATGTTGGCTTTACACATTTACAATGTACAATGTACATGTACACAACACTACCAGGGATAAAAACATATTACTAAAACTAGCCCAAGAACTAATTGACCACCTACAGAGCTTTCAAGCAACCTAAATGTACATTTGTATTTTATAAACGTGTACAACTGTATGTAAAAGGCATTCCTTTGCAGCCCAATGTCTACTAAAGAGAATAAAGAATAAATATTATTGTTTCAAATTCTTTGTACATTGTAACTGTACGATTGTGACTAAAAATTGTTAACGAAAGGTCCTATACACGGACTTACACTGCACATTTATCATAGTCCAGAGATAACCCTGTAACTGATAATCGGATCGGGGGCCGATCGCTGGCTGATTTACATAAATCAGATGATAAATTCTGACCGCCGATCAATGAAAAAAAAAATGATCAAAAGAAGAAAGAAAAAAAAGAAGAAAGAAAAAAAAGAAGAAAGAAAAAAAAGAAGAAAGAAAAAAAAGAAGAAAGAAAAAAGAAGAAAGAAAAAAAGAAGAAAGAAAAAAAGAAGAAAGAAAAAAGAAGAAAGAAAAAAAAGAAGAGAAAAAGGGGCTGAAAATTTTGGGCTATCAAATACTTTTAAAAAATGCATAGCTCAAGCTGGGATTATTTTGTCATTTGGAGATGATGTAGACCATGTTCGTTGATATTAAGTGCCTTTTCATGACTTTGAAATTAATAAAGATTAGTCTAAAAGAAGAGGCAAAACATGCGAGCCGCCATTTTTTTCTGTAAGCACACATTTTTTTTTTTACATTGTCATTATAATCCAAAATGGCGGCTCGCATGTTTTAGGTCTTAGAGTGCTCAAAATTGTCAAATTTTGGCAATTTTTGGAGGCAGATAAAAAAAAAAAGATCATCAGATTTCCCTCCCGATCCGATACCGATATCGGGAGCCAAACCGCCAATCATTCGATTCCGATCATACATTTGTAGCTCTAACTTACAGGGTTATGCGAGTATGTTGCCAAGTTTTACAATTGATATTTTTCACCACTTGATCGAATCAAGTTTTGCAGCCAGTTAGAACCAAGTCTGATATTGCATCTGTACATGTGATTGTGTGTACACTGTACAGTATGTATTGAACATCTATAAAGTATTATCAAAAGAAATCTGAGAAATAATGTTTTACCTAATTACCCTAGGCTAACAAGTGGATAACTGGATATCATAATCATTATACATGTACATGTATGTACAGTATGTAAATTGTAAATATTTGCAAATGCAGGCCAACATGTAACAGACAATTCTACATGTACATGTACATGTACAGTATGTGTTACATGTATATACATTTGTACAAGTAGGGAGGTTAATTACAAGGCCCTCACTTCTGTACATACATTGTACACATGACAAATAGATCTGAACACATAATTCTGCAGATACATCCTGGCATCTCACAGTTCACTCTTGTGAGACATCGCTCAAAAGAAAGCAAACAAATGAAACAATCAGATCTGAGAATAGCTCAAGGACATGCTACTTTTACAACCCTCTTCTGAAACACACGGGACAATATGGCTATTTTGGCTTGGTTTTGTACAAGTAGGCCTATTCATACTTTTCAAAAACATCAGTGAGTCATGCAATCCTCACTGGCATAAACACAGATACCGGTTTTGTGCTAAAAAAATTGTTCAAGAAGTAAGCTACAGCAGTACAGTGTATACTCAGGGAACCAGTAGAGTATACTGGAAATTGTTGTTCCAAATTTGTATATTTAAATTTATGGGAAAAGGTAAATGTTCATACTGTACATGTAGTCATGTACATAATGTATGTCAAGGGTAGAGGTTGAAAATTTGGTGTGGTTTTTTTTCTAATACTGTAAAAACACAAAATTTCACAACATGTTCACTATCATGAGTTGTAAGAAGCCGTTGTCACAGCAAGAAACTTGCAATTTGCAAAAGTAAAAATTCAGTGTTGAGTTGGGTGTGATTCAAACATTTCACAGCATGAAACGGTCACTCTAGCCTGGACCAAAAAAAGTTGTTAGTTAAGATCATTTGCACAATGTGAGTCCTACACACTGTATCACCAAGGGTAGGGGATCTTTAACTGTACATGTACTTCTGTATATCTTGTGTACACAACAATTTGAGGGTGTCCCTTCAAAATCCTAAGAAGTATGTGTATATACTGTACAGTTGTACATGTATATATACATGTATATAGGTATATGATGTATCATGCTTTTATGTGAAGATGAATTTAATGACGATCCAAAATTGTTGATTATGCAGTGAAGCCTGTATGATAAAGACCACTCAAGGGAAGGGAGATAAGAAAATAGTCTTTATGGACAGGTGGTCTACACTCTACAGCACACATACAAAGTACATGTACAGTTGTAGCAGCATTACTATCCTGGCTGTGTATTAAGACGGGCAACACTGTACAGCAGTACACTCACTCCATATTTTGTAAAACCTGCTGTATGATACTTTCAAATTACAGTATATGATAAACAATTTAATGAATCAATGTTGATTACAAATAGGTAATGAATGGAATATACAAGTTTCGTTGGCGAAAATTTCCTTGGTTTTGCAGATATTTGAGCATACTTATACCGATTGGGCCAACCGTATTAAGCTACATGTACAATGTATGTTCCGCCATTTTCTAAATTTATGACGTTTTTTCAAAATGAAGGGAGACCTCAACGCCCGATTACATCGCATTTGTTTATCGTTGCAATCGGTTGTTAATACAAGTCACTGAACAGTGACACAGGTCAGCGGCAGGCTATCTGCGCATGCGAGGTAGACAGCCGCCCGTCGGATATTGCGCAACTGCTTTAAATGACGTTACTGGTAGAGTGTCCGCAACGCATGCTTTTTGATTTTATCGATATCAGGAGGGAACTAAGCAGTCATCTCTCGAGAAGGAGGGGGGAAAAGGGATTTAAAAGTAAGTTTACAACATTTTTTTCCATTTTAGTATTAAAATCATGTACCAAAATGGTATATGATTCAACCTTATGATTTGATAGTCCATGTTATGTTGTAATAGTAGAGTATTTTACCGGTATAAAAGTTTAAAAAATGAATTGTTTGGTTTACACGTTAAAGCTAGTATGAGGTCCATCCTGTTTACGGTTAGACTTCATCATTCATGCATTGTAGGAGTGGTCTACAGGTGATCTTAAAGGGGATGTCCACCCTGACATTAAATTGGTTTTCATAGAAGCACAAAAAAATGAGAGAAACATGTCGGTGAAAATTTGAGCAATAAACGATTAAAAATTATTTGTGTAAAAAGGCTCGTGCGCAGGGAGTTTGCTAAATTCAGCTAAACTCCATGCGTATCATAAAGTATCAAATTGGTAGACTTTCATAAGAGGCCAGCGTTTTGTAATGTAAATCGCATGTTAGCTCCTTATCATCAGGAACACGTAATACAACTGTAGGTATGAAAATCGCCATCGCTCCGGCATCAAAATCTCATATTTTAAATTGCTTCAAAATGTGAGAAACATGTCAGTGAAGGTTTGAGCAAAAAGTAAAAACCAATTAAAAATAAGAAAGTTATGAATTTTAGAAGGTGAGGCCGAGTTCGCCCGATGGCCGAGTTAGCCTGACTCTGTATCTTTTCCCCGGAAATCATAGCAAATTGGAGAGAAGCTTGCAAGAAATGGCACAATGTTGCCATTTTTTGTTTCACCAAAGACAACTTCAAAAATTCATAACTTTCGTAGAGTAGAGGAGGCAGTTTTCGGCCGGAGGCAGTTTTCGGCCGGTCCATTGGATGCATGGTAAAATCCTTTAAAATACATTGCATAACAGCATATCACATATCTCCCACACACATACAATAACATGGCAGAGTCACTGGAGAACCACATTTGCAATTGAAAATGTATCCTTAAAATAATATCACATTTTAGCGATGTAATCGGCGGTCCCGCTACCCGAATCTGAAAAATGGAATATCTTACGCGTGTCTCTAAGGAATATGGGTCCCATAAAATGAGCTGTATTTCAAGTATTTTTCAGATTTAGAGTCAGATTTTTTGATCATCGCTAGCTCAAATGTTTCTCACCGCATGTATGTTATCCTATCAGTCGGATACTATAGCGCCGTATCTCTGTATAGTTTAGATTCCAATTTCTGATCACGGCACCCGCAGGTGTAGTTTTCGGCCATGCAGAGGATTACGTGCTCTGGCCGCACGCGCTATAGATCAGCGGGCGAACGCACACCGCGCGCTCCCTATTGACTTTGTACATGCGGCCGAAAACTACCGCCAAAACAGTGAAAATGAAAATCAATATTGCCATGGCAGTTCATGATTTTTTTCTGGGATTCTTTTTTTGTTTGAATAATAATAGTATTGGCTTCATGATTTGAACAAAAAAAATAATAAATAGGAAGTAAAGAGTCCAAAAATAGGATTTTGCCTTAAGTGGCCGAAAACTCCCTCCTCTATCTATATCTAATCGGATCTTGCTCAAAGTTCAAACTGTCACTAATTTTAGTAATTTTAATTGTTTCTCTCAATTTTCTGCTTAGTTTTATTAAAACCAAGATTAATATCCAGGTGGATTTCCCCTTTAATTACATAGACCGTCTGCACGTCTGTCAGTGTCGCAACTTACCCTGTCACTCTTATTCATGCTCCCCATCTTGACTTTTGATGCAAGTTTTGTCTTCAAAGTGACAGTCACTTCTTAACGTTAAGGCTTAAGCTTTATTCTAGCCGCTTGAATTAATCCTTTGTGTCTAAAAAAAAAAAGACCTAGCTTTCAACAGGACAACTGCCCAGAAATTCCCGTCCAGCGATCATTCCATTTTGGGGGTTTTAACTGCTGCACGTGTAGTTTTATTAATATTTTCTTGATCAAGTTGGTGATTAATATCACACTCAAATCTCAGCTCGAACAACGTCAACCAATATTTAATGTAGGACCAATGCACTGTCCGTCTATCTGGTCTGTGACTGTGAGCTGTGGGGGATTCGAGCTGTGTGCTTGTACTAGTTGTGAAGTTGTGGCAAGAAACGAAGTCCAAGAAGAAGACACCAAAATAACCGCTCCCACTTTCGTAACTACAACTCCATCCGAACACAAAAAGATCTTCCAGTATTCCAGTTAATGACACGGTCAAAGTAATGACAATCTAACTGAAATAAGCATGGTAATGTCACAGATATTGAGATATTATTGTCGCCAATCGTCATAATAAACAAACAGCTGAGCGATCGCGGTATGGTACGGTATCTTTCCCAACGCAACGCAACCTTTACTAGTTTTATTTTAGGTCACGTACGTGCGCCTACCTTTTGTTTTTTAAGATCGTGGATGCGCTACTAGATTTGCGTGTGTATACGCAAGACAGAAGTTGTATGTGTGATAACCATAGCGCAGATTGACATAGTTATGACAGTAATATACATTTCAGTGTAAAGGTATGCGTCCGTACGTTCAGAAAAATGGCGAACGCCCTCATGAACAATGCATTGTGGGCAGAGAAATGACGTCCCTCAGTCATTTTTCAGGGTGAAGCTATTTTTCCATAGAGCTGGGACAATGAGTGGACTTACCAATTCGATGAGTGTACAGATCGCATTTTACACATTGAACTGAACACTGAACTCTAGAGAACTCTTCACCTTCACCAAGCAGGCGCGGATCCACGGGGAGGAGGGGGAGGGGGGGGGCGCCGGTCCCGGCCTCACCCCTGGCCAAAAACAGGGTTTTTGGGGGGCCCAAGGGAGGGTGCATGTTGAGTAAAACAAAAGTAGTGCTCAATCCCCCGTTGAGCCCCCTCCCTCCCCCTCCCCTCCCTCCCCTCCCCTCCCCCACTGAGCGAAATATCGGCCGGCGCGATTTTCAAATTTCAGGGGCAAAAAGAAGAAAAATGTAGTGCTCACTATACCCCCGCCCGCTTATTCGCCGACTGGCTGATTCGGCGCTAAATATTTTCTCACGAATTGCCGCCCCCTTTGCCGCCGGCTGGATCCTGTCACCAAGTCACCGTTGTGTACATTTTCTATGGATAATTCTTCACCAAATCACGGAAACTCTTCACCAGTCTCCGTCATGTACATTTTCTATGGACAATTCTTCAGCAAGTAACGGAGACTTTTCACCAAGTCAATGGGTATCAATAATATTCTTCACTAAATCACGGGAACTCTTCACCAAATCACCGTCATGTATATTTTCTACGGATATACACCGTTTGTTGCCCATAAATTTGGAATAAATCTTTCTTACCTCTTCTCCTGATTGTGATGATTATGGTTTATTCTTGATAGTTTATATCTCATTCTCAGAACTTTTCTGACGAATAAAGATTGATCAGTAAAGTTCTCAGAAGATATAAACATAATTATTTACAGAAAAGAAGTAAGAAAAATCATTCTTACTTTATGGGCAACAGTGTATAGTCTAGTATGGCAGTAGTTAATAATTATTTTCGTAAAAAGTGGTAAGGAAAAATTATTCCAACTTAAGTCATGCATGATTCAATGCTCTCGGTTTCTCCTGGCAAACAGGGTTTCTATACAAGGCTAAAGCCTTATAAAGACTATGCGTCTATTTGTATCCGAGTGAGCGTAGCGAACGAGCATGAAACTTTGACTTGATTTGAAAGGTACATGCAAAGTTTGCATTTAAGAACACCAGAAAGCTTACCGGGTATATAGATTTTTTTTTTTCAAGTATAGCGAGGGAGCCCTCAGGGGATCGATTTTGCTCGCTAGAAACATTGGAGGGCCCGGCATCTGCCCTCTGTCCTCACATTTCCGGCGCTAACTTATTGTATACGTGTTCCAGGCAAACTTACAAATGAATTTATGCAAACACCTTGAGTAAGTGTGAGTGGTAGAACCTCTCCAACCTTGTGCAAATCTAGACAAAAACTAGAAAAGCATCGGTATATTAGAAACATTACATAACAGAGACCAATGCTGATGAAGAATTAATATTCCAGTTCATTCATAGAAAATTTACATGACGCTGACTTGATGAAGAGTTCCTGTGGCATGGTGAACAATCAAGATTAATATGTATATATTTTTTTTTAAAGGGTGACTTGGTGAATGATAAATACACCACTATTACAAAAGCAAATGGAGATGATAGCGACTTGGTTAACTCCAGGTGAAGAATTAATACACAACTTTTGCCGATAGAAAATGTGCATGACGGTGACTTGGTGAAGAGGGTTTTTTCCAATAGTAAATGTACATGACCAGTGGCGTAGCGTGGGCTCAGTCATTGGGTGGGGGTGGGGGCACCAGTCTATATTTTTATATAAACGTTTTCAAACTTTTCAAACACGGCACACTTTTAGGAGTTTTAAAAATGTTTCGCGCCACCTGAATCCAAAATTTATCAAAGAAAATTTGTTTTCCATCCTCCGTACACACAGACGTACTGGCACATTTTCGCGTGAGGGTCGTAAGGGCCTCTTGCCCGACAATATATTCTCCGGACATCAAGTATTGCCATATAGAATGAATTAAGCGAGCGAGCCAAACGAAAGTTTTTAAAAATAAATCTATATTCGGGCGCCATGTTGCTGTCCGAATCATGACGATATTCGGGCAATGAGGTGCCCGAATATGCACGGACCTTACTGCCTGAAACTATTCCGTTTCCAAATTTTGGGAGACACTTATACTATCTCTGAAATGTTATTTCCTCATCCAAATACCCAAAATGATATAGTTGGGCAACTTGCGGTTTCTGATACTTCGTTTTCTTGAATTTAACGTTATTCCAAAATGTATTTTTAATACAACTAAAATTCTCTCGTAGCATCCCAGGGTGCGGCGACACCCACGTTGAAAAACGCTGTACTAGATGGTCAAAATTTGAGGGGGCAGATTGACCAGGTCGAGAGAGGATATAGGCCTATGCCCCTTTAGAGTTGGAAATTTTTGCATTCTAAAGTGAAACGGAATTAATATCCATAGAAAATGTATATCACGGTGACTTGGTGAAGAATTATCTATAGAAAATCACATGAAGGATGGTGAAGAATTCTTGTAACTTGGTGAAGAGTCAATATACAGTTCCCACATGACTTACACGGTGAAGGGGCTGCAGATTCATAATTTCTTTGTTAATTACATAGGTCATAGAAAAAGCCTCTTCTCCCTCCTAGCAAGGGGCGGATCCAGGGAGAAGCGTGGGGGCGCACACCCCCTTTTTCCTTCCGAAAAAAATAGCAGGAAAAAAAGCTAAGAAATATTCACATTAACAACAAAAATGTTCAGTTGCTAAATGCCTCAGAATGTACCATTTAGCATTTTAAGGTTCAAAATTGTCCGGGGCCATTAAGCGGGCCCCTGACCCCACGCCGTAAAGGCTTCGCGCTCGTAATGTCGTACATTTCACGCCCCCGGCCCCTTGGAAAAGCCTGGATCTGCCCCTGCCTATAGTAACTATGGCTGCGTGTTGTGATGTCTGACGGATACACAACACACAATTCGTACGTATTATATGTGCATAGTGTAGCGGTTATTATATGTAAAATGCGATCTGTACACTTTGACTTGTCAAATTGGTAATTCCACACATTGATGCACTTTAAATGGCTACCTTCATCCCTGCCAGATCATCGCGCTAGTTATGTGAAAATAGCTTCACCCGGATGCAGAAGCGGACTGAGTTGAGTCTATAGTTGCCAGAGTTCTTGCATAATTTCATTTTGCCTAGCATAATTTTACACAATCTGGAAATACCCCACATATTGGCCACATATTTTGAATCAATGAATGAATCAATGAATTTGTGCGTGACTTATTTATTTATTTATTTCTGATATTTAGACAGGGTGACTCATTATCACCAATAATGGTGGTCTTCCATGAGGCCCTGTTAAACATAATAAGAAACAATATATATATATATATATATAATATATATAATAATAATAATAATAATAATGACAAAATCATGAACATAAACTCATAACAGCAACAAATTAAGAATAAGTAAGAACATAATAAACATAATATATACAAAGTATTTGGTATCCTCGTAATAATGAAGGAATGGTTTGTTTGTTGAATAGTGTCGATTTGTGAAAAATTATTAATCACAGTGATTTGATTTTACTGGGATTTGACTAGACACAGTAGAATCCGTCAGGGTTACCATCTATCAGCAATATTATTCATTTTAGCAGTAGAAATTATAGCAGACCGGTTAAGGAATACTGACAAGATCGAAGGGGCTATATTTTGAGAAAATTAAAAGCAAAGGGAACTGAAGGTATGACTGTACAAAGATAATACCACTGTGGTTGTTTGAGATAAAAAGTTCTTTTCAATTTATTATGGAGGAATTGGAGAAATTCGGTAAGATTGCTAGCTGGTCCGGTGGTAAACAAAAGCAAAATAACCATAGCTAAGACCAGTTGAACAAAAATGGAGCTAAGCTGAGTTTGGACTTGAATGAGAAATTGGATGATTAAAATAGGGCGTCACATTTTAATTTATTTCATTTCACAAACCTCGATTAAAATACATAATATGAATATAACACACTTCTATAGCCTAATATATATCTGGTGGTATGGAAGTACAAAATCATGGCATAAATACATATAATTGTTGGTAAAATAAATATTGGGCGTAGATGAAATTGTGTTATAGGCCTACAATAGAAATGGTTAGGCACACCTAAAAAGGCATAGGCCTATACAGGCCTTTTGGCAAGGTAGCCCATGTAAAAATAGATGATGGTAAATACAAAAAATTAAAAAAAAAACACAATTAAGGATTGAGCATTAACATTTTTAAAAAAGTGGAAAGTTTATAACTATAACGGGTAAAAAAGGGGGGAAGGGTGGTTGAATGAGTACAGAAGCGGGGAGAACGAGAGTGAAAGAGAGGGGAGAGTTGAAAAGGTAAACACAAGAGAAAGTGGGTCGAATAAGTACAGGAGAAACAGAGAGAGAGTGAGAGAGAGAGAGAGAGAGAGAGAGAGAGAGAGAGAGAGAGATGGAGAGAGAAAACGGGGAGAGGAACGTAAATCATCATGAATAGTGAGAGAAAAGAAGAGTAATTCAAGTTAAGGTTGTGAAGTAAAATTGGGTACTCGAAACTATAGAGAACTGAATACAAATTAGGCTAGTGGATAATTGGGGAATGAGATATTTGACCCTCAAATGAAAAGTCCTCATAATCAAGATTATGTTTATTTCTCAAATAATCCATTTAATTATGTTTTGTGCCGTTCCCCAGTTTGTCAGAAAAAGGTTGAAGAAGAAAAAAACCTATGAATATCATGGGTTTAAAAAGTGAAAAAGAAATAATAATTGTTAGAGGCCATGCTGAAGGAGGATGATAAGAATTATTGATTTTATTGCACAGTAGTTAGACTGAAATGGTTTGGGAGAATTGTGGATGTAACGAATAGTTACTCTAAAGATGTGGAATAGTTTGCCAGCACATTTACGGTCGTGTACATCTACAGAATCATTTAAGCGGAATCGTCTAAAGACACATTTGTTTGTATTGTAGTTAAGTAATCTTGGAGAGCTGTATGTAAAGCGCATAGAGCAGTTTTAATTGATTATGCGCTATATAAGTGGCAGTTATTATTATTATTATTATTATTATTATTATTATTAATATTATATAGATGATGATTTTCCAGGCATTTGGCGGGTTGAGTCTATATACTTTAAATAGATACTATAATGATGGAGAACATTTAGACCAACCTTTATTTAGAATTTCTCAATGCCTGGTTCCAAATTAGGAGTAATGGAGAAAACCATTGTATGCAGATAAACAGATTCTATGGTATAACAGGGACTTTTTTTTTGGTCCAATTTTTGAGGAAATATTTAGCGGCGACTCAGCCAGCCGGTGAATAAGCGGGGGTGGTAAGAGCACTATATTTTCCCCAATTCGTGAGATTTTTTTTTTTTAAATTAATTTTTAAAGTTTTTTTTGGGGGGGGGGCAGCCCGTCGGCCCCCTGGATCCGCGCCTGGCTCCAACACTACGTGGTGTTCAAGTTGCTCCAGCCCCGTCCCACCCCCACACAACTTTAGATAAATTGTTATATTTTTCCTCAGACTAAGGGAGGAATGAACAACTTAGAGAAAAGGAGTATATAGATATGTACATATATAATGTACACACAAATCGAATATAGTCTATATAGTTTCTATTTTTTTCAAGCAAATAGTGTATATTGGAGGACGGGGGGTATATGCACACCAATTGATACTCGTTAACATTTTTGAAATAATATATAGAGAGAGTCGAAGTTGTTTTTTCTTCTACTTCTACTATCAAATTTCTGGCACAGAGTGAGCTGGCTGGCGCCCACGCTGAGTTCAGTTACATGTAGCCTCTTGTCGATGGCCCTGGCGCTGTTGCGAGCGAAGCGAGTCAGAATATTCTGGCTCGCTTCGCTCGCAACAGCGCCAGGGCCATCGACAAGAGGCTAAGTTACATGTAGCTAGCCCCTCTGGTTTATTCAGCCAATCGTTTCGCTGGATTGGAATTGGCCGCCCGAAGATATCGTGATCGCGTCTCGAAGGTGACGAGCTCTGTTTGGAAACATATTGAGAGCTGAGAGGGAAAAGTGTCCTGAAGAAAAACACGACTTTAATTTCAAAGTAACACTAGATATGGTATGTTTTGATACATTTTAGTATTTGAATCCCTACTATGTGTCAGATTACGTTATTACTATTCACAATTTCGGGAATAAGAGCTTATTGGAGAGCAGTATTTATAGGCTCAGTCCCATTCGTTCAGATACATGTTTTTAATCCAAACTCCAAAGAAAGCTAGGTCATTTGCTCAAATTAAATTCCTTCTCCTTATTCTGTTAACTGTTGCATTGATATAAAAAGACAATAATTATTTTTTAGACTTGGTATTCGCAATGATTTGCATCTTTAGTTTTGACCATGTAAATAATAGCAAATAATTTGTAATACTAATAATTAATAGTCCTCTTCTATCTACTATTCTAGGACTAGGCTCTTGTAGTCTACTACTAGTTGTAAGTTGTTGTAGCTGTAGTAGGCCTACTACTAGTACTTGTACTACATGTATGTTGTGTAGGTCTACTACTAGTTGTAGTTGTACATTGTCATTGTAGTACTAGTACTGTAGTAGGATGTCTGATCGCGCACTTAGTTTTGTGTGCTAAAATCCTTCCATAGAGATTGCACACATCCCTAATGAAATCCATGTGCACTTCGCGCTCATGCAAAATTGGTCAATGTTTTTATTACCAAATTGAGATTCAAACCAATACCACTCGTGATCCTGAAGGTGATACTCAATAATTGAGGTGTCATATGAAAGAGCAGGTTTTTCTCCATATTCCCCAAAGGGGCTCGACTCTGAACTCTACAAATATCTTGATCAAAACAGCGATTTAAACACTGTTTCCATGGTAACTCAGAGATTTAGCACTTTCACGAATTGAGCCCCCGACGGATGAGTTGGGCCAGCTGTAAGGAATATATCCATGCGCTTATTTTTTCTCTAGCCCCAAGGGATCACGAGTGGTTACAGTTTGAAAATACCCTTACCCCACGCTTTGCATATCGTACTATGCAGCTGTTGAGCAAAAATTATAACTCGGCGTGTACCACTTTTTTGTCCTTTCTAGACAAAAATTGGATGAATATTTCCTAGATTTTGGGGGGCTGTATCTTTTGATAAAAACATCGCTAAGCCTTGAAAGTTGAAATGTGTTCTTCTGAGTAGTTGATTTTTTCAATTATCCAAACCATGATGGTGAAAAACGGGAAAATTGAAAAATCGTTCAGGCACCCTAATTACTCCTATTACTAGTTGTACTGGTTGTAGATCTATTTTATTTGTATTTATTGTAAGTTGTAGTTGTACTGTCTGTAGGCCTAATCAGTAATCGTATTAATTTTAAGTTTAACAATTGTTTCACATATTATTATGTGGCATCGGAATGAAACATAAGGAGAGAATCATGAAATACATGTAAATAGGATAAGAGGATATAGATCTATGTTTGTGCGTATGTGTGTGTGAGAGAAAGAGAGAATAACAGGGGAGTGAGTGTGTGAGAGAGAGATGATGAGATGTAATTAGAGAGATGATTTTATGAAAATGGGAGGGAGAAAGAAGAGGGGGGGGGGGTAAAAGATATATTGAAGGAGGTTGGAATGCAGTGGAAGACGGATGCCTTAATACACATTTTAGAGGGGAGGGTGCCAATGCCAACCCATCTTTCCGCACCCTTTGACCTTGTAAGTTTTATGATGGCCAGTGGAAAGAATAATTTTCTGATATCCAAGCAAGCATAATGGTTAAATTGAATAAATATTTCTTGCTCTTAGTCTTACGCCATGTTCTACAGGTACAGGTATCATTTTGTACTTGTTCATTGTGCTGTACACTATGATTTTTTTGTTGTGTTAATTTTGTATGTTACTTTTGTACATGATACTTGTATGATCCAGGGCCCATAAGGACCAAGGACAGCAAGTAATTAAATGAAGAGGCATCCCTGTTTAAATAACTAGAAATAAAATAAACATTCTCCATTTTTAAAATATACAGGATAGTGACTTAGTGACTTAGTGAAGAGTCAAACATGATTAAATATCACTTGTCCCATAGAAAATGTACATAACAGTGACTTTGTGCAGAGTTCCTGTGACTTAGTGAAGAGTTTCAATTACATAGTATATCATTTTACTCGTAGAACATATGCATGATTGTGGCTTGGTGAAGGAATGTTCCTGTGACTTGGTGAAAACTTTATATCCACTCGATATCTTGTGAATACATTAAAATGCTTAAATTTTTTATGGCCCGGAACAGACAGTAGGGACCCATTTTTTGGCGGCCGATTTTGTTTGGTCAAATCTGACAGAATAATTCCCTGGATCCTTCTTATCGCCTTGCTTGTGGATTGGTACCATGTTTGTATGTCTTAAGTCCTCAGGCACCTCACCTGTGTTGTATGATCGTCTGAATATCATGCATAGGATTGGGGCATTGGTACTAGCCACTGTCTTCAAGACTTGTGATGTAATGCCATCTGGACTGGGAGCCTTGTGAGCTTTCAGGTTTTTTTTTAGCATCTTCTCTATCCTTGCTGCTGTTATTTTGATGTCAGGCATATCTTCATACGGAGAGGAATCTGGCAACAGATTGGTAGAAATGGGTGTTTCTTTGGTGAAGACTTTCTTGAACTGACCATTCAGGATGTTAGCCTTTGTTGTATAGGGTCTGTGATTAGTCTTCCCTCAGCTTTGAGAACAGGAATTCCAGAGCTGTTAGATTTGTTGAATATCACAGAAATAAGTTGAATAACAAAGATTCACTAATTCTATTCCTACATTTAAGACAAATTCACAAATTTGTGTAACCGAATGCTGGCAATGGGAATAGATCTAACTTAGATCTCATCTTAGCAGCTATCAGTAGACTATCATTTTGTTTTGAACATGTGAACTTGGAAAGATCTCTCTCTCTCTCTCTCTCTCTCTGACTCACTCTATTCACTCACTTATGAATGTACAAGATAATTTGAAGATAAGTTCATTGTTATTCAATTTTGTTTGATGCACATTTTTCATAACATCCATCGGCAAAAGAGGCAGCTAAATTTTGTTAAGTGTCCGGACACCCCCTCCCTATCCTACATGCCCATGTCTGACACTGCCCACTGAAATTCCAACTGCAATCGTATCAGAACAATATGCATGCATTTGATGCCCTATGTTGTCTCAGATGAAAGAGCATCTCTTGGACTAACTAGAGCAATATTTTAGAAGTCTATAGCATCTAGTAAACTGGAGATACACAATGTAATAAGGCAGAAATAAAGGCATGAAAACGGACCCAAAATGGACAAAATGGCACCTGGGCGGTTATGCATTCAGTGATTTTGGAAAACTAAGCTCTTTTTAATTTTGTTCATTTTATTTCCTATCATTTAAAAGTAATTCTGAATGCTTCCTTCATCCACAGACAAGTCGCTACACCAAGACCACCCTGGGTGGGGGTCAGAGGAAAAAGACTGGTCCCAAACCAGAGCTTACAGAGGAACAGAAGCAAGAGATTCAAGAGGCATTTGATCTCTTTGATACTGAGGGAACAGGAACCATTGATGCTAAGGAACTCAAGGTAAGAAAGCCATTCTTATTTCCTTGAGGAAGACATTTTATCTACATTGCTTCTCTCCACCCATACTTTAAATTGGATTAAATAAAATTGAATGGACATGAAATATTGATTTGAACCAATAACTGAGAATGGGAAAATATATACATAAAACTAGTAAATCTAAATAGATAACATAATTTTTGAACTGATTTTAGATTACAGTAGAAATTTGAAAAACAATTTGAGTCTTTGGATGAATTATTAATGGGTACCCGGTAGGATGCAAACATCATTGTGATTGGATAAGCATGTTCATGTCTGTAAACAGGAGGATGTTTTACATCAGAATTACAGTCAACCTAATTTCTACTCACTTAATTTATGCAATGCCTTGAAATTATTGTAATAAAACTTTTGCTGAATGATTGATTAGTAGCTGCCCATCCATTCATTTCCTTGTTATTTTTGCGCTCATTGTATTAAAACAGGTTGCCATGAGAGCTCTTGGATTTGAACCCAAGAAGGAAGAGATAAAGAAGATGATTCAGGACATTGATAAGGAGGGTTCAGGAACCATTGACTTCAATGACTTCCTACAACTGATGACTGCAAAGATGGTATGTCTTCAAATATGTAGAAATATGCCATTAAATCAAAGGTATATTTAACCTACATTATAAAGACCACTCATTGGAAAGACGAAAATTATCTTATAGGCAGGTCATGTTTACGATTCGGTTTCAATTATATAATATAATATATATATAATATATCCTGCAAGTTAAGTGTTTCTACAGATTTGACAAGTTTGTACAGAAAAGCCAAAAAGAATTGCCACATGGAATGTAAGAACATTGTTTCAAAAAGGTAAACTAGAAAATATCAAGCAAGAAATGAAACATATGGACATAAACATTTTAGGCCTCTCAGTAATCAGATGGATTGGCTCTGGCTCTGTCTTTCTCTGACAGATTTCAGATATTGTACTCAGGTGGTGCACAACATGAAAGAGAAGTAGGATTTGTTTTAAATCCAGAGACAGCAGGTGTTTTCAAAAGGTTTCTGGACAGTATCATACAGAGTAATAGTTATTAAACTCGGTGGAAAGCCTTTCAATATACAGGCATTGTGCAGGTTTATGCACCAACATCAGCTCATGATGATGCTGAGGTACATGTAGATCTGAAGAGATGAAGAGATTGAAAAGGCTATGAAACATTTAAGCTCACAAGACATTAAAGTTGTTATGGGAGCTTTCAATGCCAAATTAAGAGAAGGAAGAATTGACTCAGTTGTTGGTCTATATGTTCTAGGTGAGTTAAATATACATGGACAATTTCTGTGGTCACAGGGTTCCTCTGCTTTCAGTATATTACACAAACTTTTGACACACAATCTCTTCATGGAAGTGTGTTTCCCGTTTTGAACTTTCATCTTTTCAATGTAATTGATGAATAAGTATAGATATATTATTTTTTTTTCTCCACATGTTCCTGTCTTCTTTCTTTTCTCTCAAATTTCAGAGTGAGAAGGACTCTAAGGAAGAGATCCTAAAAGCATTCAAGCTTTTTGATGATGATGAGACGGGCAAGATCTCCTTCAAGAATCTCAAGAGGGTGGCCAAAGAACTAGGTGAAAACCTAACGGATGAAGAGTTACAGGTAATCCATCTTGCCGAGTAGGGCGAAATCAAGTAAAAACAATATCTAAAGACCTTTAAAGGGAAAAAAATAAAAGCAATCTTGTAGGAAGGTGGTCTTTATGCCAGAGTTCTTTAAGTTTATGTTTCCATGACAAACACTGTGCAAGGGAAATGAGAAAATTCTTTATAAGCAGCTGATTGCTTAAGTCTTTCCTCTATATTTATGTATAATTTGTTTTCATTGTTCAGGGAATAATGCACTATTAATTATGCCTCCAGGTAGTACAATGAAATTTGTTGGTGCATATTCATGCATGATGTAGTCACAAAATGTAATGTGATAAGAAATTTTTAGTGTAGCAATCAAATTATTAGGCACTGTGGTTACTGGAATATATTAGTGAATTTGTACCATTTGTTCATAGGATAAACAGTGTAAATTTGCTCATAAAATTCAGATGTGTCATATTTATATCAATGTACAAGTAAACCTTTTTTTTTCTTCAATTTTTACAGGAAATGATCGATGAGGCCGACCGAGATGGTGATGGTGAAATCAATGAGCAGGAATTCCTCAGGATAATGAAGAAAACAAGTTTATATTGATGAAGTGATGATTCTACAAGCCCTGTAAATATTGTAAATACTCAATGGAAGGTTATCTTTTATGCAGGGCTCAACACTAACAGGTGCTCAAGTCCAAGGGCAGTAGAACTTTCTTAACCCACTCAATACAATTTAATTGTGGTATAACATTTATTTCCGTAGATTTTGGCTCTAGTTATTTGGTCTTAGTATTCAACAGGTTAAGTTCATGATCACACTTAACCTGTTAAATACTGAATTCTCTCAATTCTGTAAGTTTAATTCAGGAACCGACCAGTTCTCATTGCCAATGGTTTTAATTTTCACACATATCCCATAAGAGATAGAGCACCACCCTCCTCGTTTTGGAGAGTTTCCCAAGTTAATGTTGATCCCTGTATAATGCATTGAAGTACTGAGATTGGATGTAAATTGTATGTATACCTGTACTTGTGAATCATTGAACATGTATATAAATATATTCGTGTGCACCATAGATTCATTGAGCGTCCCACATGTACAATTCTCCATTTTTAAAAGATAAAATTCTTGGAATAGTGTGTATGTAACAATGTATTTTTACATTGAACATAAAGTAATATTTTAAGCACAGAGGTAAATTGTATTTCAAAAGAAATATGCTGTATTCCAGAGAATACATGAACACACGTTTTTGGATTTGGTGATTTCATTTTCTTCTTCTCTAATTTAACATTCAGAATACACATTTCTGAGTAAGTCTGTGATATCAGTTATTTATTTTCTCTTACTGAAATTGTTAATAATCAGTGTTATAAAAACCTCAATGTTTACCGAGGTTATCAATAGTTGATACAGCATCATTACTGTTATATCAATAACTGAACGAACTAGCACTGTGCTATGAATCCTGTTATATCAGTATTTGTTAGGATAAGGTAATAAACTTGTACAATGTAGCAACTTCTGATCAGGTTGAGCTAGTCTGTTGTCATATTGAGGTTCATAAATTTAGTTTCTTTTTAAATTAGAATGAAAATTTCAGGTAAGGCCAATTGCTGTGTATAGTTTCTTAACCATTATGCTACAGTATTAAAACATGAGATTACAGCTTGTGAAAGAATAGTGATAAAAACTACAATTCCCCCTTGCCTCCACTTCGCACCTCTTTTCTCTTCAAACTGTACACCAAGTGTTCTCAATGTGACCAACTTCACAATAGTTATTCAGAATGTGATTTTCTTAAATGTATTTGATAGGTTATATACAGCTCCACACTTACCTTTTTCATTGGGTTCCTGGGGGGGTGTTTCACAAAGATCCTAAGTTGAACTTATCCCTAAGTTGGACTTAACAATTATGGAAAGCCACTAGCATCTATGAAAATATTTTGTACAAGTTATTTTAAAAGGCATAAAATGTTGATTCAAATCATTCATATTTTTATTATCAAGATTTCATGTTCCTGATGTGGAATTATAATAAATAAAAAGTCTAAAATACTTTATTTTTCGCTTTTGAATATATATTTTTTTAAGGCTACAAATGGCTCTCCATAATTTTTAAGTCCAACTTAGAGTTAAGTTCGACTTAGGATCTTTGTGAAACACCCCCCTGGACTTGAATTTGGGGGCCTATATGCATTGAGCCCTAAATAGAAGTTCTGACAACATTGTTTCTAGTGTGGTGTTAGTTGATGTAAAAGGACACAGCAAATAGATTTCTCACGACTCTTCCACACTTCAGCAGTGTCACCTTGCAAAGTTTCCTCACGAAAGGCGTCAACTTGTCAGAAATGCCATTTCCTTTATCATTTTGTTGCGATACTGAAGGAAACGCCTTTGGGCAATTTTCTTTAAATGTTGAAGATAAAAAAGTTTAATTGGTTTCCTAAATGTACAGGAATAATTTGTCTAAGCATTCCAAATATTTATTGACTCTCATTTGTATTCATGAGTGATGATTGATCAGTGTAATTACTACATATGTTAGGATTGAATGTGTACATGTAATAAATAACATTAGTGTGTTTTGAAATGTAATTCCACAAGTAAATGTCTAATCCTTTTTTCCATAATAAATATCTTGCATGAAAAATTATATAGATTTAGACAAAGTTATGAAATTGAGATTGCAAACAATTGAGTTACAAAGTAGAAAACAGTTTGTAGGGGTCATAGGAAGAATGGATGATTTAAATCTAGCTAAGGAAAGAAAAAGAATAAGAAAACACTCTTCCTTGCCTGATTCATATTTTATACCAGCCCCCATGGATATTTCATTTTAATTTAATGCTTTTCGCTGTCTGTCTTTGAAAATTTCCTCTTAACATGATGAAAAGCCATCTCCTTTTTAATTTCCGTATTGCTTTTGGTATTAACCATGCTCCACTATCAAATTGTGTTGCCCTTTAGAATCCAATTAAATGAAAGGGGAGAATGAATGCCTGTACTATCAAATGTGAGGTGCTAAAGACCTAGGTCATACATGCCACACATGTGCCAGGTACATGACAATGTAACATAAGTGACTTTATCTCGTACGAAAGATAACCTTGACTACGGTAGTAATGATAAAAATGCAGTTAGAGAAGGAAAACGGAGTGTATCATGCAAAATATGAGGAGAATTTTGGTTTGCACCCAATGCCATCCATACAAACATACCGTAAATAATATGACATATTAAAGCAGTAAATCACATGGATTAATACACTATTACACCGTATACAGGACAAACGGCATGGCCAAGCATGGGAATTGCTCCATTCTCACATAAAGTCTGTGGTGCTTCAAATCAAAACCATGAAGAGACAACAAATATAAACGAAGAGAAAATTTGCAAATTATATTTATTAATGTCCAGTTAAACCCCAACATATACAGCATACAATATAACATGCTATCTTAATATATACACAAATTAACTTTTACTTTTTTTTTCCTGTTATAATTAAATCTCAAGAAAGACATACCTAACTGGTTTTATTTCAGAAAGTTAGTACATGCATTCAGCATATTATTTCATTATAATAGATCTATTCTCTATGTATTACATAGAGAACAGGTGAATGATTTAATTCAATACAATTTACATTATTGAAGGGGAAGTCCATCCTGATATTAAATTGGTTTTTATTCATAACAGAAAATGAGAAACTGGCTCAGTGGTGAAAGTATGAGGAAAAATATGATAAATGTTAGAAACTTTTTAAAGTTGTAATTGAACAAAAGGCAATACTATAGGCAATTCCATGATGTACCTTGTGAGAAGCTCTCCCATTTGCCCATAACTAAAATTTCATAAAGTTCCATTTCAGTTCTCTCAAGAAATTTTTTTTCCTATACATGAACCCTATACATATTTGTTAGACATTATGTTAAAAAACAATTTGTTGCCAATTTGTGTTTGATTCAATTTGTGTTTGATTGATAGATTGCACCTTTTCAAATTTATCCACAGCTTTCACGAATCTGTTCCTCTCATTTTTTCAGATTTTATTAATCCAACTCGGTATCAGGATTGACTTTCCCTTTAATATATTGATCCCACACAGTAAAGTTCTTCATATAAGATAGGCATTTCATTCACACAATGCAACACACTTCAACCAGGGTAATATGTGTAAAGCGCCATGAGTGTCAGAGCCTGGCGGATACCTGCGCTATATAAATATCCATATTATTATTATTATTTATTTAAGGGAAAAACTTACAAACAATACATGGTGTTACAGCACTTCACACAGTTATCACATTAGTTGCAAACATAAAAAGGGATAATAAAATAAAGACTTATACAGAAAAAAGAAAGAAATATAATTAGAGTTAAACACAAGCAACTGAACAGGTGGGCTGAACCAGTCAAGAAAGGAGATGTAGTAATAAAGTGTGCATGCACACAATGACATGCACAAAATATAGTGCAGAGTCCAAAATCATTCAAAATGATATAAAAACACATTCAGATTAAAATAAACCATTTAAAGCACACTCTAACGGCCATGCACGCACATGCATGACTTGTATTGATTCTAAAGACATTTAAAATGTACTGAAACACATCAAAATTAATTTTAAACCATCTAAAGCATTTTCACACTAGTGCGGGTTGGATATACACACTCATATTACTATTACACATAACTTCAAAGCAATATATATTTCAAACACTATTTCTTCTTGTAACTTTCCAATATCGGTACATGCTTTCAGATACACACACAAAGATTTCTGTATAAATCAACCACATAAGAAGCCATTTTAAAGTTGTAATATACCGGTAGGTAAAATAATATATATATATATATTTTTATAACACATGATGAATAAATAGCTGAGCACTGCAATTTACAATGCCATGATAAACTTTCATTGAAATACTTGTGCCTGATAAAGCTTAGCTGCATGAATTTTAATCTAGTTGAACTTAATTTGATACATGCAGTTGAATATGGTATACAGTTTTAGATATACATGTATTAGTACAGTACTGTGTACAAAGTAAAGTTCAGGGCCCCATCTTATAAAGAGTTGCGATTGATCAAATCAATCGCAAGTCCTCTCTCTTATGTGCATAGTTACAATAGATATCAATCGCAACTCTTTAATAAGATGGGGCCCAGAATTGTACTTCTAATGTACACATATTTAAATGTAGTCACTGTTAAGGAATTAGTTATTAGGTAGATGGATATTGCTATGGTACATGATAAATTTGACCTGACCCCAATTTATTTTTTGATAAATCTCAATTTTCCATGATGGATATGTCTAACATGTTATACTATGACAATGGAATACATGCATGCCTTTGATGTCATTGGTATAAAAATAGACAATAATAATCAACAAAAATAGACACATCTTCTTGTGAAAAAACCAATCATCTCTTTGGTTACATGTTTGAAATAGAAGGGCAATATAACCTGATGTATCTCCATTCTATGGAGCACCATGTGGCACAAAACAAAAAAATCATTCCAAATAATTGATTTTCTCACAAAATCAATCTCACAATGTGATTTTGTCCACGGAATCAAACCCACAAGTGATTCTGTCCATGGAATCACATCTGACATTGATTTTGTTGAACCACCATGAAGTGATTTTGTAAATTCTCATGTCCGAATTAAGCAAGGCACTCCCAGATTAAGGATGTTTATGATCAGTAAGACATGTATAATATATTACAAATTCTTGATTTCATCTAAATAGAAAGTGATTAGGAAAAGCGATATGTGGATAAAAGATTCTCTGATGCCAAATTGGTTTCATTGATATTAGCGGAAAATTACATGTTCAGAACTATAAAATTATTAAAAACTAAACCATTCCTCCACACTAAATTATTGATTTGCAAATGGTAATAGAAATACTCTTTTAGATTTCGTTGTGACAACCACCAGTTTTATTTTTACTTCTTTTGCTTGCACTACATAATGAATTGTCATGTATTTCTGTCTAAACCTTTTAATAAAATTCTTCTACCTCACCCCCTTTTCATCCTTCTCTCTCTCTCTCTCTCTCTCTCTCTCTCTCTCCTCTCCTCAAACCAAGTAATAAGTTTAGGAATGCTGAAAGATGAGATGTATTCCTGCCTTTTGATGTACAATATCCCTTACTTAAGTATACAATAGATATATAAATGAAGATATTCTTGGCATGATGTAATGTCTTTTAGCATGAATAAAGCAATGCCCTTCTGGCTCTCATCAGACTGATTGGATTTTCCAAAGTTTCAAAAGAAGAGAGACAAAGAAATCATATCGAAATCCCGATATTCTGCTTGTTCTTCCCCTCCTCTTTCAGCAGCTCAGCTAGTCTTCTTATACCCTAGAAGGGAGGGGTAAAAAAAGACAAAGAAAGATATGATAAAGGAAAGTCAGACAACAATCAATTAGGCTAGATAGAACAAATTTTTAAAATGGTTATAGCTCAGAAATATCCCTTAAGACACTCTTGAGTGCAGAATTATTTTAATTTAGCTTTATATTTCTCCCTATCAACAACGGCCAAACTTATCCACAGAGTAACATATCACATACTTAGCTCCCAAAAAGCTTTGGATCATTACCTGGCTCTGAATTGCCCTGATAAGGTGCTGAAGCATTGAAACAATTCTTCTCACCACTACTAATTCACCTCACCTCTATCAAGTGTGGCAAAAACAGATTAAAGGGATAGTTGAGTTCTTGTTTAAGACCGCAAATGCCTTCAAAGTGCATGGTTATTGCTCTTATTCTTATTTATGACATTTCTAGTGCTCTCTTAGGGCCTAAAATTGCTATGAAGGTAATTTTAGACCCCAAAATGTGTAAAATTTAGCCAATACGATCATACCAATTCAGCTCCACTTTCAAAAAAATATGGTGACCGTTAATTAATTAATTAATTAATTAATAATAACAATACACGGGCCGGCTGGTTGTGCGTATTATAACCAACACGAAAAAGCCAACAAAAAGCCAACATCAGCATTGGCTGGAATAAAACGTATAAGGCGCTATTTCGTTTTTTCAACGGCTGGTTCAAATTATTGAATATTTGTGTCCCACCAAAAATATTAGAAGTCGTTATATTTATGGATATTTCAGCCGTCTCTGAACTGATTTTGATCAACCGAAGATGATTTTGTCATTTAAATTGTATGTTCTTTTAAATTTGACACTCAGTTTTTCATTATCTCACAAAAATTATTTTGTGTAGCGCCCTCTGCAACAGAACTCAACTATCCCATTAATGGTGTGACAAAGGAGCTTACTGCTGTTGCTGTGAATCAACCTTGTACCTTATCATCTACAGTCCTGGGACTAATCCACTAGACCACAACACATCTAAGAGAGGGACTAAAATGGCATTGGAACAAATGGTGTCTTTCTCACCTCTTCCATATTTTCGTCGGAGCAGACAGAGTAACAGGCCCTGATGAATGGTGACGGTTTGGTCTTGTCCGGGTAGAACGCTATACCAGGAACAAACAGGACCTCTTTCTCCATGGCCTTCTTGGTGATGAGTTCAAAGGAATCCTCAACACCAGTCAGTTCAATCCATATAAACATGCCACCGGTAGGAACATTCCACTTGGCAAGACCTATAAAGCAATCATAAATATAAATTTTGAACCCATTATCAAGAAGTTTTAAATGGTCTGAATGAATCAGATTCACCTGCAACATTCATATTTCTCTTCAAAACAATTTAATTCTACTAAAATTAAACTTTCAAATTTACATAATGCAGCAGCCAAAGAGTGTCAATTTTCATTAAAAGAATATTAGCTATGCATTTGAGAACATCTTGCCAACTCATGTATTCTAATTAACATGCGTGTTTAGGAAATGTTCAATTCAACAGATGACATTACGTACCAGTATTGCAATAGAAAGGAATTCGCAACATGAAGTGATCTTTCCATTACATGTTGAACATTTCACACCAGTTGAAATGAAGCATTAAATACAACGTGGGTTCTCTTGATTTCTTTGGCCTATCAAAATCACTGACTTGGTCATTTCAGATGCTCTATTGTGATGTCATACTTGACAGACCTGTTAAGTGTTTGTCCATAGCAGCAAGTAGGACATCTCTTTTCCGTTGGTAGAAGGCAGCTACCTTCTCTGCATGGTTCAAGAGTCCATCAACACCCCAGTGGTTGAGCAACTTGTACAAGGTGAGCTGTACCGACAGAAGAGAGAGAATACATCTTCAGAATAATAGAGTTTGATAAAAGAGTTTCAATAAACCAATCACCAAAAAGGTTTTGCACGATTGGTTTCCTTGAACGTTTCATTGTAGCTGTGTATATTTGGGGTTTCATACTGGTATCCTGTACTAAAAATATCAGCATCGAATAGTACTTCAATAATAAGGTACTGCAAGTCTGAATATTAGTACCAAGTGTCACATAAGTTGGAACAAGAAAATTGAGTAAACAAGTCAATGCACATGAATACAATTCCACAGGCACAAAAGTTCACTCCGGGTTATCTATTAAAGAATAGGCCTTAATGTAAACCCACTTTTTTAAAATTGTTTTAAATGTATTTCATTGTTTTAAACGATCGGAAATGTGCTTTCATTGCAGTAATTCTCTAAAAGTCTTTTACAGTAACAGCAGTGGTGACTGAGGCATATCTGGCACCAGGGGCAAACAATGAAATTGGGGTACAATTTTTGAATTTCCTCTTGAGCAATGAGCAAACAGGCCAGTGAGTTTTGATAACTTTGATGTATGAGTATGCCATTAGTATACCATTGTGCATATCTTCTTCTTTTTACTTTTGTTTTACATGTGCTGACAGTGCTCCTTTACATATATATCTTATCAGGCAGTCAGGCACTTATCCACTAAATCAACAACAGTAGTAAATTACAAATGAAATAATATATGGCTTCTTCCTACATGCACAGTATCAACAAGATAATGTATAAAGAACATATGAATGAGGCACGGAGCATTATCATAACTTATCTTTAAGCGGATAGTGTAATGTCATCTGAATCTCATAGCACTAAACAATAAGAATACCTTCAATTTTTAATATACTATTTCAAATTATCAAAAGTGCAACTGATTGTTTTTTCCAATGTTTCTGACATCAATACCTCCCGAAATTTCCCAAATGTACTTGAACATCTTGCAGTACCTGAACATCTTGCAGTTAATACCTCTGACAATTGAATAAATGCCACTCATACTGTGTATAATAAACTGTAATGATCCATGCTCATAAGAATGTACATTATTCTTGATGCTATCTTTCAGCCATCACATGTATCTAGTTTCAAAATCTTAATGTGAAAATAAAATTTATAAGCAGCATTGATCTTTATAATAATTCATAAAATATCAAGAACATTCATAATAAATCACCAAGAGTGAAAGATAATAATAATCTGAAAAGGCTCTTGTTTCTGACTTACTTGAGAGAGTACACTTGTGTGAAGGACAGAAGCCTGCATATGCATGACGATGCGTGTTACCACTGCCTGGGGACCGGTACATACACCAACACGAAGACTGTCATACAAAAAGGAAAGAACTTTCATTACATAAATATCATATTACAGATGAAATGTATCTTCACAAGATACTGTATGTGGGACAATATATAGTATAAAGAACATTTTTTTAAACTATTTTAAATAAAGGGACGCTATAAATGTAATTATTTGATTCTAACTGGCTCTCCTTAAAAATTGTGCCGGTGCATTCATGGGTTGCACAAATTTCTTCTTAATTTCATGTAATAAAAACATGAAACATTTGTTTTTACATTTAAATAAAGAAAGATATTTGACATCATAAGAGTTGTTGGGGACAAAGTAGGTCCCAAAGTATTGGACTCTCTTCATAGGGACTGCTGGCATGATGAGCAAAGGAGTGTTGAAAGCCAAATTTGACCTTTGAGTACTCTTTGTTTTCTTCAAAAAAAGGTATGTGGTGCACTTAGCAAGAAGAAAGCTAAAATTAAACACAAATTTCAATTGTCCTGTAAAATACTTCACAGTGTTTGTATTTCTCGATTACATGGCTGTCTACAATACTTTTTCATGATTTAGCATAAAAAAATCCCCATATACAATTCTTTAAGCTTACCCTGCAGATATTATTTTGGCAAAAGAATCAAACCTAAGGACCCTTCCATCCTCATCCATGGAAAGAAAACTTGGACTCTTCTCCTGTATTAGATGAGAATAAGATAATACTATGAGAACTGCAGACTAGAAATCAAAATGATATTCAATATCATAACACGTAACTTTTTCAGTTACAATTTTTCAATTAAAATCATCTAAATCAGGGGACCTATCAACAAAGAAACTTTGCTTTGTAAGTTTTTTTATTTAATTCACTGATATATAACATTAAAATATTTTGCTTCAAACTTTACTTCTGGAAAGATGCATGTGATGTATATTGCAAGATATATTGCACTCCAAATGAAGGAAAAATTACTTGCGAGAAGTTTAGTGAAAACATGCACTGATACTTTCACTAACACCATCAGCATTATCCCTTGACTAATCATTTCTCCTCCTTCTCCTTCTCCTCCCCATCCTCCCTCATCTCCCCCTCCCCCTTCCTTCCCCTCGCCATCCCCTTTTCCGCTTCTTCCCCTCCACTTCCCTTCCTCCTTCTCCTTCTTCTTCTCCCCCTCTCCCTCCCTTCCCCTCCCCATCCCCCTTGCCGCTTCTTTCCCCTTCACTTCCCTTCCTCCTCCTGCCTCTTCTCCCCTCCCCCTCTCCTTTTCCACCTCATCCCTCTCTTCTCCCCTTGTCCTCTCCTCCTCCCCCCCTCTCTCTCTCTCTCTCTCCCTCCTCCTTCTCCTTCTCCTCCTCCTCCTCCTCCTCCTCCCAACCCATAATCATCTGCATCAAACTGTTTCCCTAATACCACCACCACCATAATCATTATCATCATCCCCTGCTCCCCTAACTCCCTGGTGTAAAGAAGTGACCGATGGGTTAACAACAAGCCATCTCACCTTTCCAAATTGCAAGAAGTAGTAGGCATCATCTTCCAGGATCAGCAGATCATATTTTCTGGCTAGCTCATAGATTCTCTTCCTCCTCTCAAGAGTAACACAGCTACCTGTTGGATTGTCCCCATTAGGAACAACATACAGCACCCTCGGTATATCTGATCTAAGTGACAATAGTAAAGATATAAAAGATTTGTATGGTCGGAATCATGATGTGTACCTCATTACACATATCAAATAAGTGAAGGCATTGGTAATAATCATCCACACAAGGTATCTTTGGATTGAATGCGACAATATTGAAAATAAAAGTGACATTGGTGACTGGTCTGGGTCATGATGTGCACATTACTATGAATATAATATACATCAGGTAGGGCATTAGTAAGAATTATATACCTCACTTTACAAATCTAGCCATCTGATTGGTCGAAATTGGAGTCATGATTTCAAGCCATGCCCCACTCACAGGGCAAAGCAATAGTCCACAGGGCATGGTTAAAGGTTTGTACCCTCATCCTCATCCTCCTGTGATCCCCATTGGTTTACTTAGTTTGTGCAGAGTGCGCGCGGCATTCCATACATTTTTTGTGCGATTAAAATGCTACAAAGTAACACAGTACAGCGCAGACGACCGCCGATCTCGATTGTAGCTAGGCCTAGATCTACATGTAATGACGAGATGACGCCCCTTTGGAAATATAGAGATAAACCTGCTCTTTCATAGGATCACAAGCAATGAAGGTTTGAATCTTGATTTTTAATTTATTAGTTTGACCAATTTGGCATGATCGCGCAATGCACGTAAACTGCATAGGGATATTATGCGTGCAATCTCAATGGCTAACTAAGAAGGGAGCTGAGACTGCAACTGCAAGTTTATCAATACAGGCTTCGATAGCGTAAACAAACTTGATTACCATGCATGATTGACCAGTAAGTCGCACAAATTTGTATTCTATGACCCTGTTTTCAGTATATAAAAGTTATAATGACTGCTTTAATATTCGAGGCATAGTTGTTTTTTGGGCTCTCGGGGAGGTTACATCATGCTCGCCTCGCCTCGGGGTGATGGCACGATGTAACCTCCCCTTGAGCAATAAAAACAACTATGCCTCTCATAGCAGTCATTATTACTATACTATCCACACAAAGTACCTTTGGAACAGTCCAGACCTCAGGCAACAGTCGAAGGTTTTGGACTGTTTGGAAGGTACAAAGGATGGCTGACTTTACTAATTCCTGACCTGACTATATGACGAATCATCCTCATGCCAAATCTTATAGATCTATTTCCCAACTGGCTGGTCATTTGAAAGTGCTACTGTCTAGTCATTAGTGTTTCCTAATAATTAGTCATGTGTTAGGAAAAATAAATACCTGGTCACAGGTCCCTTTTCAACAATTACTTGATAAAGATCTAAGTTATCATTGCATATTGAAAGTTCTCTAATGTATAACCTTTAACAAAATAACCCTAAAATCCTAACCCAATTTCTTTCTTTGAAGTGCCATTTCCTCATTAGTATTTACGATGCTCTGAAATATGATAATCTCACTCAATCCTCAAATTCTTAACACAGCCTTTTTTCTTTAGATCTTCCGTTTCTCTCAGAGAGCTTAATGATACATTTAACATAGTAACCTCAAAATGTAATGACATCATTATGAGGAAATAAAGTGTATTGTAATTGATAACAATTATGACAGACTTAAATTGGGCTCTCGGTCTAACTTAAACTTATGCTCAGTCTCCACTCTAAGTTCTATTGTATAGGTTGAATTTAACAAAAGCGAATTAAACCAAGATCTCCTTTGCATTTCTACTAAATGCAAATGAGTCGGACCGCGGAGTAATGTCTGGTGTGAATTAAACCTGCCAAGGGCCATTTTTTTTTAAAGTAAAAAATGTAAACTCCCAAGCCCCCTTCCCTTGGAGGGGTCAGTAGCCCTTCAGAAAAATTTCATCTCCCCCTGCCTGAGGAATGCTTTCTATCAAGTTAAGTCAAAATATGTATACATGAATTTTAAAGAAAAAAATGGAAATGTCTAATTATTACCATATGGGCATTTTGGGAGATGCTGCCCCCAACCCCTGGACTCCTGGAGGGGTCAGCACATACCCCATTTGAACAACTTTAGATCTCCCTTTCCTCTCTCTTCCCCATTCTTTGCCCCCCCCCCCTTTTTTTTTTCTCTCTCTCTCTCTCTCTCTCCCCTTTCTCTCTCTCTCTCTCTGTCTCTCTTACCCTTCTTTCTTGGCATCCTTGGGATCCCATCTGGAGAGGATCTGTTCTAGGTGGTCTGGATTCAAACCACCACCATCTACGTTAACAGGGATAATGTCTGCCCCAAGTGGCTCCATCTGCATTCAAACAGAACACATGTGAAGTATGTGAGAGCTTTCTTAATTTGTATCATTGCATAAGGGAAGGTTAGATTGAATAAAGTAATCAAAATTCATTGCTTGGAAACAATTAAAGTAACGATTATTATCAATTTTAAAATGGTAAAATGCAACCCCACTTTTGCAATTGAAGAGCTCTCCGAACACTGCCAAGATTTGTGACGTCCCTCAAGGGACCGATTTGGCATTTTAGAAGACGATGTCCCATAACAATGCACACATTTTCAGTGCCTGTTTTGTTGTCTTCTCTTCACTAATTTCTCTTACTTCACCAGTGTCATTGTAACTGTTTGATCTGTTGCCTGGGACTTGAACAAGGACTCGTGTAAGAGCTTTAATGAATTAACCCTAATAAGGCCGGGCTATTTGAGTTCTTAATACGGCCGGGGGCATTATGGCCCCTTAAGATCTCGGCCGTGAAACGCCGATCGCCGCGAAAATTTGCATGCATGTCAAGTGAAGTGTATAGAATACTATAGCAATTTCAATTTTTGAAAAAATTACTCATTTGCATATTTATGGTAAATTATGCAAATAAGGTCCAAAATTCATGTTTTTACCTATAAATCATATATTCTTCATATTTAAGCTTTCTTTTCCACTACATATATTTGTTAGACCATTTGGAATAATAAGAAAAAAAAATTTGGAAAGCTAGGTTATTTCTTATGTTATCTCTTGTTTTGATAATTTCTTATGTAATTCATTGTTTTTTTAACTTATGTATTTCATTGTTTTTGTTGTTTTATTTCATTTCTAACTATAACTTAACTATTTTGACCCCCAAAACAAACACCTAAACTTTAAACAGACCAAATAACCAATGTTTTATCTCTTTTAGGAAAAATGATATTTCCATATGTTTTGTACACAAATCACGAAAATGAGCGATTTTCGGCCGACATGTAAAGACAAAAGGTCACGTGACTTTGTAACGGTAGGTCCGATTTTCAAAAAATTGTTTTAAAAGATGCGCAAGACTCGAAAGAATAAAGTCATGAAGCGGCGGGCGTCATCCGTATATCCGAACAATCAGAAAAATCGCGGAGGGGCCATCATGGCCCCTTATTAGGGTTAAACAGGAGCATATTTTGACGTTTTTCAGATGTTTGCAAATTTAGACGCGAGTGGATTTTTATCTAAACATTCCATACACCATCTGCACACAGATGCGCATGCACGTAAAATATTCAAATGTGCAAAATGGACTGAAATGTACTCTAAATTGATCAGGAAGTGATTTTGAGCATTTTAAAATCTTTACGCGCGCACAAGACGTGATAATGCAAGCATGGACACTTAAATATACCTGGATATTGACCCTTATTAAGAATGAATTCTTCAGGATAATACATGCTCAACATGTATGTGGGTCAAACAGTACTTTAAAGTGAACCGTTAACATTGCTGAAGGTTGATGAAAAAACTGCGTAATTTTTGTATGAAATGTTACTTATTATATTCCTTCCACTGTACTAATCCTCTAACATGCAAAAAATTCTCAAACCACAAAGATATTTATGGTTTTCTTTGAAGGCGTCACTGTGCAACACCCTCTAACAGTAAATTATTCCAACCAATTTTTGAATTTTCTCAACCATTTTTCCATGAAAATAAGACATAAAACAGGTTTTTTTTTAATCTTTCAACACTTTAATGTTTGGAATGGTATATAGAGCCAATTCATTGCTTTGTGACAATTTACATTCCCCTAAAATTTAATTAAATTATAATATTATAGTGGGGAGAATACAGGAATCGATCAGGTCAGTTTTTCCCAATTTTTATCATTAATAATTGTCTATTTTTACTCAAACTTTCAGATTATCTTTAATTGTACATCCAGCATTGAAGTTACTACCTTAGCACCATTTTCTCTCGTCTGAACAATATTACAAAGTCCCTTTAATAAAGAGACAACATGGAACAAGCCATCTCACTTCCTTGTTCAGGGATTCAAAGCTCAGTTCATATCTGCGACTATCATAATATTGCTGAAATACATCAGTAGGTGATTTTCCTTGTCCATTGTTGATATTAGCGAGGCAATAATGGAATACTGAAATATTACAGTATTACCCAGTTCATATGCACATTGCAGTATTCACTTTGCTCAGATAGTTTTAAATGTAAAAAAGGTGATATAACAAAATTAAATGTGCAATGATGGGAAATGGCAAAGACAGTTTCTGTTTATAAAGAGAGAAAATAATAAGATGATCAAAAACTGAAAGGCGGAGACTCTGTCTGAAGAAACAGGTCCATCCAAATAATGATAAAACTGACTTGTATTTACTTACATGTATAATGAGAACAATGCTGCAGCTGATACCAAACCATCTCAAATTATATAAAGTAAAAGTTCAATGATGCTCAAAGAACAATTATCTACCCTGTTCACAAAATAACCTGTTCCCTATCATAGGTGATAACCGCATTGTACTTCAATCTCAAGTTTGAATACCACAAGCCTCAATAACCTAGAAAACCATCAAAGTCACTTGACTTGACAAGATGAAGCTTGTCCTGAGTGGCATTCACTTGAGAAATAAATTGAAATATGAGAATAATTTCCTTGAGTATAACACTGAACAAATATTACGGAACAAAACCCCATGAATTGATTAGTTGTTGTTCTGTAGAAATATTTATCCTTCTCAAAGACATTTTATTATTCCAATTTATTATAAAAACATTTTACATTTAAAGAAAGAATGAACATAAATAACCTAGGAACAAGGTTTACAGATAAAATTATAAGTACCTCAAGCAGGGTAAACGAACTAGTATACTCAACAAATCAAATTTGGGACACAACAGATAGAGGTGTAGATGACGCCAGGTTTTTCAGTACTCTCTCAGCGGGAAGGGTTGGATTGCACCTCCCCCGCTCTCAGCGGGAGGGGTTGGATTGCAGCTCCTCCGCCCCAGCCGTGGAGAGACCAAAACTTCTGAAACTTGGCACATACATTGGAAATCTTCTAATGAACAAGCTGATGAAGTTTCATATCTTTATCTCACACAGTTTTGGAATTACAGCCAACCCTAACCCTATTAATTATTTACATGATTGTACATTTATGATTTTGTAATGTGTATCAATGTCCATTTCGGCCGAGCACAGCGTTGCCATCTTTTCAAAATGCAATACCTGCCGGTCAAAATTATAACAAACTTGCAGAAAAAAACAAGAAAAAAAAACACTTGAAACATAAGATTTAACACTTACCATTGCAATAGCACCAGAATACAATGGTACACCAGCTAACACCTTATCACCTCTCGATATAAGAGCTTCACATGCCTAAAAGTAAAAATAACAAGGAAAATACATCAATGATTTGGGCCTACTGATTATCCGACAAAACTGCATTTCTTTTGTAAATAAACATCTAGTCAATGATGATATGCATTACCGGTAATTGCATTTTCAAGCTTGATATAGATCTAATGTGTGCATGTTTATTTAAAATACTTATTTGAAGTAAAAAAGAACTGAACAAAAATGTCTTCCTATATATCCATCATGTATCTATCATCTATGTATTAATCAGTCTGCAAGGCTCTCGCACAGCTATCAGTCTTCATGTTGTTCATTGGCAGAATAAAACATTGGACCAAAGGAAAGACCAATGAGAAAAAGGACGAATGGGGCACAGGAGAAATCAGACACAGGACCAATGGAACATAGGCTAGACCAATGGAATGGAGGACCAATAAGAAGCAGTTAGCAGTACCAATCGGACATACGACCATGGGAAGCAGTACCAATCAGACATACATGTAGGATCTATGGGAAGTACGACCGATAGGATGTAGAACCACTTAAAGATCCAGGACTGATGGGATGTACATGTAGGACTAATGAGATGCAGAACCATTGAGACGTACGACCACAGGGAAGTTGGACTACAGTGACATCCAATAATTGGGATGTAGGACCAGAGGGATCTACGATGTAGGACCAGAGGGATCTACAATGTAGGAGATGCTGGACCAATGGAATATACATGTAGAACCAATGAAATGTAGGACCTTTGGGAGATTGGACCAAAGGCATAGAACTATAGAACCCTATAATATTGTGCTGGTTTGACAGTACATACCATACATAAACCATGTTGACTCCCTGCTGTAATAACCATTTCAAGTTGACTCCCATCTGTTCTGCTCTGCATTTGAGGGTTGTGCATTTTGACCTGTAGGGCCATCAGCCAGTCACGTAAATCACCAAACCTGCATGGTTATAATTGACATAGGACTATCAGTTATCTTGGGATTAGTCCTTTGTCTTTGTTTAATTTTACCTGAAAAAAGATTAATGAAAACAAATGATAGCAATAGACATGCCAATACCACTTAAATACTTCTACTACTATGACTAATACTACTACTACTACTACTCTACTACTACTAGTACTACTACCGGTACTACTACTAATAATAACAAGTCAACGCAAAGCGTAGCATCCCCTCGCTGAGTACAAATGGCCTATATTTAGCAATTTGTGCATATTTAATGAGCTGTGACCTTTGACCTTTGACATACATGTACATACTCAACAACATTACTTCCGTTATTGAATGAAAACCACATTTTCGCACATATATATAATTAGGTATTTTCGCAAATTTAATTAGCTATGACCTTTGACCTACCGGTACATACTCTGAATTCGAACCTAGGCTGTGTTTTATGATACCATGTAGGTACCTTCATATCAAATTTCAATAAAATCTGTCAAACATTACTAAAGATATCAAACAGAAACCAGATTTGTTACAGAAGGAGGGACGGCAGCATTACTATATCCCCTCCGACTTCGTCGGCGAGGGGATCATAATAATTATCATTATTATAATAATAATTATAATTATTATAATAATAATGATGATTATATAAACAGCAACAAAAATAATTTCCCTGATGATCCAAATGCTGGATTCTATTACTTACTATCCTGTTATTAGCCAGCAATGATAGTAGAGGAATGGTATCCATCATACAGCAACATACCGTAAATCTCTGTGTATAAGGTGCACCCGTGTATAAGGCGCACCCCTTTTTTTAAGATTAAAAAAAAAAAAAAACTTTTTCCAGGTCTGTGTTAAAAAACCCACGCGGGGAAGGTCTTTCATTTAGCTGCGAGGTGCAGTTGAAGGCGCCGATTTGTGCTTGTGAACTTGTCACAAATAATAGGAACAATGTAGTTTTTTAGAAGAATGTGTAAGATCATTAATGTAAACTAAAAACAGTAGAGGACCTAGGATAGGACCTTGTGGTATGCCATGTGTAATAGAAGAAAAATTGGAGGAATTATTATAAACTACATATTGACATCTATTAGAAAGATTACTTTCAAACCAAGATGACAAATTTGAGCGTTGTTCTAGTTTCAGAGTGGTGAGTCAACACACCGATTACTGAGCTGGGAGACATTGCCAGGCATAGTGCCAGGTGGAGGGGCATAAAAAAAAAATGATTTTTTTTTTTTTGTACCTGTGTATAAGACGCACCCCCGACTTTCAAATTTTTTCGGCGGCAAAAAAGTGCGCCTTATACACGGAGATTTACGGTATGACAAATGCCAAGGTAAATATATACAAATAAACAAATGACAAGGTAAACACTTACATGTAGGCAAATAATGGCAATAATACTAAGCCAAATACTAGAATACATCACAGTATAAATCATTTCTGATGGAAACATAAACAGATTTGAACAATACCCTGATGTGACACCATACTGTTGTGCTTTCTTCATCTCCTCTGGTGACATTATGAGTTCAGTACCATCTCTGAAACATACACAAGAAAATCCACCATTAGGCAGTTAAACAATGAGCTACATGTAACATTTATTGGTACTTTCTTCCTATTTTACATGTTATTTCTTTATTTTTACCTTCCAATCCAGTTTGTACAATTTTATGTAGTGCAAAAAAAGAGAAAATAGAAGGAAAAAAATTGCCAATATCTACCAATCAGAGAATGGAGAGAATTCATGATTCATAAAGAAAGGTGGGTTTTCAAGTTTTCAGTACATTACATGTAGTTCAATATGGTTTTGAATAGCTTTTTCTTTAAATTTTAATCAAAGATTCATGAAGTCATTTCCATTGTATTGAACACCAGCAATGGCAGGCTACATCGAATGCATGTAATTAAACTGGAAAAAGGATTGTTTTATCATTTACCTCGAACATACATGTAGCTTGCATATGAGAAGAAAAAAAACCGGCAACATCCCTAATCCTTATATCATTGAAACAAATTTACTCCATTTCAATGGATTTGTCACATTTGTTTAAGGAGTACAAATTATTTCATTTTCATTAAAACCTGTTTTCATACAGTTCTCAAATTTCCTTCATCATCATCAATTCGTCATCATCATCATCAATTCATCATCATCATCATCATCATCATCGTTTTTTGTTAATTACAATTTTACAAGTATGTCAGTCAGAATGGAGATATTTCAGTCCTTCCAAATAGTATCAATGACAGGGTTGGGAAACAGATCAAATCAAATCGCTATTTCCTTCAGAAATCAAGGACAAGATAGTAAATGGAGAAAACTCAATATGAGCTTTGAATGTGGTTGCATCACTGACAGAGATGGGCCTAGGTTTAAGCTGGTTATAAATAAAAATCTTGAATTTACAACAAAATCAATGGTATAGTAGCACAAAACTGTGCAAAAGTAGGGAATATCCACTTTTAAGATATTTCAAACAACAAAATTCTTTAACACACAAGCCTATGGAAGTGATTTTAATCACTGATTTTTTTTTAAATTAGGGTGCTTTAAATCGCCATTTAAATTTCCATTTAAATCAAGGTGATTTAAATCGCGTCAACCCTGAATTCAATAATCACTAAGTTTGGTAATTGAGATCAAATCATTTCAGATCAAACTAGATGGAACTTCAACTGCGCGCAGTCGATGATGCCTCCGCCATAGAGCAATTTTACAAACCAAAATGGAAGCAATTTTTAAAATTCAAGTTTGATTGTAATCCATCTGTTGGTTCTAATGATAACGCGATCACGAGCTATTTTAGGATACATAATGAGCCCTGTGACCTTTGACCTCGTGACCCCAAATCTAATCAGTTCATTGGCTCTGCAAGATACATACATGACCCAAGTTTGGCGGTAATCCATCAATCGGTTCTTGAGATAATGTGATCACAAGCTATTTTGCATACATAACGAGCCCTGTGACCTTTGACCTCGTGACCCCAAAATCTAATCAGTTCATTAGCTCTGCAAGATACATACATAACCCAAGTTTGGCGGTAATCCATCAATCGGTTCTTGAGATAACACGATCACAAGCTATTTTTGCATACATAATGAGCCCTGTGACCTTTGACCTTTGACCTCGTGACCCCAAAATCTAATCAGTTCATTAGCTCTGCAAGATACATACATGACCCAAGTTTGGCGGTAATCCATCAATCGGTTCTTGAGATAACGCGATCACGAGCTATTTTTGCATACATAATGAGCCCTGTGACCTTTGACCTTGGACCTCGTGACCCCAAAATCTAATCACTTCATTAGCTCTGCAAGATACATACATGACCCGAGTTTGGCGGTAATCCATCAATTGGTTCTTGAGATAACGCGATCACGAACGGGACGTGACGTACGGATGCGACGGACGGACGGACAACCAGAAAACATAATGCCTCCGGCTACGTTGTAGCGGAGGCATAAAACATTCATAATGATAAAAGCATTATTGTAAGTAAGCAAACTTCAGTGTTCTATTACTTATATTTCAGCATGTAACAACCTATATACCCCTTTGTTAAGATTTTGTTAACATTATGTACTTTAACAGATAATGATGCTGTAGTAAAGAGTTATGGACCAACTCTTTCACAGCTCTGAGATGTATGAAAAGCAAGGTAGGCCTTGATATACATGTAATGTAACTGACAGCAAAATTACAATTTTGCAGTTACAAATATGTATTGCGGTTTTGAAAACCACTCGCACAAAGATATAAAAAGAAGTCTTCACATGTCTACACATCTTGCCCCAATCCTTAATAGCATGAACACAAAGAGTGTGACGAAAATCTCTTAAATATGTCAATGACCGAGTCTTTGCTCATCAATATCCCCATAACAATGCATTTGGGTTTCTTCAAGTGTTCTCCAACATCTTCCATCAGATTCTTCCATTCTTTGGAAATGGCTTCATACCAATACCACTTGCATCTTGAATGCTAAGTCACATGAAAAACTAGAGAGTTACTTGACCTATTGTGACCTAAGGTCAAGCCGAAAATTGAGAAATTTGTCATTTTGTGTACAAAATGAATGGCAAAGTGAAGTTTCTAGTTTGGTCTATAAATCAGCATAATTTTACTCTTTAGAGTTTAGTTATCATTTATTCAAGCAAAATATTGATACGTAACAACCTCAAGTATCAGAAGTCCTAAAACAATACAATACATAAGATTAAGAATTAATAACAATAGAATACAAAAGAAGTTCATAAAACAATGAAATACATAAGAATTGAAATAGACATGGACAATTTTTATGTGATAATGCCCGATAGGCTTTTTAGAAACTTTTGCCACAAAATCAACTCTGTAAAAGCTTTATTTATGTAATTGTTAATAAAAATCATTATTCATGAATTTGATTTGCATAAATTAGCATAATTGATAAAATAAGTAATTTTCAGCAAAATTATAGTGAGGTCTCTTCCTTTATGCAATTGCATAAATTAGCATAATTGATAAAATAAGCAATTTTCAGCAAAATAATAGTGAGGTCTCTTCCTTTGCGCAATTTCTCAAGAGCGTGCCAAATTTCGAGGCAATCGGCCCCCCCCCCAGTCAGGGAGGTGCTCAAAATAGCCCAGTTAAGTACGGGTTAAGTAACGGAACATATTTCAAGTGTTGACATATCATGACAAGTCCTATACATGTAGTCCTATACTTCTAGTTGACCTCTATGACCTTTGACATACATGTACTCCAAAATCTAATCTGATCGTTTTCCTATGGTGATATATATACTATCCTTAAGTTTGAAGTTTAAAATCTCAAATGGTTCTTGAGATATCGCGATAACGAGCTGAAGACATGGAATTTCACAAGTTGACCTCTGTGACCCTTGACCTACATGCTCCAAAATCTAAACAGATCGTCTTCCTATGGTGATACATACTATCATTAAGTTTGAAGTGAAAATTCTCCAGTGGTTCTTGAGATATCGCGATAACGATCTCAATGTATGGAATTTCATAAGTTGACCTCTGTGACCCTTGACCTTTGACCTACGTGCTCCAAAATCTAATCAGATTGTCTTCCTATGGTGATACACACTATCATTAAGTTTGAAGTTTAAATCTCCAGTGGTTCTTGAGATATTATGATAACAATCTCAATGTATGGAATTTCATAAGTTGACCTCTGTGACCCTTGACCTTTGGCCTACGTGCTCCAAAATCTAATCAGATCGTCTTCCTATGGTGATACATACTATCCTTAAGTTTGAAGTTTTTACATCTCCAGTGGTTCTTGAGATATCATGATAACAATCTCAATGTATGGAATTTCATAAGTTGACCTCTATGACCCTTGACCTTTGACCTACGTGCTCCAAAATATAATCAGATTGTTTTCCTATAGTGATACACACTATCACTAAGTTTGAAGTTTAAATCTCCAGTGGTTCTTGAGATATCATGATAACAATCTCAATGTATGGAATTTCATAAGTTGACCTCTGTGACCCTTGACCTTTGACATACGTGCTCCAAAATCTAATCAGATCGTCTTCCTATGGTGATACATACTATCCTTAAGTTTGAAGTTTAAATCTCAAATGGTTCTTGAGATATCGCGCTAACAAACTCAATACAAGGAATTTCATAAGTTGACCTCTGTGACCTGTGACCTTTGACCTACGTACTCCAAAATCTAATCAGATCGTCTTCCTATGGTGATAAATACTATTCCCGAGTCTTAAGTTTAAATCTTAAATGGTTCTTGAGATATTGTGATAACGGTCAAACGGGACGGACGTACGGACGGACGTACGGACGTACGGACGTACGGACAGACAACCCGAAAACATGATGCCTCCGGCACCACCTTCGGTGGCGGAGGCATAATAAAATAAAATAAAATTCAACACTCTGCAACCACATTCAAATGAAAGTGACTTCAACCAAGATGTTGGTTATAACTGACCAATTAAAATCAAATTATATCCAATCCAATCCAATCACATCACATCAAATCAAATTATAAAGATAAAAACTAACTTGAGTGTAATGCTTGACTTCTCAAAGGGAAACATGTCCACGTTAGGTACACCTGCTGCAAGCGAGATCAGGGAGGGCGGCCCTGTCATCAGCATTTCAGCTACAAGTAAAAAAAAAAAATGTATAATGATAGTTATGAGTAATGAGTTGTTTGTCATCACCACCTTCTGGCTTCAACTGAAAACAAGTTTTTTCTTGCTTTTAGTTTTATACATGTACATATGTACAACTGTACCTTTGAAGAAATCAAAAAGAATTACTATACATTTCATACCAATCTGCCATACTGTTACAAACAAATTACATGTATATGGGGTGACTTGGGGTCTTTTACAACACAAGCTTTATCAATAAAGTTTACTGGTCCATACACTCATGCACCTGTAGGTGAAAATATGTAGAAATGAACGATTTCTGTTGTTTTTAATTCTAGATTCCCCCATCTCTATTTCATATCAAGTACAAAATAAAGAAACAATATTTTAAAATAGATGGGCTGAAAAAAAAGTGGGGGGACATAAAAAAGTACATACAGTATTACTTTTGCTTTGCCTTACTACGGAAATAGTTCCGTGTAAACCACTTGAGTTACATGTACTTGTAGTATAGCAAACAATAACAAAACATCCAGGAATATATAAACAAAATGGCAGACTTTAATACTCCCACTTCTTCTTAATGGCTGATAGAATAATAACAATAATAACAATAATAATAATATTCAGCTTTTATATAGCGCTTAATACACTTTAAGCGCTTTACAGATATACTATTACCCCGGTCACTGGATTCAATGCTTGCCGCACACACTGTGTGCACAATCTCCACTCCCTGTACATCAATTAGTACAGCAAACAATAACAAAATTATCCAGGAATATATAAAACAAGGGAAACGCTCTTGGCGGTCTCGCCTGCATTACGCAATTCGATATGATGAAAAATTGAGGTTTGGACATTACTTATAGGCAGGGTGGCCTATTAGCAGGCCCTCCCAAAATGAAATCCTCTGAATATAAACAGCATTTTGAAGTGAATATTGACTAAGAATCATCAGAAGAATTATTTACCATTATTTGTACCATGAAATATGAACAAATAACAAAAATTGATTTGTTAATTCTCATATTAAGTTGTTAAAACATAATCCAAGTCTACTGTCCTAAAATGATCTTTGACCTTGACTTTGTGACCTGGAATTTGTGTCATATGATTTGAGATACTTGATAGCCCTTGGGTACAAGTTTCATGGAATTTGAACAAACACTTTTGAAATTATGCTAAAAATTCAAAATCTTGATGTTGATGCCACAACAAAGTCTAAGTTTGTGAAATGACCTTTGACCTTGACTTAGTGACCTGAAATTCTATTCACATGATTGGGGATAATTGATAACCCTTTAGTCTAAGTTTCATTGAATAATAACTTATACTTTCAAAATTATATTAAAAATTCAAAAACTTAACCTCGTTAAGTTTTTGATGATGATGCCACAACATAGTCTATTAGTTTGTTGACCTGAAATGACCTTTGACCTTGACTTTGTGACCTGAAATTCTACTCACATGATTGGGGATACTTGATAACCCTTTAGGTCAAGTTTCATTGGATAAGAACTTATACTTTCAAAATTATGGTAAAAATTCAAAAACTTAACCTTAGGTTCAGTTTTTGATGTTGACGCCCCGCCGTCACCGGAAAAGCGGTGCCTACAGTATGTCTCGCTTTTTGCTACGCAGGCGAGACAAAAATGGCAGACTTTAATACTCCCACCTCTTCTCAATTGCTGACAGAATACATCAATTAATCAATTATGTTTTCTTCCTGCAATCAGATTGCAGTGCTGTGGGCTTTAGATCCGTAAATAAGAGAGACAGAATCATACATTTCAAAAGTCTATACAGGAAGCAATTACTGTATGTGGGCAATGCAACAATGAACATCAATTATCATTTTTAATTTTTGATTTGCGCATATATCCAATAAATCCGTCAACACTCTGCAACCACATTCAAACGAAAGTTTTTTCAACCAAGATGTTGGTTTTAAGTGACCACAAAAAGACATGAGATGTATTTATTTTACACTTCCATGAACACTTCTATTTTTTAGAGGGTAGGTCCACCCTGATATTAAGTTGGTTTCATAGAAGCAGAAAATGAGAAAAACAGGTCAGTGAAAGTTTGAGCAAAAAGCGATTCAAAATATTTTTAAAATAACATTTGTTAAAGGTACGGTAATTCAAAGTTTTGGGACATTTTGAAAATTGGATGGAGAGTAATACTTTAAAATTTGTGATATATTTGGATGCCCCTGTGGATGTATTTATAAGCACTAGAAAATTAAGCCCCTAAAACACTTCTACTTTCGAGAAAATCGAATAATAAAAATTTACCGGTGCTCCTGGTAAATTTCAAATATTTCAAATAGCGTCTTAGGCCATTCCATGGTAGCTGCGGCCATGAAAATCTCAGAACATGCAGTTCTGATATCTAATTTCCAAACGGGAATAGCAAACCGGTCGATTGTAGTCAAGAAACATTGTTTTAAAGCTTTAAAAATATCAGTCTTGAGAGGACGCTATACAACATAAAGAGTTTATTATTTACAATTTCATCACTTTAGATTCGATTTCAACCGCGACAACGATCATTGAATATTGTAAAATCGCATATGCTTGCAATATGTTCATTTGAACCAAATTCATGACCCCATACCAAAACTTTGTATTACCTTTAGGGTGTGATTTTTTTTAAAAAGGTCTGAAAAAAAACTCAACATTTTTATATTTTTCCTTCAGACATTCACCCTAAATATAATTATTGCAATATTTTTTTCATACAACTCCTGTATGAAACAAATCTATTCTGTCATCAGTAAATAAGAAAATTAACGTTATGACATTTCTGTACAGAGCAAATTGGAGAGAAGCTCGCAAGATATGTCACAGTGTTGCCAATTTGTGTTTCAATGACCATGTTTTTCTTTTTACCACACATTAACATTTTGTAAATTTATGGAACATAACACATTAATGAGTGTAAGTTCAAGTGAGCTACAATATTTTCTTTATTGCAAAGAGCAAACTTTATGCAAAATGTATGCCTGAATTATATTAAAAAATATGAACATCTTTGATTTGAAAGAAATAAAAAAAATTGATTAGATTCTTTTTAAAATCTTATTTAAATTGTTAAAAACCCAACCTTGAAAGCGTAATTTATTCGTCATATCATTCATTAAGTAAGTTAGGCTTTTTAAATATACATGAGACCATGATCATCTTTTCTTAAATCCACTTCCGTAGGCCTATGTATATAATTCTTTTTGGAAATTATAGATTTGATTATCTCAAAAAAATATCAATACAATTTTGACCCTCATGTTCTTTTTATACCAAAATTACTGGTATTTATTTTAAATGATAGGTTTCTTTACAGTTAATGCAAACCATCCTCATGACCTCAGGTACAAAAACAAGTTTTAACTGCAAATGTCCTTGATTTTAAAAGAAATATAAAAAAATCAATTATTTTTCAAATTTTATTGTGATTTAAATCATTTTTTTTTCTCATTCAAATCCTAATTTGGAAAAGAAATCGAATCAGTCGGCTTTCGCAATCTAGCGATGGGGTTAAGAAATATATCAAAGTCCATGGTCACTGGCATTGTGAATGATTTAGGTCTATCCCAATAGAAAAGAACCAGTACATGTACTATAACAAGTGAAACGCTCTCGGAGGTCTCGCCTGCATTACGCAATTCAGCATTACGCAATTCGATATGATGAAAAATTGAGGTTGGGACATTATTTTTATAGGCAAGGTGGCCCATTTGCAGAATATACATATATAAATAATTTAAAAACAATCATTAGCTTTCACTTGAATTCTTCTGAAATTCATACAAAGCTTGGGAGATATCACTACAACATTCTTCTTCTTCTTCTTCTTTGGTGTAGTCTGCTTCCTTCAATCTTGAAGATTCTTGCAGAACTTTGGTGTAGTGTGTGTCATAACTCATAAGGTTAGGGTGCATGTGCGGATGTGCCAATAATTAACAAGGTGCAAGTAAAAACAGCATTGGATCTAGCTGCTGCAGCCTCTTGTTAATTGGGGACGAAAGGCTTCGACAAAGGATGCCGGAGCTTTCGGCGCCAGGCACCTCAGCAGCGGCAGACCTCCAAAAGAAAGAACATTATGGAGACCTCCTTAAGACTCCGATAGGAAATCTGCCTGATCCTGAAGGATTACAAGACTGGGAGGGTGAATCGGTGTCGATAACCAAGTGGCCACCATGGCATTTGAGATTGGCCAATATTTTCAGAATATTGATGATATTCCTCTCCGGAAAAGATTGATGGCCGACTATAAGGATCAGAAGGCCTACAGTTATTTCGCTTCTGGATAGATGAAGGAGATTCAATATCATCCCATCACCCCTGACAGCAAATTTTGCTTTCTTAGGACAAAATGCACACCATCACAGCGTGTTCGTGACATTCCGTGGAGCTTGTGGGTGGCTGTTGAGAAAGAGAGTGGAGCAGTACAAAGCGCTTTTTGCACTTGTTATGCTGGGTGAGTTAAATTTACTATAACCAACGTGACATGCACATACATGTATTTGTCTAACTAAGATCTGAGGCCAAGGCACCGAAATGTCGATGACATTGATGATATGAATCACATTACATGTAGGGCCTAACATATTCCATGCAAAACCTAGGTTACTGAGTTTTTAAACATTTGAATTAAAATTGTATCACACATCTGCTCATTTCCCCCATGTAATTGAACCAGAACGTCAACGTCAAGTATCGTAAATTTTATGTGGTACACTTTTGAACTGGTCAAAAAATAAAAATTTGATGCCCTGGAAGGGACATAATTTCATTTAGCTGTACAAGATTAAATAGAAACTAAAGGAAATGGAATGAAAATTGGCTGAAAAAGCAATTTTTGTTATTTTTGGAATAAATTTGCATAAGTTACCATAATTAATTAATGGAGAACAATTTTTAAATTCTGTGTAGAAGTTTAGTGTACCAAAGTTAGCTCTACCAGATAAAGCAAACCAAATCAAAATCGATCGAGAAATGAAGGAGAAGAAGCATTTTTTGTGATTTCGAATAAATTTGCATAAATTAGCATAGATAATGAATTTCACGATTCTGTGTAGAAGTTTTAAATCCCCCTCCTAGCCCTATCATACGACACAATCAGAATCAAAATCGGTTGAAAAATAACGAAGAAGAAGCATTTTGAAAACTGTGGATGGACGGACGGACGACGGACCGGATGAGCTGAAAAGGTGTTTTAATAATTTATAAATGGCAATATTCCCAGTAAGAAATTACATGTAACATGTTGACATTTACACTTTCATTGCTTTATGTTACCTTGATTACAGAGCTCAACCTGCAATCACGTAGCTGCTCTTCTCTTCAAGGTTGACTTTGGGTGGCGTCACAGGCTGACCAACCCGGCATATACTTCACGTGAGTGTGGATGGTCTGTGTTCGCCGGGAATCAGTCAGTTGAACCACAGCGGATAGCGGACATGACCTGGAGCAAGCCCCAGTTTTCTCGACAAGGTATATTTATACATGTAATTTTATTATTCTTGGTTCCTGTTGGCAAGTGATATTTAACTGGAATCATTGTAAACACATTTAATGATTTTAAACGAGTTAAAAATTTGATTAAGTTATTCATTAATGAAAGTAAATTTACATTATATTTTTTTAAGGTCAAAATAAAATTTGCAACAAGATTAAAAGAACATGAGGCTTATTTTGTTTGAGTCTGCCTAGAATGCTCCCAAAAGGAGGCTACTGAAATTTAGCCAGTATTCTCTTACATGTCACAATACATTTAGCCAGTATTCTCTTACATGTCACAATACATCTCAATTAAATTCTTTCTTCTTTTTTTCTCAGCTACATCTGTGCAAGCTGAAGGGACAATCACCACCACGCGACGTTTGTTTTCGCCATTGAGCTCCAGGTCAATGGCTGCAAAGTCTTCTCTTCCAGCACTTTCGGCAGCGTTCGACACAACATTTCCAGATGCCTGCTGCTTTCAGTATATCAATGTTGATGTGGATCAGCCACCTGTTCCAGAGGTAGCAGCAGAAGAAGAGGTAGTTTCTGTTGACATACCTCCTCCTCTTCCATCATTAGCATCCAAGTTCTCGTCTCCCGAGGGTTTTCTGCAGGAGCTGCCCATCTACACTCCGGCAATGACAAGTCTCATCGAGCAGATGACCCGCGGTCAGGCTGACAACGATAACTGGCACTTGTATCGGCATGGGAGGATTACTGGCTCGAACGCCCATGCTGTCCTCACCCGAGGAAGGAAGATGGATGCAGCAGCAAAGGAAGGTGAAGCAGGTGTATCCAACCTTGTGCACAAAATATTAGGACACATTTCAGTTCCATCAGGTCTTCCAGCCTTGAAGTATGGCAGGGAAATGGAGGGAGAGGCCAGAACAGCTTATGTCAAGGCTCAGCGGTCTACGCACAGGAAACTCGTTGTGACGGAAGGTGGTCTATTCCTTCACCATCAACATGTGTATGTGGGGGCAAGTCGAGACGGACTGGTTCAGTGTGAATGCTGTGGAAAAGGAGTGCTGGAGATAAAGTGTCCCTTCAGCATTTCACATGCTGCTCCCTCTCACAAGAATGTAGGGTTCCTTGAAATGAGGGAAGACGGTACTCTGTTTGTTAAGAAGTCACACCAGTACTTTTCGCAAGTACAATTCCAGATGGGAGTCCTACAGCTGACATGGTGCGATTTTTTTGTATATACAAGGCATGGACACGTCACTGTGAGAGTTCTGCTAGATGATGAAAGATGGAATGAACTTCTTCTTCAAAGTGAACAATTTTTCCGAAGAGACATTGCCCCAGCACTAGTTAATTCGCCTAAATGACTTTAAACATTGTCCATTGAACACTATCTGTGTTTGATATGTTTGAATTTACATGTACATCTGTTGTTTTTTTCAGTGAGTAGTAGAAATAATTCCACCGAGTACGCCATGAATTCAGCTCTAACTTGAGCCCATTTAATAACAAATTTTTCGACCCAGCTCAGTTCAAAAATTGTATCTTTTGTTTTAGTCAAAGATTTTATTTCTTCCATTCATATTTAGTTTGATGGCGAAGGGAGAGGGAGGTTCGTAAGGATGGTTGAAGCTTTTAAAAATAAATCATTTTGAAGTACATGTACAAGTATTTTCAACAAGATGTACAGAGTATAAACAACAATTATTTCTGAAGTAAATATTTTAAGGTAATTTTGAGTATTAGCTCATGGATTGATATTTTTCCTTCAGATATTTATATATGTATTTTGTTGTGGCATTTTCAGTTGGATTATCTGGGAATGTACATTGTATACATAAAATAAACTGTGCATGTTTTTTTTAATAGATTTATAAAGACACAAATCAACATATACATGGAACCTCATGAATCATATCATCTGCTGCTTTTATTATTGTTATAAGTACATTTACATGTGTTAGTATTTCAGACAATTTTCAGTCAACAAAATGACATGTCGATTTATGTTTGTATACTTCGGATTTTTTACAACAAAGATTCACTTCATATACCTTACATGTACTTCAATGAAAATGTACGAAAAGTGCATACTGGTAATATTGTACTTCTGTATGTATTTTGCTTCAGATATTAAAATTTACATCTTTTTTGGTTACATGAGCTCTTTTAGGATTTTTATTGTGACTAAAAATTCCTCATAGTGATTGTTGATTTTTATATATTTATTTTTAACCAAAGAATTTTCTTTTCCAGTTTTCCAGAGCCTTTATTTTTTATCTTACCACAGCTATATCAAACTCTGCACCATTGCATTTTTTCACTGAGGTACATGATACATGTATAAATTTAAAAAAATAAAAAAGAGTGTATTTCTTCCAAATTATTTAAAATCAATCTGCCTTGGTACATGTATATCTACTAAATCACAACCATTTTTTGTTTATCATTTGTATGAACAGTATGATACATAGGGAAGAATCGGTATGAATTACATCACATCAATAGCTATGACTGACTTGTCAGTAACTCACACATTGTATTTCTAAATGTAAATAGCTTTTCTTGATATAAATAAATTGCATGTACATGTCAAATGTTTACATGTACTTTAACTCAAACATGATATATCTTGTGGCTTGCTAATCTCTAAGCGATGATGGTTTGTGTTTGTGATGGTGATAAGAGTTGCATGCATGTCTGTAATGGTGATGAGAAGTTGTATATGGGATGGGGGTGTTACATAAAATATGGTACATGTGGCCCACAATGCATTAAAAAAAAAGCATCTTAACATATCAAATTTACTTGACCAGTGGCTTGCGCAAGTTGACAAGAGCAGCACAAACAATGACAATATCATTGATCAAAGGCACAAGTGTAATAGGCACAGTTTCCTGTAAAATAGCAAACCATTTCATTCTCCCGATTGCACGCTCAACGTGTATCCTTGCATTGGCGATCTTCTTTGTCTTTGCCACATTATCAGGGGTCTGCTGCTCTTTGCCTTTACTTGGAGGAGGTATTTCAAGTTTTGCCCCTCAAAGCAAAAGGTCTTCTTTTATAACAAATCCTCTATCAGCAAGGACAACATCCCCTGCATCAATCAAGTTATAAAAGCCAGATTCTCTTGTAATGTGGACATCTGTTGCCCTTCCTCCCCATGCCTTAGATAGAAAAGTTATTATGCCATTTGGTGCAAGGGCAATCAAAAACTTGACAGTATTATGTTTTTTATAATCTGACCAAGTACAAGCCTGATTAGCCAAGTTCCTTGGACGTTCAATAAAGATCTCTGTGCAATCTATTGTACACCTAAGACATTCGTACTTATCTTTCAAGGACTTGGGCATTGATAAGAATGTTGACGATTGATCAGGCCAGAAAATCAGTGGACTTAGTTCACTTGCCAAAAACTTGATCCATGTGTTAAAAATCTGAGACACTGTACTCTGTGTGATCCCAAATATAAAGCTTCCCAAGAAAGTGATATTTAAGGCCAACCGTAATTTCATGAGTACTAGTACAAATTCTTCCAGTGTACTAAGTGATCTTTGTGGTCCCGGTTTTAGTGGGGTCCTTACAAGTTTAGCCCTTGGGGATGCTCTGGGAGAGCTTTCTTTTTTTGAACCTGTCCAGTACCTCATTTTTTAAACCTTTGGATCAAGGTATCTGTGAAGACACTCTAGTTTCTCCTTGCTTTCAACCCCTGTGTACTCTTCAATTGTCTTGTCCGATTTCAGTACAACATTACATTAGTGACATTATATGACACACTACATTTTGACTTCATTGTCTGCTTCCTCAATTTTTTATTTACATCATTCACCTGCGCTTTCATTTCTGAGATTTGTATTTTTGCATCACGATATCCTTCGCAACTCTCTGTTAATGATGATGTGTTTGACGTGTAGTCATGATCTGTAAGAAATTTTCCTTTCTTAACTACTGGTTCGCAATCTTTGTCATTCTCTTCAACTATTTTTTCCTCTCTGACCATCTCTGATCCTTCTTCATCCTCAATTGGTACATGTTCAGCTTCTTCCAGGCTTGATACGGTACTAACAGCTTTACTTTTTCGTTTGCATCGTTTGCGTTGCTTGTGGACCTCAGAATATGGCAATCTTTCTTTTGGTGGTTCTCTTCGTGATTTGGATGGCACATGGTCATAGCCTAAGTTTACTGTCGGGTCAGGCCATGCAACTGTTGGTTCTCCATCTTTGAAATGTAAAGAACAAATCCTTGACCTATGGGTTGGTTGCCAGTTAGCACCCGTTTGTGTTTTCCTGTTGACTAGCCTAGCCCACCGCTTGCGGGCCTCTGGGTCTTTTCTCTCAGTTGGAAAGGGGAAGAGTGTAAATGGTGGTTTGCACACACAACTTCCAAATTTAAGTCCATGGACATCACATAGCTGAGTGTACCATTTTTCCAATCGATACGTACTATTAGAGCAACCAACTAAGTTGCAATTCATGATGAAATACACTGCCTGGTGCTTTTAAGTCTGTAGCCCACTAGTAGTACATGTAGTAGCCTGTAATGTAAAGCCAATGGGAGAAACAATAGTGAATTTCTAGTAGACCTAAACATTAAGTGGGCAGTCACTTGGCACTAGGCCTAGACCTACACTCAAGACTCGAGTCACGACACAAGACACAAGTGCCAATCAAAGTCTGGGACAGGGTTTATCACTTGAGTGTAGTGGGCAAATAAAGCTATAAATTCCAAGCATTTGATGGTGTTTTGATTTTGATTTTACCCTTCATTAGTTCATTGCATAGATAAGGGATACCAAAGTAGTAGAAAGAGGGGCCCATTTATAATGTATAAACTATACATGTTCGTACAACAAACATAAAATCGAATGCATGGGACCAAAATTTTGAAATCAGATTTTAAACCCGAGTGCAGGTCGGTAAATTGTTGCATATGTTATAAATTTCCATCTCTTATATCACCAAATTGTTAGTTCTAACCAAAGATTCACGCCTTCATCGATATCTTTGACGATTTAATTGTTTTTATTTCGGTAAACCCTCCACCAAATTTCATAGCGGACGATAGGATAGTGAAGCAGACACGAGCGAGACATGTCAAAACAACACACAAAACAATACCTTTTAAAACACTTAGTTGGATATTAATTGCTCTTTTATGAGACAATAATGTTAAAATTTACCTTTCAACAATATGTTTCCAAGTTGCTAGCGGCGATTCATGACCTAAACTTGGCTAAAGGAGCAAAAGTATGGGTCGGGTTTTCGCAAACGTCGTAGGCAATGCAGGAGCTGTACACACAAAGATCGTGAGCCCGAATTTCGCATTTTTCTATCAGAAATGACCTGACCCGGAAATACTTGCCGACATTCTCGCGCATGCGCAAAGGGTAATTACGAAAAGGCTTATTGGCAGACACTGTCAATGTGTTTGTTCCATCTCAGGTCTGATGTTAGAGTGACACCAAGGGATTTTGTGGCTTCTACACTATTAGTAATTACTATTAGTATTAATACTATTAGGATGGAGCTGTTAAGTTTGTAGACTACTGCCTACTGGGCTGCGTCTCACGAAACCGTCATAAGTACAAGTTCAGCGACATCCCATTGAAATGCGTGTATTAAGTTTAACACATGTTTCAATGGGATGTCGCTGAACTTGTACTTATGACGGTTTCGTGAGACGCAGCCCTGGTGTACAAATACAATCCTGTTTTGCTTCCTGGTGACTGTAAATACTTGTAGTTGTACTTGCGCGCGCAACCCACCGTCGGTACGGTATGTAATTGTATTGTGCAGCTGTCAGCAGCTGCCAGCAGTTTGCCGTGAATCCCGTGAGAAAGTGTATATTATAAGTCTTCATTTTTAGGAAAAATGCTCCCAAAAAGATAAGAAAATTGATATGAAACAGGTAAGAAACGTAACGACTTTTGAATCATTGCCATTATTTGAAGAAAAGATGAATATCTACTTGATTTTTAGGTCTGTTTTAGTAGGGTATCTCTACGCCGGAGTTACGGGGTAAAAGTGGGGATATGCTTCTGAACAAGCGCCGTATTGCCGTAGCGTAGGCCCTATGATGTAGACCTCTACTCTACTCTCTAGTCTAGATATCTATAAGTCTATAGCCTAGGTCTAGGTCTATATATCATGTTTACATTCACCGAATAACTCATACGCGTATTCAATTTAAAAAAAAAATTACTTACAAAGTTTACGAATTGGAGACGGTTTGCGGGAATTAGAGACCTCATTGAAATATCGTTGATAGTCCATTGACATTGAATTTGCTGTCGACGCATAACGACAGTGTAGTCCCGCCCTTATGCTCATGGCGTTTGGTGCATGTGGCTGACAAACAAGCGACATAGTTCTGCTGGTAAACAAGCGTATAAAGGTTAAGTATTTGGAATTCATGCCGGTGAACAAATGCATACAACTACTGGGTAGAATGCAACTTTTTAGGCCTTTCCGGACCATCAAACTATTTATCGCAGAGGTTTCGAGGGTCGTCTTTTCGCCGTCTTTTCACTCTCACTGTTGATATTTGTACTAGTACTAGTCTTAATGCAGACACAGTAGGTGTTTTAATTATAAAGTGTGTTTTCAAGTTTCAAGTTTCAAGTTTCAAGTTTATTCAAACCAAATCAAACATAAACAATAAACAATAAACAATAAACATAAACAATGTGGTTAAGTTTGGTTTGGTGGTTTGACTATCTTAAATTTCAACATATTAGACAAAGTTAGTAAATATTAACAAAATATATCTTCTTTTTTAAAAGATAATATGAAAAAATGAAGAAAGAAATGTCTTGAAATTAAGCTACTAATTGATGCTTGTCTCGTTGAGTAAATATAATTTTCTCAAAAAAAAAAAAAAAAAGAAGAAAGGGAAGAGGGAGAAAAGGAAAAAAAATAATCATAAAAATAAGCAAGGGGGATGGAGGGGGAAAATTTCTAAAAATAGTCATTTATGACATGTCATTGTACGCATGTATATGTATATGTGAATAAAAAATTCATAAAATAGTGTGTGGCAAAAATAGTCAACTGTGACTACTAAACAAAATCAAATCAAGAAGAAGAAGAAGTACGTCTGATTTGATCATAATTATATCAGCACATGCCTCTTTGCCATCTCTGGAAGAAGAGGCCAAGGGAACTCGATCAGCGAAGGGCGATTGGGAAGTACTATATCATTCAGTTCAGTTCAGATTTATTTCCACTTTCTCATTTGCATATATATAATAAACATAAACAAAACAAAGCAGTGCATTACCAAAATCGGCCTTACAATAATAATATTACAATTATTAAATGATGTACATATGACATCAGTACTACATAAGTACATTGCATCATTATCAAAGAATTGTATAAAATATAATCATTCTTATAACATTTTAATTTGAGAAAAAGTGGAGGAACCTATAAAAGAAGCAGATCGAGCTTGTGAAGCTATAGCAGGATAGGTCCCTTTTTAGGGGAAAAAATCTAACTTGTATTCAAGAATGGAAAACGGGAAAGAATAACGAGTTTAGTGCAAGGACAGAGAGGGAAAAGTGAAGAGAATAGGATAGACAAGGAAGAAGGAGAAGGAGAAAAGGTGAAAGAACAGGAAGGAGGAGGGGAAGAGAAAGAAAGAAAGAGAGCGAGCAATAGAGGAAAAAAGGAAGAGAATAGGAATTACAAGGAAGAAAAAGGAGAAAAAAGTGAAAGAACAGGAAGAATTAGGAGGGGGAAGAGAAAGAAAGAAAGAGAGAGAGTGAGAAATAGAGAAGAAAATAAATTAAATGGACTGAAGAACGATGATGAAATGTTATTTTGATTCCCCCAGTATTTTGAAAAATATACAAGATTTTCACACTTAGCTATATTCTTTACCTGATGACCTTCAGAACACTTTAGATGAAAACAATGTTAATGAAGCTTTTTTTATAACATAACCATTTCTAAATTATCTGATGATATATATAGTAAAACGTTTTTGGAGACTCCCCTTTCTAAACATGAATTGTGTGAAGTGGTCAAATCTATGAAGATGAACAAGACTCCGGGTTATGACGGTATTCCTATTGAATTTTATGTAGTATTTTGGCCTGACATTTGTGATTTGTTGTTAAATACATTTAAATTTTCTTTGCAACATGGTATGATGTCTGCATCATGAAGGAATGGTGCCATTATACCCTTCTCCCTAAGAAAGACACAGACCCTTTGTTAATTAGAAATCACCGACCTATTACTTTATTGACTACCGATTATAAAATTTTGGCAAAATGCCTATAGCTAACCGTTTAAACGTTGTATGCAAGACCTTATTCACTCTGACCAATCTGGCTTTATGAAAGGTAGAAATATTGGTCACAATATCCGTTTGATTTTGGACATAATTGAATATAATGAATTCAATGATATTCCAGGTTCATTTATTTTAATCGATATTGAGAAAGCATTTGATAGTGCTTCTCAAAATATTTTATTCCAAACCTTGAAGCAATTTAACTTTGGTTCAAACTTTATTGACTCAATAAAAACGTTATATTCTGCTCGTCAAAGCTATGAAATGAATAATGTTTTTTAACAGAACGTATTGCTATGAAGAGAGGCATATTTCAAGGCCGGGTGCCCTATTTCTCCGTATTTGTTTTTGTTTGTTATTGAGATGATGGATCTTTCTATACGTCAAAATTATCAAATTATAGGTATTCATATTGAAGATCAAGAGGCAAAGATTTCTTTATTTGCGGATGATTCGGTGTGTTTTTTAGATGGATCAGATAACTCTTTTACTCAGCTCTTTGATACTTTGTCTAAATTTGGTCAGTATTCTGGTTGTAAAATCAATATCAATAAACCGAAGCAGTTTGGATTGGATCCAATACGGGCTGTCAACAATTTCCTCCCATTAATCTTGGTATTTCTTGGAAAAGAAATCAATTTAAATGTTTAGGGGTTAATCTATCTTTAAATGTTGACTCAATTTTTGAAATAAACTACAAAGATAAATTTTAACGAATTAAACAAACCATGAATTTTATTGTTGGCGAATGCGAAATCTTTCTTTGATAGGTAAAGTTTGTGTGATTAAGACTCTTGTACTGCCCCAATTGATCTACCTTTTCTCTGCTCTATGTATTACTTTTTTTTTTCAAAGAGTTGAATCAAATATTTTTCAAGTTCATTTGGAGTGAAGGCAGAGACAGAGTTCAGAGAAAGGTCATGTGTAATGATTACAATCAGGCTGGTCTATAGTATGGTTGACCCTTTTACCTTCTCTATTGCCCAAAAGATGGTGTGGGTGAGTAATTTACTTGATGACAATTTTAATGCTCTTTGAAGGCTATTGAATTATCTGTTTTTGAAAAATATCAATAAAGATGTCTTACTCTTGTGGAAAGCTCATGCCCCTGAGATTGTTTTGAAATCGCTGGGTAACATACAGTTAGCTGAATCACTACGTTTTTTGGTATATATTTATATAAAACGCTACTATCGAATTTTATGATTCTAAATACTCTGAACTGAGTGGATGTCAGCTTCTTTGGTACAATAGATCTATTCGTTCAAAATCTAAGCAATATTTTTATTTCCCTTCCTGGTGTGATAGAAATCTTTTTACCATTTCTGACTTATTCAACCCACCTCTTCCTGGCTACAGGCTATTTGAGGGACTTGTTTTAGATTTCAATATTCCTTCTACAGATAGAAGAAAGTTTTTTTTTTTTTTGAAGAATATCCCAAGAGAATGGACGGAGAAATTCCATATTGACATTGTTGGTGTTCATGATACCATAGTTTTTAAATTATTGAGTTTAAAAAATGTTCCCAAGACGTTTATAGTTTATTACTCGGTCCTCATAGCCCTGATAAGAGATTTGCCTATTGGAATAACAGTTTACCAGTACCTCCTAACATTAACTGGGAAAAGGTCCATAATACAATTTTTTGTGCTCTATTGATACTCAAATTATATCTTTTTATTTTAAAATTTCCACAGAGCAATTGCTTTGAATGATTTTCTTTACAAGATAGAAAGGAAAGAATCACCCAATTGTGCTCTTTTTGACCAAAAAGAGGAAACAATGGTTCACTTATTTTGTGATTGTGAAAAAGTTGTTCCAATTTAGCAAGATCTCCTCGCAGTGAGTCGCCAAAAATGTGATTCGAATTTCAATATTTCTAATTTTGAAAAATTATTTGGAGTTTGTGGTGATAGATTTATCTCATTTTTATTTTTACCGTTGAAATATCATATATACTGTTGTAAATTTAATGACAATCTTCCTAACTTTGTGTTCTTCAAATCCTTTGTGAAGAAACAGAAGGAAATTGAATATCATTTAGCCAAGAAAAGAAACAAATTACCTATTCACTTTAAGAAATGGCGTTTTGATGTTTAAATTTCTTTTCTTTCTTTGTAAATACCCCTCCTTCTTTTTGATATATACGCAGGCCCTATGTATAGTTGTTTATTTTTGCAACCTCTCGACTATTGTACTCACGCACAGAAAATGTTCTTTTATGTATATTGCTGCCTTGTATTTCTGTTTATACACCCTCCCTCTATTTGTCGGCCTTTTTTTTTCTTTTTCTTTTTTCTTCACTTCATCGAATCTTGTTAATATGTGATTCTCATGGTCAATTGTTTTAATAAAACATACAAAGAAAAAAAGGAAAAGAAAAGATATTGTCATTATTATATTTAATTTCAAGCATACCCCGCCCTATTGGTAGCTCGACCATAATAACTTATCTTGTATCCCTTTGATAACAAGTTGGACTGACTGTGCAACATTTATAAATGTATGTTGCAATAATTTGTTATATACTCAAGTTACTTTTAGCGAAGAAGAAGTTCAAAAACAAATTTTAAACGTTGGTAATAGGCTGGGGGTAACCCCGAAATTTCTTTCGAAGTTTACCATATTTATTGTGCCAACCAGTGACAACCATCCGTTCAGAGAGTTTTAAGTCGTATCGGGTGCAAAGAAAAGGGAAAGGAGACCGTCATCCAAACTCATGAGTGTTTGTTTGAACCAGGATATATCGAGAGAATAATAATAATAATAATAACAACATCGTGTGTCAGGATGCGGTAGGGCAAGAACGATAATTATAAAAAAAAACGATATTAAAAAAAACAGTCTCAAATTAAAAAACAAAACAAAACAAAAAACAAAAAAGCCAATCTTGGCATTGGCTGGAATCAAACGTATAAGGCGCTATCTCGTTTTTTCAACGGCTGGTTCAAAATTACCGAATATTTGTGGGGGCACCACAAATTAGAAATTGTTATACTTATTTCAGCCGTCTCTGAACCGATTTTGATCAAACAAAGATGATTTTGTTATTTAAATTGTATATTCTTTAAAATTTGACACTCAGTTTTTCATCATCTCACAAAAAAATATTTTGTGTAGCGCCCTCTGCAACAAACTCAACTATCCCTTTAAGTGGAAAACACACCGTCCCTCGGATAGGAGGTGAAATGGAGGCCCCGTGTAGAGGAGAGTCACCACCATTTCACGTTAAGAACCCACTGCGCTATTCGTGTAAGAGTAGGGAGAAACCCCGGTGTAGTGGTCCACCTGCACACCCCCAATCAGTTTTACCGGGAGGAGAGATCCGAGGGTTATAGTGATTCAGTTCGTTTTTACTCCCAGGCACAGATGACGCCAATAATATTACTCAATAATAATAATAATAATAATAATAATAATAATAATAATAATAATAATAATAATAATAATAATAATAATAATAATCTATGACAAAAAATATATATGTATATATAATATTATAACACCATATTAATCTAGAGTGATATGAATGGGACAAAAATAACATCCGTTGCTATTATTATTTTGATCTCGTACATAATTCATGTAGGCCTATTCTGTTTCACTTGTCATGCTTTTGTTGTAAATACATTGTATAACCAATGTCCCTCTGAAGACTGAAGAGGTTAAGATAAAGAGAGAGAGAGAGAGAAGTGTGATTTGCAAGGTGGTATGTACGAATGTACATAATTATCACCTCTTATATTCGTCAAAATTTCCTCTTTTTTCTGTACATTTTTTGTGTGGAATAGATATCTCAAGAATGGCAATTCCATATTGTTGTTCAAAATTGGCACAATGGGTAGACCCTATCGAGGACTGGAAACACAGAACATTTCAAGGTCATTTGCATAATGTGACGTCATCTAGGCGCCATTTTGTGAATTTCGCCATGACACGTCAACTTATTACGCAGCAAATCGACATATCAAACGCGCACGTAGAACATTTGAAAATGCTCACAATCGTCTTGCATAATAATAATGTTTAAGGCCATTTTGAACATAATTTCGCGCGCGTTTTTCCGCGCGTCTGGCTTAGAAATAAAGACACCGTTTTTTTATGGCTTTGGTTTGTTTATGGCTTGGGTTTGTTTGTGTTTGTTTGTATTTCTGCTTTTTTTGTTTTGTTTAAATATGATTCGGTCTTGCGGACAGTAAGGTTTGGTAATTGATATTTCAGGAGGGTGGAAGATTCAGACCCCCGAGAAACAATTTTTCGGTTTCGATCTCACTTGCGAGGGCGTTTTGTCTCGCGGATATTCATTCGACAGTGTTACTGGCTGTTGATGAAACCCAATAAGTTATTATTTTTCATATCAATTAACTTTACTTTACATTGGGGGCAAACAAACATACAGGAGGTGCAGGTAATGTATAAAAGAATTAAAATGTAAACAAAAAAGATGATGATATATCCGGATGTGAAGGAATGTGTAAATGTTTTACGCTAAAATAAATTAATTTTTATCTCAAAAAGTATAAGGTACACACTAAGAAATAAAGGTGCAATTCTGCTACAATAGCAGCACCCTCTGCCAAATACGCGTTGGTGGATTCAAATCTGCGACCCAATTGTACCCTTATTTCTTAGCGTATAGGTATTTGGGGATAATACTCAGGGAAATCCCAGCATATCCAAAGATGACGAAAACATTCTTAATAAGTTTGTCTGGATGCAAAAGAAGGTCTGAAATACCGTGAATACAATAGTATCATATTCGTGGTATGAATAAAATGTTCCTAAGTAATATAAACTTTGTACATAATTATTTGAATCAACATCAACACATATGTATAACAAAACCAAAACCAAAAAAAAAAAAAAAATGTGTTTCGGGAATTAGCAGGGGATATTCTATATCCCGGGATATCCAGGGCTTTCTCAGATATCAGTTCCGTAAATACGATCGCAAAGACTTTTGAGAAATCAACTCAAGGGCATGCAGTTTCAATACTCCTGTATCTCATAGATATCATGTTCGGATTACATAACACGTCATTGTAGTTTTCGTCAATGAGAATTGGACAAGGCTATTGAAAATGCATTATTTTTTTCTCGAAATTCTTTGCGATTGTGTTGAATGGGGCAACCCTGATTATATAACACTGAACATAAAATAAACATAAATATACTGCCACGGGGCAGACTTGGACTGAATTCAGTGCTGATATAATTATGATCAAATCAGACGTACACAAGCATCAAATCACTAGCTTAATACTCTCAAAACCCCCAAAAGTTGGACTTTGCCCCTTAGGAACCGGCATGAATTTCAAATAATTAACCTTTATACCTTTGTTTACCAGCAGAACTATTATGCCGCTTGTTTGTCAGCCACATGCACCAAACGCCATGAGCTTAAGGACGGGACTACACTGTCGTTATGCGTCGACAGCAAATACAATGGACTATCAACGATATTTCAATGAGGTCTCTTATTCCCGCAAACCGTCTCCAATTCATAAACTTAGTAAGTATATTTTTGGGGGTGGGCCAAATTGAATACGCGTATAGTTATTCGGTGAATGTAAGAATCCATGACACATGCTCCGCCGACAATTGCTCCGCCGACATTTACTCCGCAAAACGCGACAATTGCTCCGCGACATTTGCTCCGCGACAATTGCTCCGCCGACAATTGCTCCGCCGACATTTGCTCCGCCGACAATTGCTCCGCCGACATTTGCTCCGCCGACATTTGCTCCGCCGACATTTGCTCCGCCGACAATTGCTCCTCCGACAATTGCTCCGCGACATTTGCTCCGCCGACAATTACTCCGCATGAAGTGATAAATGCTCCGATGACAAATGCTCCTCGAACGACAGTTGCTCCGACGACAATTGCTCCGCCGACATTTGCTCCCCCGACAAATGCTCCTCCGACATTTGCTCCGCCGACAATTGCTCCTTCGACAATTGCTCCGCCGACATTTGCTCCGCCGACAATTGCTCCTCCGACATTTGCTCCGCCGACAATTGCTCCGCCGACATTTGCTCCGCCGACAATTGGTCCTCCGACATTTGCTCCGCCGACAATTGCTCCTCCGACATTTGCTCCGACGAAATTTCCACCGCCCCAAAAGTGCCCCGTAAAAATACAAATGCTACTAGTACTACGACAAATCCTTCGCCGACAATATTTTTCTTCATGTGTTATTTTCTTTGTTTTGTTTTTAGTTTGTTTCGTTTTCTGAATGCATTTCATGAAATAATGTAGATGAAATGAAATGAATGAATGTTGATGATGTGGGAGAAAAAGGAGTTACCTAAAAGTCATGTCGAATATGCTGAAATAACTTTTAATCTATCACTGTACGTCCCAGATAATGTACACTAAACAATCATTACATGTCAGGGGAAGTTTTTAAAAAAAAGAAAAGAAAGAAAGTAGAGCAGCGAGCCACATTCCCCAATACGCGCATACCTCCTCGTTAATTTCAAACAGCTCATCAATATGTAAGACCTGAAATGACCTGAATGCAAGCAAGCACCTGCAGCATAAGTATCAGTGGCGTAATGAGCAAAAATGTTTGGGGGGGCTCGCAGACAAAAAAATCCGCATCACCCCACTCTTACATGCTGGCCCGCTGAACGTTTTTCAAAGTGGGTGGGGGTCTAGGGGCAAAGCCCCGGCAGGGGTCAAGGGGCAGAGTCCCCGGAAACTCAGGGGCTATGGGCATTTAATTACGGTCAGATGAGCATATTTTGATACCTTATTCATGACACTTGCAGGTCACTAATTGGCGTGGGGTCCAGGGGCTGAGCCCTGAAACTCAGGGATTTGGGGCATTTTATATCGGTCATTGAGCATTCAGGGGGCCCGCCTTAGGCCCTCTGGTGGGGTCGAGGAGGAGCCCCGGAAGCTCAGGTAATTTAGGCATTTAATTACGGTCAGATGAGCATATTTTGATACCATATTTGTGACAAAGTGGCAGGTCACTAATTGGCGTGGGGTCAGGGGCGGAGCCCAAGCTCAGGGTTTTAGGCAATAAATTACTGTAAGATGAGTATCCAGGGGCCTGACTTAGGGCCATTGGTTGGGTCCAGGGGGCAGAGCCCTGGAAAGTGGAAACTCAGGGGTTTTAGGCGATTAATTACGGTCAGATGAGCATATTTTGATACCTTATTTGTGACACTGGCAGGACAATAATTGGCGTGGGGTCCAGGGGACAGAGCCCCCGGAAGCTCAAGGGTTTTAGGCATTGTATAACGGTCAGATGAGTATCCAGGGGCCCGCCTTAGGGCCCATGGTTAGGTCCAGGGGCAGAGCCACCGGAAGTTCAAGGGTTTTAGGCATTACATAACGGTCAGATGAGTATCCATGGGCTCGCCTTAGGGCCCTTGGTTAGGTCCAGGCAGAGCCCCGGAAGCTCAGGGGTTTTAGGCGTTTCATTACGGTCAGATGAGCATTTTTTGATACCTTATTTGTGACACTGGCAGGACACTAATTGGCTTGGGGTCCAGTTGCGGAGCCCCCGGAAGCTCAGGTAATTGAGGTAATTTAATTACGGTCAGATGAGCATATTTTGATACCCTATAAAGTTGTGACAAAGTGGCAGGTCACTAATTGGCATGGGGTCCCGGGGGCGGAGCCCCCGAAGCTCAGGGTTTTAGGCAATAAATTACTGTCAGATGAGTATCCAGGGGCCTGACTTAGGGCCATTGGTTGGGTCCAGGGCAGAGCCCTGGAAAGTGGAAACTCAGGGGTTTTAGGCGTTTAATTACGGTCAGATGAGCATATTTTGATACCTTATTTGTGACACTGGCAGGACAATAATTGGCGTGGGGTCCAGGGGGCAGAGCCCCCGAAAGTTCGAGGGTTTTAGCATTGTATAACGGTCAAATGAGTATCCAGGGGCCCGCCTTAGGCCCTGGTTAGGTCCAGGGCAGAGCCCCGGAAGCTCAGGGGTTTTAGGCGTTTCATTACGGTCAGATGAGCATTTTTTGATACCTTATTTGTGACACTGGCAGGACACTGATTGGCTTGGGGTCCAGTTGCGGAGCCCCCGGATGCTCAGGTAATTTAGGCATTTAATTACGGTCAGATGAGCATATTTTGATACCCTATTTGTGACAAAGTGGCAGGTCACTAATTGGCATGGGGTCCCGGCGGAGCCCCGAAGCTCAGGGTTTTAGGCAATAAATTACTGTCAGATGAGTATCCAGGGGCCTGACTTAGGGCCATTGGTTGGGTCCAGGGGCAGAGCCCTGGAAAGTGGAAACTCAGGGTTTTAGGCGTTTAATTACGGTCAGATGAGCATATTTTGATACCTTATTTGTGACACTGGCAGGACAATAATTGCGTGGGGTCCAGGCAGAGCCCCGGAAGTTCGAGGGTTTTAGGCATTGTATAACGGTCAGATGAGTATCCAGGGGCCCGCCTTAGGCCCTTGGTTAGGTCAGGGAGGTGGACCCCCGGAAGCTCAGGTAATTTAGGCATTTAATTACGGTCAGATGAGCATATTTTGATACCCTATTTGTGACAAAGTGGCAGGTCACTAATTGGCATGGGGTCCCGGGGGAGCCCCGGAAGCTCAGGGTTTTAGGCAATAAATTACTGTCAGATGAGTATCCAGGGGCCTGACTTAGGGCCATTGGTTGGGTCCAGGGGGCAGAGCCCCTGGAAAGTGGAAACTCAGGGTTTTTAGGCGTTTAATTACGGTCAGATGAGCATATTTTGATACCTTATTTGTGACACTGGCAGGACAATATTTGGCGTGGGGTCCAGGGGGCAGAGCCCCCGGAAGTTCAAGGGTTTTAGGCATTGTATAACGGTCAGATGAGTATCCAGGGGACCGCCTTAGGGCCCTTTGTTAGGTCCAGGGGCAGAGCCCCCGGAAGCTCAGGGGTTTTAGGCGTTTCATTACGGTCAGATGAGCATTTTTTTTTATACCTTATTTGTGACACTAGCACGACACTAATTGGCTTGGGGTCCAGTTGCGGAGCCCCCAGAAGCTCAGGGGTTTTAGGCATTTAATCACGGTCAGATGAGCATATTTGTATACCTCATTATTTTGTGACACTGGCAGGTCACTATCCTTCTTTTTTTTCTTTCTTTTATTTTTTTCTCTTTAGTATACTTTTTTCCAAAAAAGTGGGGAGGGGCGGAGCTCGAGGCTCCGGAGCCCCGTCGTTCTGCGGGCCCTGCCATGTAGGCCTCTAAATAAGCATATTTCTTGCCTGACTGTAAATTTAGGAATTTTTAATTTTTTCAACAAACCCATAAAAAGTGATATCCCCTGATTTCCCTTCTTGTCTCCCTTTTCTTATCTTCTTCCTCTTTTTTGTTGTTCCCTTTTAGCTATCCTCTTTTCCTTTCCCTTCTCTCCTTTTTTGGGGGCCCTTTGCCCCCGATCCACAACTTGTTGGCGGGAAAATTGAAACTGATATCCCCCTCTTTTCTTTTCTTCTTCCTCTTTTTTCCTTCCCTTTATCTCCCTTTTCCTTTTTCTTTCCCTTTCCTTCCTTCTCTCTTATTTTTTGATGGGGGACAGACTTGAGGCAAGGCCCTTTCGGCCCCTATCTCCTTCGTTTCCCATTTCCTTTTCCCACCATTTTCTTTTCTTCTTACTCTTCTTTCTTCCCTTTCTCTCCTCTTTCCCTTTTCCTTCTTTTCCTCTCTCTCTCTTTTTTTCTTTTTCTATGCAGGTCATGGTTTAATTTTATTTGGGGGGGCTAGCGCCCCCCCCCAAGCCCCCCCACCAGTACGCCAGTGATAAGTATACCATCTGCGAGTAAAGCATTCATCATGGAATTTTTAGAAAATAACAGGGGAGGCATCAAAATCAGCTTTGAAGGACATTTGTACGTAAAAAAGAGAACATAAACAAGATTTAGGGATTATCGAATCGATAAATTTGCACACGAAAGTCCCCCTCAGGCACGTGCGCTGCATGCAGAAACGAGTTATGGGACCAAACTCAATTTATTCTGGCATGAATGTTCAGCCCAAACACTTCAGCTACTTCTTGTCATTATTAATATCAATTATAAACTAAGGCATTTGACGAGCAGCCCCTTTCAGGGAACCTTTAAAAAGTTATAACATTCTTCCTAACTGAGAAGGGGGATGGGAAAACACACACAACAAAATACTTTTCCCAGAACTTACGGCTGTCTTTAACCAGATTTTGGATATGCATAATTATGCAAGTACAAAGTAAACTCAAAAACAAGAGGATTGAGCACCATGCAATTATTAACATATCAAAGAATCTATGCTGATATTGCAAAATATGTATAAAAAGGATTGAAACCAACCATTCTCTTACTCCTGCTAACCGAACAATAGCCAAAACACTTTCAAATGGTGATGCAACAGGGAGCATTATAACATAAAAACAATCCTACATATCAATTGTTGGATGGTAAATATCCTGAATAACAATAACAATCTAGAAATCAATTACAGCTCAAAGAGGAAACGTATGATACATGTGTCAAACTGCTCTGAAATAGAAAGATTGCAAAATAAGCTTTTATAATAAATAGGCACCGTTAAACGGGGTGGATGAGAAAACAAATTGAAAAGATGTTTTGGGTAATTTTTTTAAAAGTAAGAATGCAGAGGGAAGGGCTCAAGGGCAAGGTGGGCAGGGATATAATTAACCAAAAGATGGTGGATTACACTAAAGCGGGTAAGGAGCACAAAACTCCACGGGAGGGGTACAATCCACGGGGCAGGGTGTATTATCCCGCAAAGAGGGGCAGAAGGTGACAAGTGGATGGGGATAAGGATTAGGTATTCAGAGTAACCTCACTATTCATAGCGACCATAATTCATAAGGATCATCATTCGTAAGGGCCGCCATTCATAATATGAGATGAGGGTCGCTATTCATAATTCAAATTGAGGAACGCTTCCCACAATAGGACAATAAATTAGGTATAATATTATGAATACCAACACTCTTTTCTTGCATTATGATTAGTGATCGTTATGATTAACGACCCCGATTTTGTATTATGAATAGCGACCCTCCCCTCATACTATGAATAGCGGTCCTTAGAAATAGTCCTTATGAATATTAACGATGAGACCCCAGGTAGTCATGGTGTTCTGATTATCCAAATGAATCACGGCAACAAGGGCTATTGTTGCTCTAAATTGAATTCAATAGATGCTATTGCTATGTGGGGCAAAGTAAATGATTGAGTAGCCTTGCAATATGATTGTACAAGGATGGATAGATTGGTGCTTATCATGTTAGATACTTTTATTATGAACAGCTAATAATGTACGAGTCTATTAAGCATTCAAATGTTTTCTTATATCCCTGTTTTCTTGCAAAAGTCCCGACATAAAAAAATATATATTTAAAAGGAAATTATATAAAATACAAGATTTCAGCAAGATCTTTCAAACGGTCATTTTATTACCTCTTATGGTAACTCTTCAAGATATTAGAAGGACCTATGGTGAAAGAACAAAGGCAAATGTATAAAATAAAAACCTTGATTTACTCCAAAATAGCTAAAGTGGATTAAGGTCCTTTTGCAAAAAACTCTTCATATTCTTGGGGTATAACATAACTACATCAAGGGATTATACAGCATCACACTACTAAGTACAATTATATTGATATTGCAAATGGCTATATGGAGGTATTAAGCCGGAGAACATTACTGAACGGCATCTCCAGAACAGACATTTTCAGGCACCTTAAGAAAGCTTAAATAATATCCGGCACACCTCGGCAAACAATATTTCATATATTCTCTTACAAAATTAATTCAAAGAGAGTATAGGCATGTTCCGAGTAGGAATATCCAGTGAACATGCACGGGATGTAAACTCACTTAAGATGCTAAAATCAGAATCCTTGTTTACCGAGCCCTTCCCCCACTGTTTACTGCCAAATTGTGAACAACGTAGATGTTTGCAATGCAAAATAAGCATTAATTTTGTAATCAAGTAGCTCTGAAGCCACAGCAGAGCATATAAAAACAACAACAACAACAATAGAAAAGTAACATGAGCATACACTCCACTTTCATCCACAAGAAATTCCAGTATAGATGAATAGTGATTTTCTGCAGGTCACATTTATCGGTTGGGTACAAACTATGGTGCCTGCTCATCACGATGCCAGGCTTTATTTATCTTAATGGATGGCCCAATAGCTCTGAGGAACGAATCTAATTTCACAATGCTTTGAAACTGTTTATTTCGAAATGTAATTTGATGACCAGAACTCCAATAAAAATTTGATTGGAATTGAGATAAGAAGAAGATAAACCGAGTAGAAAATGATGTTAGGATCATGGAAATTAGACCTATTATAATACAGTTTGTAAAATAATTAGGTTGAAACAATATGAAGATAATTGTGATAACAGTTCTTTCAGAAAAGGATGGTAACATTTGATAATATATAACATATCTGCATCATGGAAATTGTTTGGTTGAATATGTGATGTAAGTTTTTGTAATTGTTATTTGAAAAGGTAAGAATAAAGAAAATGAATAACACTGTTATTTTATTATCTTTATGGTTTAGTTCTTAACCTTTCTGCTTATTCCCATTTTCACAAATCATTTTGTTGCAGTTTGATGTTAATTCTTCATGATCAGCCAATTGCTCTTCTTCCGATGGCTCCGTGTGTCACTTAAAGTCAGTGAAAACAAAGTACTCGAATGAGACGGGGTGCTTTACACACTAATATATATAGTAAAGCTACATACATTTAACTGAAGGAAAGAAACCTATAGAAAACGGACTGGATATTATTTAAAATACTATTCTAAACAAGAATGTATTACATGTACTACATTAGGTTACAATTTCATGAGAGAAATAGAACTCGAGAGGGGGAGAAGAGAAGAAGTGAGGAAAATTAAAGAAGACTAATAGCATGAGAGGAAAGAAAAGAGCTAGGAAGACAAGAAAATGGTGTAAAAAGGAAAAGGAGGAGCAAGAAAGAGAAAGAGAGTGAGAGAGTTTGTTTTGAGCTTTGGATCAGCTAATGTGCAATACATGAAACAGATTTTGAGCGGAGTAATTATCTTTCGGTGGAGAACTTGCATAAGGAGCTATAACTTGATTTTTTTTTAATCAAACATTATGGGGAAGAGCAATAAACGTCTGAGCATTTGTCTTCTGCAGGGCCGTAGCCAGAGTTTGATGTTTGGGGGGCACATACAAATTGATCGACGTCCTGGGGAGGGGTCTAAGAGGAGGGTGTCTAATCTTGGAAAAATTTTGGGGGCACGTGCCCCTGGCTACGGGCCTGGTCTTCTGTAAGGCACTTTTAGGCAGGACAAATGACGGCAGAGCAATTTATTGCACTAATTGCCAGAGGAGCATTCATGTCTTTCACGAGGCACTTTTCGATCAGAGAGCAATTTTATTGTCGGCGGAACATTTGTCTTTTACGGGGCACTCCTGATACGTCGGCGGAGCATTTGTATTTTACGGGGCACTTTTGGGGCGGAGCAAATCTCACCGGAGCAAGTGTCGCTTCATGCAGCGCAATTGTCGGCGGAGCAAATGTCGGAGGAGCAATTGTCGGCGGAGCAAATGTCGGAGGAGCAATTGTCGGCGGAGCAAATGTCGGCGGAGCAAATGTCGGAGGAGCAATTGTCGGCGGAGCAAATGTCGGCGGAGCAATTGTCGGAGGAGCAATTGTCGGCGGAGCAAATGTCGGAGGAGCATTTGTCGGGGGAGCAAATGTCGGCGGAGCAATTGTCGTCGGAGCAACTGTCGTTCGAGGAGCATTTGTCATCGGAGCATTTATCACTTCATGCGGAGTAATTGTCGGCGGAGCAAATGTCGCGGAGCAATTGTCGGAGGAGCAATTGTCGGCGGAGCAAATGTCGGCGGAGCAAATGTCGGCGGAGCAAATGTCGGCGGAGCAATTGTCGGCGGAGCAAATGTCGGCGGAGCAATTGTCGGCGGAGCAATTGTCGCGGAGCAAATGTCGCGGAGCAATTGTCGCGTTTTGCGGAGTAAATGTCGGCGGAGCAATTGTCGGCGGAGCATGTGTCGGGTTACCGAATGTAAACATGATATATATTATACATCATATACATGTATACAGATATATATATATGCTATAGTGATAGTCTATACATGTAATATTAGTCAGGTGGCTTAATGAAATTATCGTTACTTGCCGGATAAAAGCACCATTTTTGGTACAGGGCTTCCTTAGGACCTACTAAACGATATTAGGCTAGGAGCCCCCGGCAAAAATTTCAATTTAAGGGTGTGGGGCGGGGGCGTCTTTTTGGAGCCCCCAAATGATTTTATAACATTGATTTGTTGTTATACAATGCCATTTTTGGTACAGGGCTTCCTACGATAATCGATAAATTTGACGCTAAGCCACCTGACTATACAGTATAGCTCTCTAGACTCTACAACTTGTTAGCGGATACACGTGAAACTTCACCTATGTAAAGTTGTACGTGATATCTCCCAAGCTTTGTATGAATTTCATAAGAAGTCAAGTGAAAGCTAAAGCCAAGTAAAAAAGAAAACTTGCGAGTTTCTCGTCCCCGCCCGCCTCCTTTTGTTTACTATTTCCTATTCAGAAAAAAAGCAAAACAAAAAACAAAAAAAAGGCTTTGATGTACATTTTGTATAAATAGCTTCTATAACTAATTCAAGCTGAACATATGTACATTTTTCACTGTTGCTGAATTTTGAAACTTGCTTAGCAAGTGGACTAAAATGATACATTTGTTTTGTCATACATTGTGTCAGTATACTCAAATAGCACAATATGTGTGAATAAATATACCTTGGCCAGCCATATTTGGCACGGCGGCCATCTTGGACAAAAATAGCAAAATATTGGAAAATAGTAAATAGTAAAGCACTGCCTCCTATTTTGAAAATGTCCGGTACTTTTTTTACTTGGCCTAATGGTTTTTTTAATTTTTTAATATAATATATAAACGTCCTCAACCATCAACAGTGAAAGTTCATCTAGGTAATGTTGTAGTGGTATCTCCCAAGCGTTGTATAATTTTCAGAAGAATTCAAGTGAAAGCTAATGATTGTTTTTTTTTTACCTAGATGAAGTTTCACTGTTGATGGTTGAGGACGTTTGTAAATCAAAGTAAATATTTTGTAGATAAATGGTCAATCTTTTGGCCCATTCAATTATATATCTCCTTGAATGATAAATTTAGATATAAAAAGGGGGAGGGAACAGACTAGTAACAAAGTAACCTTAAAACTCATAAAAATGCTAACGAAAGAATAAAAGAGATCAATTGTTATCCACTTTTTTTTTCTTCAAAAAATTTGCCACATAAAACCACTGTTTTAAAAAATGGTTATGACCTGTAAACAGAGCCCTGATAACAAAGTCTATTCTTTTATCCTGAGTCAGATTCCACATGATATTAAGCACAACAACTTGCAAATATACATGTAAGTTCAGTCAATGTCATCATGACCATGTAGATATTCACTGCAACTTTCACAAAGTAGTAATATTTGTGTGGGCTGAAAGGATGGTTTTTATAGTGCGGGTTTTGTTCTAATGGGATATAGGCCCAAATCTTTCACAATGCCAGTGAGCATGGACTTTAATAAAAAAAACCCATCACTAGATTACGAAAGCTGCCTGATTCAATAAAATAACAGTAATTTTGGTATAAAAAGATAAACTTGAGGCCGAGGGTCAAAATTGTATTGATTTTTTATTGAGATAATCAAATCAGCTATAATTTCCAAAATGATTTATATAGGACTACAGAAGTGGATTCAGGAAAAGATCATGATGGCCTAAGTGATGCATATTAAAAAGCCTAACTTGCTTAATGAATGATATGAGGAATAACTGCTATCAAGGTTGGATTTTTTAAACAATTTAAATAAGATTTTAAAAAGAATCCAACCAATTTTTGTATTTCTTTCAAATCAAAGATGTTCATATGTGTTATATATTTCAGGCATCCATTTTCATTATTTTGCTCTTTACAATAAACAAAATTTTGTAGCTCACTTGAACTTACACTCATTAATGTCTTATGTTCCATTTACAAAATGTTAATGTGTGGTAAAAAGAAAAACATGGGTTTGTCTGTTTTCTCATATTACAGGTACCAAACCATTTGTTACTTAAAGGGGAAGACCACCCTGATATAAACTTGGTTTTAATAAAAGCAGAAAAATGAGAGAAACAAAATGGTGAAAGTTTGAGCAATCTCCAATTAAAAACACAATTGGCAACACTGTGACATATCTTGCCAGCTCCTTTCCAATTTGCTCTGTACAGAAAATTTCATTAACTTTCATTTTCTTAGTTACTGATGACGGAATAGGTTTGTTTCATATACAGTTGTTGTTTAAAGACATATTGCAATAATTATATTCAGGGTGAATGTATTATTGATAATTTTCTTAAGGGAAAATATAATAATTTTGAAGTTTTTTAGTACAGGGCAAATGGGAGGGGAGCTTGCATGAAGATACGTCACAGAGTTGTCAATTTGTGTTTGATTGATCACACCTTCAAAATTTCATAAATTTCTTATTTTTGAATTGATTTTTGCTCAATCTTTCACTGACCTGTTTCTCTGCTTCAACTTAATTCAACTTAATATCAGGATGGACTTCCCCTTTTAAAAATAGAAGTGTTCATGGCAGTGTAAAATAAATACATCTTATGTCTTTTGTGGTCAGTTATAACCAACATCTTGTTTGAAATCACTTTCATTTGAATGTGGTTGCAGAGTGTTGACGGATTTATTGGATATATTGGATATATTATGCGCAAATCATAAATTAAAAATGATCATTGATGTTCATTGTTGCATTGCCCACACACAGTAATTGCTTCCTGTAAAAGTAATTGCTTCCTTATAGACTTTTGAAATGTATGACTTTGTCTCTCTTATTTACGGATCTAAAGCCCACAGCACTGGAATCCGATTTTGGAAGATGTCTTTAGATAATGAAGAAAATATAATTGATTAATTGATGTATTCTGTCAGCCATTGAGAAGAGGTGGGAGTATTAAAGTCTGCCATTAAAAAAAAATATTCCTGGATATTTTTAATATTTTTTGCTATGTTACTCAAGTGGTTCACGGAACTATTTTAGTGGTAAGGCAAAGCAACAGTATTACTGCATGTAGTTTTTCTATGTCCCCGCCCACTTTTTTTCAGCCCATCTATATTTAAAAATTGTTTCTATATTTTGTACTTGATATGAAATAGAGATGGGGGAAAATCTAGAATACAAAACAACAGAAATCATTAATTTCTACATATTTTCACCTACAGGTGCATGTGGGTATGGACCAGTAAACTTTATTGATACAGCTTATGTTGAAAAAGACCCCATATAATTTGTATGTTCATGAAAAATATCAAACAGTATGGCAGATTGGTTTGAAATTCTCTCTGATTTCTTCAAATGTACATGTATAAAAGCAAGAATTAACTTGATTTCAGTTGAAGTACAGAAGGTGCATGTTGATGACAAACATCTCATTAATGATACCTATTATTATACTTTTTTTCTTCTTCTTGTAGCTGAAGTGATGTTGACAGGGCCGCCCACACTGATCTCGCTTGCGGCAGGTGTACCTAACGTGGACATGTTTCCCTTTGAGAAGTCAAGCATTACACTTAAGTTAGTTTTTATTTTTATAATTTGATTTAATGTGATGTGATGTGATTGGATTGGATATAATTTGATTTTAATTTGATGTAGTTTTGGATTTGATTTGATCTCAATCACGAAACTTGTGATGATTGAATTCAGGGTTGGATTTAAAGCGCCCCAATTTTTTTTAAAATACAGTGATTTTCATGACTTCCGTAGGCTTGTGTGTTAAATTTGTTTTCGTTTGTTTGAAATATCTTAAAAGTGGATATTCCCTACTTTTGCACAGTTTGTGCTACTATACCATTTGTTTTGTTTCAAGATTATTATCTATAACCAGCTAAAAACCTAGGCCCATCTCTGTCAGTGATGCAAACACATTCAAAGCTCATATTGAGTTTTATCCATTTACTATCTTGTCCTTGATTTCTGAAGAAAAAAATTGATTTAAATTTTAAAAATAGCTATTTGAATTGAATTTTTTTCTAACCCTGGTATTGATACTTTTTGGAAGGACTGAAATATCACACATCTGACTGACATACTTGTAAAATTGTAATTAACAAAAAATGATGATGATGATGCAAGGAAGTTTGAGAACTGCATGTAAACAGGTTTTAATGAAAATGAAATAATTTGTACTCTTAAAACAAATGTGACAAACTTCATTGAAATGGAGTAAATTTGTTTCAATGATGTAAGGATTAGGGATGTTGTGAGTTTTTTTTTCCTTCTCGTATGCAAGCTACATGTATGTTTGAGGTAAATGATAAAAACAATCCCTTTTCCAGTTTAATTACATGCATTTGATGTAGCCTGCCATTGCTGACATTCAATACAATGGAAATGACTTCATGAATCTTTGGTCAAAAGTGTAAAGAAAATGCTATTCAAAACCATATTTAACTACCGGTAATGTACTGAAAACCCACCCTTTTTTTAATGGATCGTGAATTCTCACCATTCTCTGATTGGTAGATATTAGCAAATTTCTTTCTTCCATTTTCTCTTCTTTTCTCTTGCACTCCATGAATTGTACAAACTGGATTGGACGGTAAAAATGAAGAAATAACGCTTAAAATGGGAAGAAAGTATACCAATACATGTTAGCTTATTGTTTAACTGCCTAATGGTGGATTTTCTTGTGTATGTTTCAGAGATGGTACTGAACTCATAATGTCACCAGAGGAGATGAAGAAAGCACAACAGTATGGTGTCACATCAGGGTATTGTTCAAATCCTTTCATGTTTCAATCAGAATTATTTTCCATGATATATTCTAGTATATATCCCAGGAGTGGGCTTAAGTATCATTGTCGTTATTTGCCTTTGTGTTTACCTTTTCATTTGTATATTTGTTACTGTATGGTGGATACAATTGCTCTACTATCATTACTGGCTGATAAGAGGATAGTAATAGAATCAAGCATTTGGATCATCAGGGAAATTATTATTGTTGTTGTTTTTATCATCATTATGATTATAATTATTATTACCATTACTGTTATTATTTTTAGTAGAAGTAGTAGTAGTAGAAGTAATAGTAGTAGTAGTAGTAGTAGTAATAGTATTATCATTATTATTATTAGTAGTAGTAGTAGTACTACTAGTAGTAGTAGTAGCAGTAGTAGTAGTAGTAGTAGTATTAGTATTAGTATTTGTATTAGTAGTAGTAGTTGTAGTCGTAGTAGTTATATTAATATTATTATTATTAGTAGTAGTAGTAGTTGTAATAGTCGTAGAAGTCATACTATTATAAGTATTATTATTATTATTAGTAGTAGTAGTAGTAGTAGTATGGTAGTAGTAGTAGTAGTAGTAGTAGTAGTAGTAGTAGTAGTAGTAGTAGTAATAGTATTATCATTATTATTATTATTAGTAGTAGTAGTAGTAGTAGCAGTAGTAGTAGTAGTAGTATTAGTAGTACTAGTAGTAGTAGTATTAGTAGTAGTAGTTGTAGTCGTAGTAGTTATATTAATATTATTATTATTCGTAGTAGTAGTTGTAGTAGTCGTAGAAGTCATACTATTATAAGTATTATTATTATTAGTAGTAGAAGTACTAGTAGTAGTAGTAGTAGTAGTAGTAGTATGGTAGTAGTAGTAGTAGTAGTAGTAGTAGTAGTAGACTAGTAGTAGTAGTAGTAGAAGTAGTAGCAGAAGTGTATTGGTATTGACATCTCTATCACTTTCATTTGTATCAGTAATCTTTATGCAGGTATAACAACTGCTAACTATAACAAAGTACATGTACTAATCCTATGTTAACTGATAGTCCTATGTCAATAACTAACTACACTGTATGCAGGTTTGGTGATTTACGTGACTGGCTGATGGCCCTACAGGTCAAAATGCACAACCCTCCAACGCAGAGCAGAACAGATGGGAGTCAACTTGAAATGGCTATTACAGCAGGGAGTCAACATGGGTTATGTATGGTATGTACTGTCAAACCAGCACAACATTATAGGGTTCTATGCCGTGGTCCAATTTCCCTAGGTCCTACATCTCATTGGTTCTACATGTATATTCCATTGGTCTGGCATCTCCTACATTGTAAATCCCTCTGGTCCTACATCCCAATTATTGGATATCACTTTAGTCCAACTTCCCTGTGGTCGTACGTCTCGATGGTTCTGCATCTCATTAGTCCTACATCCCATCAGTCCTGGATTAGTGGTTCTACATCCTATCGGTCGTACTTCCAATAGATCCTACATGTATGTCTGATTGGTACTGCTTCCCACGGTCGTATGTCCGATTGGTACTGCTTCTTATTGGTCCTCCATTCCATTGGTCCAGCCTATGTACCATTGGTTCTGTGTCTGATTTGTCCTGTGTCCCATTCGTCCTTTTCTGATTGGTCTTTCCTTTGGTCCAATGTTCCATTCTGCCAATGCTCCCCCCCCCCAATCGAAACTGTTTTGATACTGTTGTGGCCTCCCTGGTTGGACCCATGGTAAATTTGATACTTGGTAGCCTCTATATATTTCATATACTTCTGGCTTGTATAACAAGTTGATTAAGCTACCCCTGAACCGGTCAAACATGAAGACTGCTAGCTGTGCGAGAGCCTTGCAGACTGATTAGTATATAGATGATGGATACATGATGGATATAAGAAAACATTTTAGTTCAGTTCTTTTCTACTTCAAATAAATACATTATATCAAGCTTGCAAATGCAATTAATGCATATCACCATTGACTTGATGTTTATTTACAAGAGAAATGTAGATTTGTCGGATAATCAGTAGGCCCAAATCATTCATGTATTTTTCTTTGTTATTTTTACTTTCAGGCATGTGAAGCTCTTATATCGAGAGGTGATAAGGTGTTAGCTGGTGTACCATTGTATGCTGGTGCTATTGCAATGGTAAGTGTTAAATCTTATGTTTCGAGTGTTTTTTCTTCTTGTTTTTTCTGCAAGTTTTTTATAATTTTAACCGGCAGGTATTGCACTTTGAAAAGATGGCAACGCTGTGCTAGGCCGAAATGGACATTGATACACATTACAAAATCATAAATGTACAATCATGTAAATAATTAATAAGGTAAGGGTTGGCTATAATTCCAAAACTGTGTGAGATAAAGATATAAAACTTCATCAGCTTGTTTATTAGAAGATGTCCAATGTATGTGCCAAGTTTCAGAATTTTTGGTCACTCCATGGCTGGGGCAGGGAGGTGCAATCCAACCCCTCCCGCTGAGAGCGGGGGAGGTGCAATCCAACCCCTCTCGCTGAGAGAGTACTGGAAAACCTGGCCTCTGTGTGCATAAATAATGAATCTACACCTCTATCTGTTTTGTCCCAAATTTGATTTGTTGAGTATACTAGTTCGTTTACCCTGCTTGAGGTACTTATAATTTTATCTGTAAACCTTGTTCCTAGGTTATTTATGTTCATTCTTTCTTTAAATGTAAAATGTTTTTATAATAAATTGGAAAAATAAAATGTCTTTGAGAAGGATAAATATTTCTACAGAACAACAACTAAGCAATTCATGGGGTTTGTTCCGTAATATTTGTTCAGTGTTATACTCAAGGAAATTATTCTCATATTTTAATTTATTCCTCAAGTGAATGCCACTCAGGACAAGCTTCATCTTGTCAAGTCAAGTGACTTTGATGGTTTTCTAGGTTATTGAGGCTTGTGGTATTCAAACTTGAGATTGAAGTACAATGAGGTTATCACTTATGATAGAGAACAGGTTATATTGTGAATAGGGTAGATAATTGTTCTTTGAGCAACATTGAACTTTTACTTTATATAATTTGAGATGGTGTGGTATCAGCTGCAGCATTGTTTTCATTATAAGTAAATACAAGTCATTTTTATCATTATTTGGATGGACCTATTTCTTCAGACAGAGTCTTTGCCTTTCAGTTTTTAATCATCTTATTATTTTCTCTCCTTTTACACAGTAACTGTCTTTGCCATTTCCCATCATTGCACATTTAATTTTGTTTTATCACCTTACATTTAAAACTATCTGAGCAAAGTGAATACTGCAATGTGCATATGAACTGGGTAATACTGTAATATTTTAATATTCCATTATTGCCTCGCTAATATCAACAATGGACAAGGAAAATCACCTACTGATGTATTTCAGCAATATTATGATAGTCGCAAATATGAACTGAGCTTTGAATCACTGAACAAGGAAGTGAGATGGCTTGTTCCATGTTGTCTCTTTATTAAAGGGACTTGGTAATATTGTTCAGAAGAGAGAAAATGGTGCTAAGGTAGTGACTTCAATGATAGATGTACAATTAAAGATAATCTGAAACTGAAGTTTGAGTGAAAACAGACCATTATTAATGATAACAATTGGGAAAAACTGACCTGATCGATTCCTGAATTCTCTCCACTATATTATTATAATTTAATTAAATTTTAGGTGAATGTTAATCGTCACAAAGCAATGAATTGGCTTTATATACCATTCCAAACATTTTAAGTGTTGAAAGCTTTTTAAAAGCCTGTTTTATGTCTTATTTTCATGGGAAAATGGTTGGGAAAATTCAAAAATTGGTTGGGATAATTTACTGTTAGAAGGTATTATGTTTTCTCAGTTCAATGTTAACATTCAGTCCAGAGATGATTACAAATAAAGACTTATTGGTAACCTTTAAAACTACATGGTTGCAGTATGCCTTTATTCGATCACGGCGTCGATGGAAACTGCGCGCTGTACATTGGGCAATGCATATAACACACATTTCATACAAAAATTTCGCAGTTTTTCATCAACCTTCAACAATGTTACCGGTTCACTTTAAAGTACTGTTTGACCCACATACATGTTGAGCATATATGATCCTGGAGTATTAATACTTAAATGGCAAGTCCACTCCAAAAATAACTTACCTTCAATAGAAGCAGGAAAATCAGACAAACCAATCAAAAAAAGTTTGAGTAAAATCGGATAACTAATAAGAAAGTTATGAATTTTTGGAAAAGTATGTAGAACTATGGAACAATGGAAATCACTACACAAATTGCCAATTTGGTTATTAGTTTGTGACGTCATGTCTTCACTACTTATCAATTGCTTTGTATTGTTTAATCCCATTAATTTCCCTTTTTATCCCCCAAAACTTGATTTCCCCATGCCTTTGCCCAGGTTATATGATTTGTATCATATTGCGTGCATGACATTTCCCAAAATCTTTTATGAATTTTGAAGAATTGATACAATATTCTGAATATTGTATATTCATAATTATTGATTTTTATATAAATAGTTTATCAAAATTCACATTTTTCATGATTTAACTGGAAAAAATTACTCTATATTAGTGCTTCCACACAAAAACATATTACTATCAATCTAACTTGGATGCTGGTGTGAAGAAATAAGATTTTTAGGGGGAAAATAGGAAATTTATATTATCAATATAAAGAAAATAATTAGTGGATAGTGAGGACATGACGTCATAAACTCATGAGTGAGTTGCCAATTTGTCTAGTGGTTTTCAAAGTTTTTCATGTCATTAAAAATTCATAACTTCTTTATTAGTTATCCGATTTTGCTCAAACTTTTTTGATTGGTTTGTCTGATTTTTCTGCTTCTATTGAAAGTAAGTTATTTTTGGAGTGGACTTGGACTTTAATAAGGGTCAATATCCAGGTAAATTTAAGTACCTCGTGTGCATCATCACGTGGGCGGAGGCGCGCGTTAAGATTTTTGAATGCTCAATTCCTGATCAATTTAGAGTACATTTCAGTCCATTTTACACATTTGAATATTTTACGTACATGCGCATCTGTGTGCGTTATTGTGTCCACATCGTGTATATGGAATGTAGAAATGCTGTTTTTTTTCGCATGGATCAGATATCCCAAATTTCACTCTATTCTATGTGATAAAAATCCACTCGCGCCTAAATTTGCAGAAATCTGAATTTTTTTTAATTCACTATATAAAGCTCTTAAACGTCGAGTCCTTGTTCCAGTCCCAGGCAACAGATCAAACAGTTACAATGACACTGGTGAAGTAAGAGAAATGAGTGAAGAGAAGACAACAAAACAGGCACTGAATATGTGTGCATTGTTATGGGACATCGTCTGTTAAAATGCCAAATCGGCCCCCTGAGGGACGTCACAAATCTTGGCAAAAGTGGGGTGGCATTTTACCGTTTTAAAATTGATAATATTCGCGTTACTTTAATTGTTTCCAAGCAATGAATTTTGATTACTTTGTTCGATCTAACCTTCCCTTATGCAATGATGCAAATTAAATAAATATATAAAATCAATGAACCTCTACTTTTAAGAAGAAGAAAGCTCTCACAAACTTCACATGAGTTCTATTTGAATGCAGATGGAGCCACTTGGGGCAGACATTATCCCTGTTAACGTAGATGGTGGTGGTTTGAATCCAGACCACCTAGAACAGATCCTCTCCAGATGGGATCCAGAGGATACCAAGAAAGAAGGGTAAGAGAGACAGAGAGAGAGAGAGAGAGAAAGAGAGAGAGAGAGAGAGAGAAAGAAAGGGAAAAGAGAGAGAGAGAGAGAGAAGGGGGCAAAGAAGGGGGAAGAGAGAAGAAAGGGAGATCTAAAGTTGTTCAAATGGGGTATATGCTGACCCCTCCAGGGGTTGTAGGTAGCATCCCCATATGGCAATAATTAGGTATTTCTAATTTTTTTCTTTAAAATTTATGTATATATTTTGACTTAACTTGATAGGAAACATTCCTCAGGCAGGGGGATATGAAATTGTTCTGAAGGGCTACTGACCCCTCCAAGGGAAGGGGGCTTGGGAGTAGCACCCTCTCCCCACCCAAACAAGCCCTCTGGTTTATATGTTTGACTTTTAAACTATGGCTCTGGGCAGGTTTAATTCAAACCAGACCGACTCATTTGCATTTAGTAGAAACGCAAAGGAGATCTCGGTTTAATTCGCTTTTGTTAAATTCAACCTATACAATAGAACTTAGAGTGGAGACTGAGCGTAAGTTTAAGTTAGACCGAGAGCCCAGTTTCAGTCTGTAATAATTGTTATCAATCACAATAGACTTTATTTCCTCATAATGATGTCGTTACATTTTGAGGTTACTATGTTAAATGCATCATTAAGCTCTGTGAGAGAAACGGAAGATCTAAAGAAAGAATTTGAGGATTGAGTGTGAGATTATCATATTTCAGAGCATTGTAGATAATAATGAGGAAATGGCACTTCAAAGAAAGAAATTGGGTTAGGATTTTAAGGTTATTTTGTTAAAGGGTATAGTTTATACATTAGAGAAATTTCAATATGAAATGATAACTTAGATCTTTATCAAGTAATTGTTGAAAGGGGACCCATGACCAGGTAATTATTTTTCCTAACACATGACTGATTATTAGGAAACACTAATGACTAGACAGTAGCACTTTCAACTGACCAGCCAGTTGGGAAATAGATCTATAAGATTTGGCATGAGGATGATTTGTCAAATGACTAGTATCCTTGTCACCATATTATTAAACAAAACATACTCATCATATATTCAGGAAGTAGTAAAGCCCGCCATCATTGGTACCTTCCAAACAGTCCAAAAACCTTCGACTGTTGCCTCAGGTATGGACTGTTCCAAAGGTACTTTGTGTGAATAGTTCTTACTAACGCCCTATCTATATTATATTCATAGTCATGTACACATCATGACCCAGACCAATGTCACCTTCTTGTCAATATTGTCACATTCAATCCAAAGATACCTTGTGTGGATGATTATTACCAATGCCTTCACTTATTTTATATGTGTAATGACGTGCACATCATGATTCCGACCATACAAATCTTTTATATCTTTACTATTGTCACTTAGATCAGATATACCGAGGGTGCTGTATGTTGTTCCTAATGGGGACAATCCAACAGGTAGCTGTGTTACTCTTGAGAGGAGGAAGAGAATCTATGAGCTAGCCAGAAAATATGATCTGCTGATCCTGGAAGATGATGCCTACTACTTCTTGCAATTTGGAAAGGTGAGACGGCTTGTTGTTAACCCATCGGTCACTACTTTACACCAGGTAGTTAGGGGAGCAGGCGATGATGATTATGGTGGTGGTGGTATTATAGGGAAACAGTTTGATGCAGATGATTATGGGTTGGGAGGAGGAGGAGGAGGAGGAGAAGGAGGAGGAGGAGGAGGTGGTTGTGGTGAAGAGGACAAGAGGGAGAATAAGGGGGAGTATAAAGAGGAGGAGGAAGGGAAGAGGAGGGGGATTTCAATTCAATTCAATTCAATGCAATGCAATTTCGGTTTTATTAAAAATATACCAAATAAAAAGTCCGAAGACTAACAATACTTGGTTCACATTGTATCATATAAAAATGCATTAAAAACAGTGGATTTAATTTTTAAAAATTCAGTAATAAGTTAAAGTAGGAAAAACATAACGAAAACAAAATGCCATCAGTGTAACAAAGTAAGTTTAAGCAATAGGCTGCTGACTTAAAGAAGGGAAAACAGAGATGAAAAAAAATCGAGAATAGAGAAGAAAGAAGAATAAGAAAAGGCAAGTAAAAAGAAAAGACAAGCAAAGAATAGGAGACAAGAATAAAGATGAGACAGAGAGAGAGAGAGAATAAATTTGGAAACACCGCATTAGTTTGCAACAAGTATTGGGTATAAAAATAGTAATAATAAATGAAAATAGCATAGACAGACAAGATAGATAGGAAACAAAATTACAAGGACGAATATCCGATATATATAGGTAAAAAATAACTAAATTGCATAAATCCCTACAAGGTTACAAGGTAACAAGCATTTAGAAGTTCAAAAATACATAGTTAATTAATTATGCAGTACCAGCGAGATTAAAAATGCACATAATACGAAAATGTAAAATGATACATTAATACGATGAAGGATGGAATGGAAAAGGGGATGAGGAGGGGAAGGGAGGGGGAGAGGAGAAGAGGGAGGATGCGGAGTAGAAGGAGAAGGAGAAGGAGGAGGAGGAGAAATGATTAGTCAAGAGATAATGTTGATGGTGATGAGTACCAGTACATGTTTTCACTAAACTTCTCGCAAGTAAGTTTTCCTTCATTTGGAGTACAATATATCTTGCAATATATACATGCATCTTTCCAGAAGTAAAGTTTGAAGCAAAATATTTAATGTCAGTGAATTAAATTAAAAAAAACTTACAAAGCAAAGTGATTTTTGTTGATAGGTCCCCTTTAGCTGATTTAGATGATTTTAATTGAAAAATTATAACTGAAAAAGTTACGTGTTATGATATTGAATATCATTTTGATTTCTAGTCTGCAGTTCTCATAGTATTATCTTATTCTCATCTAATACAGGAGAAGAGTCCAAGTTTTCTTTCCATGGATGAGGATGGAAGGGTCCTTAGGTTTGATTCTTTTGCCAAAATAATATCTGCAGGGTAAGTTTAAAGAATTGTATATGGGGATTATTTTAATGCTAAATCATGAAAAAGTATTGTAGACAGCCATGTAATCGAGAAATACAAACACTGTGAAGTATTTTACAGGACAATTGAAATTTGTGTTTAATTTTAGCTTTCTTCTTGCTAAGTGCACCACATACCTTTATGTGAAGAAAACAAAGAGTACTCAAAGGTCAAATTTGACTTTCAACACTCCTTTGCTCATCATGCCAGCAGTCCCTATGAAGAGAGTCCAATACTTTGGGACCTACTTTGTCCCCAACAACTCTTATGATGTCAAATATCTTTCTTTATTTAAATGTTTAAAAAAAGGTTTCATGTTTTTATTACATGAAAGTGTGAAACTAAGAAATTTGTGGAACCCATGAATGCACCTGCACAATTTTTAAGGAGAGCCAGTTAGAATCAAATAATTACATTTATAGTGTCCCTTTATTTAAAATAGTTTTAAAAATGTTCTTTATACTATATATTGTCCCACATACAGTATCCTGTGAAGATACATTTCATCTGTAATATGATATTTATGTTAATGAATTTGTTTTCCTTTTGGTATGACAGCCTTCGTGTTGGTGTATGTACCGGTCCTCAGGCAGTGGTAACACGCATCGTCATGCATATGCAGGCCTCTGTCCTCCACACAAGTGTACTCACTCAAGTCAGTCAGAAACAAGAGTTTTTTAGATTATTATTATTTTTTAACTCTTGATTATATATTATGAATGTACTTGATATTGTATGATTTATTATAAAGATAATGCTGCTTATAGATTTTATTTTCGCTTTCATTAAGATTTTGAAACTAGATACATGTAATGGCTGACAGATAGCGTCAAGAATAATGTATATTCTCATGAGCATGGATCATTACAGTTTATTATATACAGTATGAGTGGCATTCATTCAATTGTCAGGAGGTATTACATGTAACTGCAAGATGTTCAAGTACATTTGGGAAATTTGGGAGGTATACTCAGGTATTGATGTCAGAAACATCGGAAAAAACAATCAGTTGCACTTTTGATAATTTGAAATAGTATATTAAAAATTCAAGGTATTCTTATTGTTTAGTGCTATGAGATTCAGATGACATTACACTGTTCGCTTAAGGATAAATTATAAAACTTAATAGGTAACCTGGAGTGAACTTTTGTGCCTGTGGAATTGTATTCATGTGCATTGACTTGTTTACTCAATTTTCTTGTTCCAAAATGTGACACTTGGTACTAATATTCAGACTTGCAATACCTTGTTATTAAAGTACTATTCGATGCTGATATTTTTAGTACAAGATACCCCAAACATACACAGCTACAATGAAACGTTCAAGGAAACCAATCATACAAAACCTTTTTGGTGATTGGTTTATTGAAACTCTTTTATCAAACTCTATTATTCTGAAGATGTATTCTCTCTCTTCTGTTGGTACAGCTCACCTTGTACAAGTTGCTCAACCACTGGGGTGTTGATGGACTCTTGGACCATGCAGAGAAGGTAGCTGCCTTCTACCTACGGAAAAGAGATGTCCTACTTACTGCTATGGACAAACACTTAACAGGTGTGTCAAGTATGACATAACTAAGAGCATCTAAAATGATTAAGTCAATGATTTTGAAAGGCCAAGGAAAACAAGAGAACCCATGTTGTATTTAATGCTTCATTTCAATTGGTGAGAAATATTCAACATGTAATGGAAAGATCACTGCATGTTTCGAATTCATTTCTATTCCAATACTGGTACGTTATGTCATCTGTTGAGTAGAATATTTCCTTAAACATGCATATTAATTTGAGATTAAGTTGGTAAAATGTACTCAAATGCATAGATAATTCTTTGGCTGCTGCATTATGTCAATTTTAAAGTATAATTTTAGTGACATTAAATTGTTTTGAAGAGAAATATGAATGTTGCAGGTGAATCTGATTCATTCAGACCATTTAAAACTTCTTGATAATGGGTTCAAATTTATATTTATGATTGCTTTATAGGTCTTGCCAAGTGGAATGTTCCTACCGGTGGCATGTTTATATGGATTGAACTGACTGGTGTTGAGGATTCCTTTGAACTCATCACCAAGAAGGCCATGGAGAAAGAGGTCCTGTTTGTTCCTGGTATAGTTTTCTACCCGGACAAGACCAAACCGTCACCATTTATCAGGGCCTGTTACTCTGTCTGCTCCGACGAAAATATGGAAGAGGTGAGAAAGACACCATTTGTTCCAATGCCATTTTGTTGTCTAGTGGATTAGTCCCAGGACTATTGATGATAATGTACAAGGTTGATTCACAGCAACATCAGTAAGCTCCTTTGTCACGCCATTAATCTGTTTGAAGTGAATTAGTAGTGGTAAGAAGAATTGTTTCAATGCTTCAGCAGTTTATCAGGGCAGTTCAGAGCCAGATAATGATCCAAAGCTTTTGGGAGCTAAGTATGAGATATGTTGGCCGTTGTTGATAGGGAGAAATATAAAGCTAAATTAAACTAATTCTGCACTCAAGAGTGTCTTTAGGGATATTTCTGAGCTATAACAATTTTTGTATTTGTTCTATCTAGCCTAATTGATTGTTGTCTTACTTTCCTTTATCATATCTTTCTTTGTCTTTTTTACCCCTCCCTTCTAGGGTATAAGAAGACTAGCTGAGCTACTGAAAGAGGAGGGGAAGAACAAGCAAAATATCGGGATTTCGATATGATTTCTTTGTCTCTCTTCTTTTGAAACTTAGGAAAATCCAATCAGTCTGATGAGAGCCAGAAGGGCATTGCTTTATTTATGCTAAAAGACATTACATCATGCCAAGAATATATACATTTATATATCTCTTGTACACTTTAGTAAGGGATATTGTACATCAAAAGGCAGGAATACATCTCATCTTTCAGCATGCCTAAACTTGTTATTTGGTTTGGGGAGGAGGAGCAAAGAGAGAGAAAAAGAAGGATGAAAAGGGGGTGAGGTAGAAGAAAATTGTTAAAAGGTTTAAACAGAAATAATTAACAATTCGTTACGTAGTGCAAGCAACAGAAGTAAAACAAAAAATTAAAAAAAAAAGTTGGTTGTCACAACGAAATCTAAAATCATGTGCAAATCAATAATTTAATGTGCAGGGATGGTTTAGTTTTTAATAATTTTATAGTTTTTAACATGTAATTTTCCGTTAATATCAATGAAACCAATTTGGCATCAGAGAATCTTTTACCCACATATCGCTTTTCCTAATCACTTTCTATATAGATGAAATCAAGAATTTGTAATATATTATACATGTCTTACTGATCATAAACATCCTTAATCTGGGAGTGCCTTGCTTAATTTGGATACAAGAATTTACAAAATCACTTCATGGTGGTTCAACAAAATCAATGTCAGATGTGATTCCATGGACAGAATTACTTGTGGGTTTGATTCCGTGGACAAAATCACATTGTGAGATTGATTTTGTGACAATAGCATCCAAGGCGTGCGTGTATTCCGTTGTCATAGTATAACATGTTAGACATATCCATCATAGAAAAAGAGAGATTTATTAAAAAATAAATTGGGATCAGGTCAAATTTATCATGACTGTACCATAGCTCTCTAATCCAAAACTACACTCCTGCAAGACCTCTACGCTCATCCACTTCCAATTTTCTTGTGACCCCCAAAATTACCAAAACGTGGGGGGAAAGATCATTTGCATACTCTAGTCCTAAATTATGGAATGGCCTTCCTGAAGACATCAAAAATGTTTATCTTCTGATTCTTTCAAAACTCATGTCATAACATTCCTTTTCAAGTCTTGATCGTTTTTCCTGTTTACACGCGCCTTGAGCACTCCACAGAGTGGATTTGGCGCGATATAAGTTACATTATTATTATTATTATTATTATAGCAATAACCATCTACCTATATAACTAATTCCTTAACAGTGACTACATTTACTATGTGTGCATTAGAAGTACAATTCTGGGCCACATCTTATAAAGAGTTGCGATTGATATCAATTGTAACTCTGCACATAAGAGAGAAGACTTGTGATTGATTCAGAAGTTTTTTATAGTTGGGGGAAGTCTATGATCAATGGGAATGGCTTAATAGCTTAATAGTGACTATTAGTAACTTTTTAACATTTCTATGAGGGAGAGGGAAGGGGTAACCAATTTGTCTCCTATGCGCACAAGGGTGAAAATGCTTTAATAGATGGTTTTAAATGAATTTTGATGTCTTTCGGTACATTTTAAATGCCTGTAGAATCAATACAAGTCATGCATGTGCGTGCATGGCCGTTAGAGTGTGCCTTAAATGGTATATTTTAATCTAAATGTGTTTTTATATCATTTTAAATGATTTTGGACTGTGGACTATATTGTTTTGTGCATGTCATTGTGTGCATGTATACTACATTACTAAATCTCCTTTCTTGACTGGTTCAGCCCACCTGTTCAGTTGCTTGTGTTTAACTCTAATTATATTTCTCTTTTTTTCTGCATGTATAAGCCTTTATTTTATGACTAATATCACTTTTTATGTTTACAACTAATGTGATAACCGTGTCAAGTGATGTAACACCATGTATTATTTGAAAGTTTTTCCCTTAAATGAATTGTGTTGCGTTGTGTGAATGAAATACTTATCTTAAATGAAGAACTTGTGTGATCAATATATTAAAGGGGAAGTCAATCCTGATACCGACTTGGATTAAATAAAAACTGAAAAAATGAGAGGAAACAGGTCAATGAAAACTGAGAAAAAAATAAGAAGTTATTATAGGGCAAATGGGAGAGCTTCTCAAAAGTACATCATGGAATTGCCTATTGGCTTTTGTTCAATTGCAACCTTAAAAATGTCTTACATTTATCATATTTTCCCTCAAACTTTCACCAGCCAGTTTCTAATTTTTCTGTTATGAATAAAAAATAATTTAATATCAGGATGCATGGACTTCCCCTTCAATATAATTTAAATTGGATTGAATTAAATCATTCATCTATTTTCTATGTAATTCATAGAGAATAGATCTATTATAATGAAATAATATGCTGAATGCATGTACTAACTTTACACACATTATGAGTCAGTTATGATCTTCCTGATATAGTTATTTGTTGCTATGGTTGTATTGATACCCCCTAAAATTGATGTTTATTCACAACAAAGGAATCAACTATCCACAATCAGTACATTGTTATCGTTTTTGTTACCCGCCGGCAGGGACCGAGCCTTTGATTGTGTTTCCGGTATAATTATATAAGCATACTTTGTTCTTTTCGCTTACATTTTGGCATTTAACCTTTTTTACAGCTAAGTTATAGTAATAATGTAATTTGTTGCATTAAGTTTCCTCTTAATTCTAATTTCCTTCTCCTTCATGTCCCTTTTGTTTCCCTTTCTTCGTATATTCTTCTCTTTCGTTCTTATATTTATAAGAGTGCATTAATCCGACACAAGCCTATATGCTTTTATGAATTACGCCTTCTTCTTAGTGTGTTAAAACTGATAATGCTCTTATGATTGCTTATGTTATGTATGTATGATAGCAATATTATGTATAAATTTATTAATCAAATATTTTTGTATATATAAAAAAAATGGAAATAAATGAACATTCCCGGTTTAAAACTTTGAAATTCTCCCATTCTTTCTTTTGTTTCTACTTTTCTTTTCCCTGGGGTACATTGCTTAGATTTTGAACGAATAGATCTGTTGTACCAAAGAAGCTGACATCCACTTAGTTCAGAGTATTTAGAATCATAAAATTCGATAGTAGCGTTTTTCTCTATATAAAAATACCAAGAACGTAGTGATTCAGGTAACTGTATGTTACCCAGCGATTTCAAAACAATCTCAGGGGCATGAGCTTTCCATAAGAGTAAGACATCTTTACTGATATTTTTCAAAAAAAAGATAATTCAATAGCCTTCCAAAGAGCATTAAAATTGTCATCAAGTAAATTACTCACCCACACCATATTTTGGGCAATAGAGAAGGTGAAAGGGTCAATCATACTAAGACCAGTCTGATTGTAATCATTACACATGACCTTTCTCTGAACTCTGTCTCTGCTTCCATTCCAAATGAACTTGAAAAATATTTGATTCAATTCTTTGAAAAAAGAATTGGAGATTTTAATACATAGAGCAGAGAAAATGTATATCAATTGGGCAGTACAAGAGTCTTAATCACACAAAATTTACCTATCAAAGAAAGATTTCGCATTCGCCAACAATAAAATTATTGGTTTGTTTAATTCGTTAAAATTTATCTTTGTAGTTTATTTCAAAAATTGAGTCAACATTTAAAGATAGATTCACCCCTCAACATTTAAATTGATTTCTTTTCCAAGAAATACCAAGATTAATGGGAGGGAATTGTTGACAGCCCGTATTGGATCCAATCCAAACTGCGTCGGTTTTATTGATATTGATTTTACAACCACAATACTGACCAAAGTTAGAAAAAGTATCAAAGAGCTGAGTAATACCCCCTTCATATACACGGATTTTTCTTACGCGTCCTTACGGATCGCACAAATTCACGGATCTTTCACGAATCCTTACGATTTGGCCACATTTACAACCGATTTTAGAGTTGTTACGAGTTTTAAGAGCTATTTACGGTTTGTTACGGATTATTACGAGTTGTTACGATGTATCTACGGCAAAATTCCACGATTTGTTACGAGTTGTCACGGATAACTACAAGCAACTTACGTGTTAGTTACGACCTGTTTACGTGTTGTTACGAACAGTTACGAGTTACTTACGAGTATTTACGAGTCCTTTCGATTTTAGCCAAAAAATATCAACTGAAAATATAGTGCTCGAATTTGCAGCTTTTATACCCTTCCCCAAATCGTAAACAATACGTAAGAATACGTAAAGTATACGTATCTATTCGTAAAGTACTCGCCGCACTACACGTAAAGAGCACTTTTTTTTTTTTTTTTTTTTGGGGGGTCCAGTTTTTGAGGAAAAATTTCGCAAGGACTTAGCCGGCCGCTGAATAAGCGGGGAGGTAAGAGCAATTTTTTTGTCCCGGAAATTGGAAATTATACCGACGGATATTTTGTTCAGTGGGGGGTGGGGTAAGGTCATTTTCCCATCCTTTAGCACGCAAAAAACACACACACACACACACATAAAAAAATTTGAGGGGTTACCTCCCCCTGCGTACGCGCCTGAGCGCACGTATCGACCTTGCAAGGTCCTCAAGGCGCTCCAACATTACCCGGCTACATTACCAGGCTGCCGATTTCGGCGCTCACAGCATTCAAGGAATTCCTTCCTACCGGTACCCATTTTATAGATAAACATTATTCATTACATAGCTTTGACGAGCAGAATATAACGTTTTAATTGAGTCAATAAAGTTTGAACCAAAGTTAAATTGCTTCAAGGTTTGGAATAAAAAACTATGAGAAACACTATCAAATGCATTCTCAATATCGATTAAAATAATTGAACCTGGAATATCATTGAATTCAGTATATTCAATTATGTCCAAAATCAAAACGATATTGTGACCAATATTTCTACCTTTCATAAAACCAGATTGGTCAGAGTGAATAAGGTCTTGCATAATATTGGCTTTTTGTTAGCTTTTTCGTGTTGGTTATAATACGCACAACCAGCCGGCCCGTAAATTGTTTTAATTAATTAATTAATTAATTAACGGTCACCGTATTTTTTTGAAAGTGGAGCTGAATTGGTATGATCGTATTCAATCTAAATTCACACATTTTGGGGTCTAAAATTACCTTCATAGCAATTTTAGGTTCTAAAAGGGCACTAGAAATGTCATAAATAAGAATAAGAGCAATAACCATGCACGTTGAAGGCATTTGCTGTCTTAAACAAGAACTCAACTATCCCTTTAACATAGCCTATGTTTATGAAACAGGGGAGGGGCACGTTTACACACAACGCAGGCTTCAGTCATACGCCTATGGGTTGGATTTGAACCCACGATCTTTGGTTCAACAGGCAGACGCTTTACCGACTGAGCCAACTCGCCTTTTGGGGGTGGAGCCTGAGCATTCTATATTCGTATGGACCAACAATATTTACAGGGGGAGTACATAGACCGAAGGACATAATATGGGCTTAGCGTCGTTTTATATTTCAGTCCCTTCCGAACTCAATACCCTTGCCTTGGCATGTTTCCATTGTTCTTGTAGTTGTTAATACATGATAATCTTCATACCTATATTAGTGTTAGTCAGGGCCTGCGGAAGGGCGGGGATCAGGGGGGTTCGAACCCCCACACTTTTTTGAAAAAGTATGTCAAAGAGAAAAAGAAAGAAAGAAAGAAAGAAAGAAAGAAAAAAAGAAAGACGCTATATCGATCCTGGAAATTGAAAACTTACATTGGAACGCATCTCAAAGGAATGGTAGGTACAGGCCGTATGCACAGCAAATCATAGACATGGTAAATGCCCATAAAAGTGGTCTGGGAGGAGGCCGATATGCTTTAGTGAACTGACTTGATGTACCGAATAGAATATAAATTAATTTAATTTCTCAGTATTAAGAAGGCTTAGGCGTAAAGGGATTTCCTGCAAGGACGATGTGAAAAAGTCAGACATGATTGGCATTAAATTGTATGGGTTTGTTGGTTTTACATTAAGAGATTGTTTGTGTTACGTATATTAATTAAAAATGATACATTGTGCTCTATACCTAAACCTCGTTTTTTTATGTACAAAAATGGAGGGGGGCCCGGGGGCAAGTTCCCAAGCAAATATTGATAGTCCCAACCAAGGCACCGGCAAAAACTCTTTTTTTTTCCTGCGAAATTAGAGACCACATTTACCTAAAAGCGCGATTTATGGAAAAAGCGCGAAAAAATAGCAAATGCGAGACGTAAAAAAACGGAGGAATCATCAAGTATGTCGGCAAAGCTTCCGAATTCGGCAGTTTGTGGATTCATAAAATCAGCTCCGTAAAAGCGATCGTAAAAGCGATCGTAAAAGCGATCGTAAAAGCCTAATTTGTTCAGAAAAGTACACACTTTTATCGCCAGAATCTGGCAAAAAACACTCCATTCAATTATACAGGTGCGCTTTCTCATATTGATCTATTGAATTTGTCATATAAAGGGTTTGTTAATTTTTTGCATCCACTTTAAGACAATAAGTGCATTGATACTTTTTGTTTGCATGCAGTGGCGTTATGAGCAAAAACTGTTTGTTTTTTTTTGGAGGGGGCGGGCAGAAAAAAACCGCGAAAAATCATATCATATCAGCAACATTTGTAAATCACTGGTATCGAATTAGAAATAAACCACGTTTGAATTTCATTCGTTTAAGTCCCCCATCAGTGCGCCAGTGTCCATCAAATAAAACTTGTGAAGAGTGACACGTCAGCAAATAACCTTTAATGAAGCAGAAGACGGTACCGAATCAAAATACTCAGTACAAAGACAAATTAACACACAACACAAAGAACTATTGAACGACACAATGAAAGAGGCGGTCAGAAAACACTAACAGGATAGACAAACTTGCCAATTTGAGAGAAAACAATGAAAAGTGCGATGCACTTCATATTTACAACAATAACAAAATGATAAGAATAAATATATAAATGAAAATATGGGTGGGACATCTGGCTCAAAACAAAGGGTAGCAGATGGACAACGCTATGTAGGGAAGTAAACAGGAAACATGCTGGCAAATCAGAGAAGACCAAAAACAAGATATGGTGTGGAGTTGATCGCGTGGCTCAGAATGAACGGGACCATTTAATGACCCCAGCTTGATGACCTATTTATCTTGCAATAAGAAATGTGATTGGTCTTTGGTTTTTATCATTATTATTATCATCATCATCATCTTCGTCATCATTTTCATCATTATAACTATTACACTTTTGATATCATCAATCATCTCTTATGTTCTCGAAATGAGCGTCTGACATTCTGATGCTCTTTTCATGATATCAATATCATATCAGCCCCAAGCAGAAATACTAGCCTTTCATGACAATATTACTTTCCTGACGGGGTGACCGGAAGACTCACGGGACGATTGGACGCCGAAGGGCTTGACCCTGCGACGCCGCCCTTCCACCAATCGGACACAAAAACCTAAAAATAGACCCGTAGCATGCAAACAATATTTCCTTCATCCGCAATTGATGAAAGTGATTAAAATCCACAATAATGTTTATGAGGTCGATGTAAGGCTATACTTAAGGGCCAATTTGATATTTGTATACCATTAACAGAACAAATCAATAACTATAAAAAGATACCAAGATTCCCCTGGGTAACAAAGTCTATTTTAAGATCAATAAACCGGAAAAACAACCTCTATTATAAATACAAAACTAATCCAAAAAAAAAAAACCCGTGACAAATACACCCGATATAAAAATGTTTTGACAAAAGTACTACGTCAAGCAAAAAAACATCATTATACTACGCAGTTTGAACTTAACAAGAATAACCCTAAAAACACATGGAAAATAATAAATACAACCTTAAACAGAAACAATAAGACACAAAAATAACGAAAATTAAATCTGACACTGACACTTTGATCGAAGACCCTCAAGCAATGGCTGAAACCTTCAACTCGTACTTCTCACAGATAGGACAAAAATTAGCAGAAAACATCCCAACAACCGAAAGAAAATTTGATAACTTTCTAAGTAACAAAAATCCATCTTCTTTGTTTTCGTCCCAACTAACCGCGAGGAAATAATTAGTATAGTAAATAAATTGGAAAGTAAAAGAAGTTCAGGGCATGACGAGATCGACAATCATCTACTCAAATCAATTATCTTAACGATTGCAAATCCTCTGGTCCATATTTTTAACTTATCAATAACAACGGGTATAGTGCCTAATAGCGTTAAAATAGCAAAAGTCATCCCAATATTTAAGAAAGGTGATGCTTCTGAAACAAATAATTATAGGCCAATTTCATTATTACCATCCTTATCCAAAGTCATGGAAAGAATTGTCTTTATTAGAGTTACAGATTTTTAAACAAACATAATATCTTTTGCGAATCCCAATTTGGCTTTCGACCAAACCGCAACACAACTCAAGCAATATTGAAATGCGTAGATACTATATCCCAAGCCATTGATCACCACTTACATACTATAGCAATATTCCTGGACTTTTCCAAGGCTTTTGATACAATAAACCATAATATTCTCTTACATAAATTGTCGCACTATGGTGTTCGAGGAAAGCCTTGGAATGGTTCAGGAATTATTTAACAAACAGAAAACAATTTGTAGAAATAAATAATCAAAGGTCATCGCTACAATCCATTAGTTGTGGTGTTCCACAGGGAAGTATCCTAGGTCCCTTATTGTTTATCATATACATAAATGACTTTCATAAGTCTTCAGATGTATTATCTTTCACTTTATTTGCAGACGATTCAAACTTATTTTATTCTCACTCTAATCCAACTAACCTTCTTCCAACAATAAACACAGAACTTAAACGTGTAGTAGAATGGGTTAAAGCTAACAAGTTATCGTTAAACGTTCTGAAGACTAACTTCATGTTGTTTAGTAACACCTTGCAAAATTTACCTGGAAATATCTTTCTGGAAGACACGCCCCTTGTTAGGGTAACATCAACCAGATTCTTAGGGCTCACGATCGACGATAAATTGAAATGGAACATACACATTCAAAATATATCCAAAATTGTCTCCCGAAATACTGGAATCATGAATAAACTTAAATATTTTTTCCCAAAGTCTACACTATTCACATTATACTTCTCACTAATTTTACCCTACCTTAATTATGGAATAATGGCGTGGGGTAATGCTAGCAAATACCTTACTGATAAAATTTTTACCTTACAAAAGAAAAGCATAAGAATTATACATAATGCTCCTACTCGTTCACATACTGATCCTTTGTTTTATGAGTCAAAAATTTTGAAATTTTCAGACTTATTTCTTTTTCAAACAGGACAGTTCATGTATAAATTGAATAAAAACGAACTGCCACACACATTCATTAACATGTTCACAAAAACAGCGCCATTCATAATTACCCAACCAGGCAATCCAACCGTTTCCACCTTCCCCGTACCCGCACTCTTTTCGCACATAAAACAATTTCTTTCTACGGTCCGAAATACTGGAACTCACTTAGCAACGATATAATTAATTCTTTAAGCTTAAACTGCTTCAAAATCAAGTTGAAAAAAAATATTCTCGAAACATATAAAGAAAATTCAAATTGAGCGATCGGGACCCAACTCTCTTTCTTTCTCTCTCTCTCCCTTTCTCTCTACCTCTCCGTCTTTCTTTCTCTCTCTTTCTCTTTCTTTCTTTCTGTCTCTCTCTTTCTTCCTTTCTCTCTCTCTCTCTCTTTCTTTTTTTAATTACTTTTATCTTTCTCTTTTCTTCCCACACAGACGCGCCAGCTTTCTCCTCTCACTCTTCTTCCATCTTCATTTTCTTTTCTGCATCTCCATATACCATTGGCACCATATCACCTCTCACACTTAGATATTTTTTCCTTACGATATTTGTCTTAATTTCATTTTCTATCTTTAAAGAGATCTATTCTACTCACTATTTGAGGGATCCACACTAAACAAGCCCTGCTTCTTAGTGGACCTCTCCATTTCCTCAATTTTAGTATACAAAAATAATAGATAAAAATAAAACAACTTTAAGAATCATAATATTTACTTTCCATGTTAACTCTGTATTTTTTAATAATCCAAATTATGAATAATGTTTTAGTCATTGATTAGTATTTTCGTCACGCTTGATTTGATTCTTTTGCATTGCTTACTGTATATTGATTTGTATATTCATGTTGTATACTATACAATTATTGTTTACTGCATATTGAATTGTATTGTGTTTGCAATGATGCTAGAAAAAATGGAAATGAAATAAACTAAACTGAAACTGAAAGTTGATTTCATTTGTTTTTTCCATTTTGACATCCTCTGTTAGTGGAGATCCATTTTTAGGAGTCATATTAGTGATCAGTATTCCTTTGGCATGTTAGGAGTTGAATCTAACATAGTGGGATGCACTCCATTGTGGTTGGATTATTCTTTTAAGAGTGGATTCCATTTTTTCCTACATGTATTATACATCTACATCACATTTATTTTATCTCTCTTGATCTGAATGCAAAGAAAGTGTAATCAAAAGCATTAAATTGATTACAACACAAGGCATACTTTTCAACCAAACTATTTTGTAAAAAATGCAAATCAGGGGGGCATTTCATCAACACTTGTCCACCGACAACTGTCGGCGCCGACTAAATTTGACCAATCAGAGGCCTGGAAAATAGTCGGTGACAATAAAATTGTCGGTGAAAATGATATTAGTCGGTGAAAACCACCGACTAATTGTTTCATTAAACGCCCCCCAGATGACAAGACACAGCGAAAATGAACAGAAAACAATATTATGAAGATTTAACTTCAATGCTATGTTTCCATTGAGTGATTATAAAACGAAGAATATTGAATCTTAATAAAGATACAGTGTTTATGCCCCTTTCTCACTGAAAAATGTAATAATGTTTTTTTATAAATCTACAACTTATTGCCCATAGATCCATAAGACACCATGGTCCAGACCTATGGAACTCTCTCCCAGAATCTATTAAATCATGTTGCTCCCTCTACTTATTTAAGGCCAAAGTTAATACGATGTTATTATCATAATATTCAAGGTAAAATTTCTGTGTCAACTCTTCAGTCTTTATCATATTGTCATCTCTTCTTTCATTCGAATCATTATCATCATCGTCATCATCATCATCATCATCCTCACCTGCATTGTCAATATCACCATCATTAAAATTAGTATTTCAATTACCTATCCGTTCTGCTGAATAAATGTGTTAATCCATTTCATGAGTTTTGTATGGGGCTGTTGTATTATCAAGCAATCTGCTTACAATGACAGTCGTTCTTCCGCAAATAATTTCTATTGTTTGAGGAAATTTAGTATTTGTGACAGTTTGTCATTTCGTTTTTGAAAAAAAACAATTGTTATATATATTTGCTTATATATGATTCATTGTCAAAAATATACTCATTGTACTTTATATTATTATTGTTATCGAAAAACTTTGTACTTACATGAATGCAGAAGAAAATCAAATCAAATCAAATCAAATCAAATGACAACAAACTTATGGCCACGTAAAGTATGCCAATACTCTTAAATGAACATTTTAAAGGTCTCTCGTGCAAGTTTTGTCTAGGCAGGCATTCAAGATGTTCAGGTAAAATTTCTTGATATACTGGTTACGTTGTGTGAGCAAAACTGGGCCAATTTGAAGAGGCTAGAGGCCGGGCATCCTAATATTATTCTGGATAAGTATAGACGGGTGCGAGGTTATACATCATTGCAATTACGCTAATTGGTGTTTGTGTCCATAATAAAGGATAAAACATTTAGTACCCACCATGCTCAGGCAGGGACTTAATCACAAACGTGGAGTATATCATTAATTGGAGTGTGACCTACATACCTGCATGTAGGGGAGGAAAGGAAATTCGCTTTTGAAAGGGGAAAACATGCAAAAACAATCTTATGGAATACCGAAAATTGGATTGAGAAGGGAAAAAAAACAGAGTAGATCTGAATGTAACGTGGATTTGCGATATCAAAAACAATTTGACAATATGTCGCGAATATTTGTTGAAGTTTTAGCTAGTGCCCTCTCAATGTCTGGACGCACGCTATTCCACTGCCCTCTATTTCTTTCTTCTATGTCTTTATTTGTTGACATTCGATAGTGGTACCATGGACCCTCTAAGTAGGTCCATGGTGGTACACACCCTTCCCGTCCCTAGCTATTGATCCTAGTCACAGTAGTAATGTCTATATATTATATGTCATCATTTCATCTCACATCACGGCATCATCGATATGATTACGTCATGTTTTAATTAGTCTACCCCTTGTAGACGAGACTGAAATCGACCTTGGTGAACAAAGGCATTCATGATATCAGTTATAATAATCATGGAGCCAATCTGATATGAGGAATATACTACGAGAATATGAAACCTGGGGGTGTTTCACAAAGCTGTTCGTAAAGTTACGCATGACTTTACGAACGACTTGAATATGAATGCCAGATAGGATGCCTAAAGTTTTTTCCTGATGTGTGACTATATTTCCAATAACCTCAATTAAATTATGGCAAAAATATACTTTGCATTAAAAATGTTACTTATAATAAGAATGTTAATCTACATCTGCACAGTTCAACTTGAGTTGATGCAGTTAAAAATGATTGAGCATCCCATTTGGCTTTCATATTTCAGTCATTCGTAAAGTCATGCGTAACTTTACGAACAGCTTTATGAACCCCCCCCCCCTGCTTTCCCTCCCATTATGTGGGTGGGAACTGTTTGGAGCTCCATGAATTGACTTTGATCGCGTACGTGTACGTGATTTGCCCCAGGGTTCAATACTTGGTCCTTTACTTTTTTAAATTTATATTAATGATATAGTGAGTTCTTCTGATTTGTTACATTTTATATTATTTGCAGACGACACCAGCGTGTTCATGTCTCATAATAATCTCTGTACACTAGTTGATTCGTTCAATTCTGAATTAAATAAATTAAGTGATTGGTTAATAAACAACAAATTAGTTTTGAATGTTGCTAAAACTCAATATATTTTATTCACTAAACGACGTTTTGAAGATAATTTTGCAATCACTTTTAATGGTCATCAAATTAATCGTACTTCTTGTATTAAATTTTTAGGTGTTCATATCGATGAATCTTTAACATGGCATGAACATGTTGGTGTCGTATGCAATCGTGTTGCCAAATCTGTTGGTATTATTTACCGTTTGAGACATTTTCCAAGACATATTTTAGTTATGTTATATTATGCATTGACTTTCTCCCATCTCAATTATTGTAACCTTGCCTGGTCAAACAGTCATGATTACTTTAGTACTAAATTATTTGTTTTGCAGAAAAAAGCCATAAGAATAATTTCTAATTCGCCTTATAATGCTCATACCTTGCCAATCTTCTCCCAGTTAAATCTCCTAAACGTTTATGACATTAATAAATTGAATATTGCAATATTTATTTTTATGTGTTCTAGAGGCTTATTACCATCTCCAATTACATCAAAATTTGTTTTAAATTGTAACGTACATAATTATAGTACACGTAATGCTGTAGAATACCATCTGCCAAAAGTTAGAACTAATATTTCAAAGAATACTATTTTTTACAAAGGTCCCCATCTATGGCTCTCTATTCCTATCCATCTCAAGAATCATCCTTCCGTAAATAGTTTTAAACGTTCCTTTCGATTGTTTTTACTAAATTTGTACTCATCAACTTAAATATTATGTGATTTACGTATATATTTGTATATTTTTTTTTTCTTCTTTATTATGTCTTCCTTTTCCTATCTACTGTTTCCACCTGTTTTCTTTTTTTTCTTAATGTGCTGTCAATTATGTACTTTCTTTAGGGGTCAACGTTCAACAAGGCTAAATGCTCTTTTTTGTTGACCCTCATTCGACATAAATTTTCTTTCTGAACCTATTTCTGTTAATTTTATTGTATTCTTATTATCTGTTATGTTACCCTTCTACATGTATTTATGTATTTAAATTTAAATTTGTTCCTACTCTGTATGTATTGTATATATGTTTTTTATGAAGAATGGAATACAAATTGAATTGAATTGAATGTCACAACCTTTGGTCACAACCTTCTCTCTCAATACGCTATCAATGGTCTTATGTATCATATCCGCACAGCTGTGTGTAATGGTCTGAATTTGCAAGCGAGCGAAAAAAGAAGAAGATTTTTGAGGTCGCATCGCGAAAAAAACCCCCCAATCTTGATGTTTTTTTAGCACAATGTTATCATGAAAGACTAAACATACCTTAACATATTTATATCGGTTCTAGAACACCTACCCCCTGGACATCCACCCCCGGATAACCATCCACAGTCAACTACCCCCTAGGACAACTATCCCCTAGGACAACTATCCCTAGGGCAACCACCCTCTAGGACGACTACCCCGGGACAACTAACCCCCGGACAACTACCTCCAGAAAACTACCCCCTAGGACAACTACCCCCCGAACAACTAACCCCGGACAACTACCCCCAGACAACTACCCCCTACGACAACCATCCTCTAGGACAACTACCCCCGAACAACTATCCTAGGGGGTAGTTGTCCGGGGGTAGTTGTCCTAGGGGTAGTTGTCTGGGAGGTAATTGTCCGGGATGGTTGTCCTAGGGGGTAGTTGTCTGGGGGTAGTTGTCCGGGGGTAGTTGTCCCGGGGGATAGTCTTTCTAGAGGGTAGTTACCCTAGGGAGTAGTTGTCATATAGGGGTAGTTAACTGGGGGTGGTTAGCCGGGGGTGGATGTGCAGGGGGTAGGTGTCCGGATACGATTTATATCAACTACAAATAAGAGCGAGCGTAGTGAACGAGTTTTGGGGGAAATTTTTAAAAAAAAGTTGCTTTTAGTCGCTAGAAATTAGGAGCACATGTTATGGAGAAAGGAAAACGGACACGTGTCAAAATAAAAGGGGCGCTAATCAGACATGAAAAGGGGCATTTAAGAGAAAGAGGTGGGACTTTTTTTAAAAGAGGCATTTATTAGAGGGGAAGGGGGCACTTATTGCAAACGAAAATGGGAACTTGTCGAAGGAAAAAGGACATTTATCAGATTTGAATAAGGCAATTATCAGATGTAAAGGGGTGCTTATCAAAGGTGGTAAGGGGAACTTATAAGAATGTGGACCGGGCACCTATTGGAAAGAAAAGGGAACCTTTCCTATGTAAAAGGGGAACATTTGGGGTACTTGAAAGAGTGGGAGCTCTGTGCCCCTTGCCCCAGGAGCGCCACCTCTGCCGAGATCGATTGGTCTCGAGACTGGTCTCAAGAAGTGGGGTCTTGATCTTGTTCGTAATCTTGAACATTTTCTATTTTGTTCTCGAAGGTGTTGATCTTGAATTTGATCTCGAGCTCGTATGTCCTGAATTTGAACCCAACACTACTGAAGAACGGCTACCCAAGAATAAAAAATGTGATTAACTGACTACCCCTTAGGACAAGTGACCTCAGACAACTAAGCCTACACCGTCTTGTGAAAACGGTGCTTAAATGATTTTCTTTGTTAATACCTACTGGGGAAACTCTTCGAAAATTTAAAATGTGATGGGCCAAAAAGCTACCGACAGGAAAGCAAAATTGCCAATAATCCAAAATATATATCATTAAAAATGATGATACTGATGATATGGCCACGAATGTCTTTTTTAATTTGCCGACAAGAAGAGAAGGAGAAGGGCCTTTAATTCCAAACAAAATATTGCCAGCATCAAAAGAAAACAAAAATAATGCCGAATACAATTATGATTTGCCGAAACAGTGGATTTGCCGGGGGAAAATCCATTTTGATTCGGGAAGGGTTGGCTCCCGAAATTTTATTTCATGTCATGCCCATGTGCTTTTCCGTCCTTTTCCAACCCAATCGACTCCCTGCCAAATTCCATCGCGGGGGAAATGGCCATGGCACGGCAAAATGAGAAGGCCAAATTAGATCGGGCATATCTAATTCGGACAAAAATCAGCCCATTCAGGATTTCGATCAAATCTCTACAAGCACAATTTAATCGTAATAAAGATGAACCTTTTGAATGGGCATCCAAAAGTTGTCTCTTATTGAGAAGATTTCTATGGAAATTATGGCAGTCATGATTGAACGAAGTCAGGACTAACGAAAAGTAATGCGCGCCAAAATACGAGCGATGATCGTCTGCAGAGAAAAATGCGTATCTATATTGATTGAACGTAAGAGGGTTGTGATTATCTTCCGTTTGGATAATAGCGATTTAATAGGAAAAAATGGCTGTATGATCCTCGTGCCAGCGCACAAGCGGACGGATGTCAAATTGGAACCCCAAGCCCCCAGGGATCTTCTTTTCAGACTATTACGAGTTCCAAAATTGTTTTGAGCGGTTACCATTGTAAATGCTACAAAGGGATGTAGGTCTGATTGCCATGCGTCTTTCACAATAGAGGTCACCCACAACACAGACAACGAAACGTGATCTTGAACAAAACATCAATAATCTTGTCTTTACTGTGTAATTTGGTATCTTCAACATAAACATTTTATCTACTTTATATTAGCGTAATTCTAAGATTAGATTAACTCTTAGAAGTACCAAAAAAGAACCATTATTGGTACAGCCGTGTTCGTTTTAATCTATTAGTAAAGAGGCACAACACAGCTTATTTTGGGGCATGTTCAAAGTTCATTTTCTAAAATCCTTTTCTCAAACACAGTGGGGAAAATGTCGTAGATATCATTCTGGTAGCCATGGCAACTGCCTCACATGAAGTAGATCCACTAATGGATACAGAATCATAATCAAACAGAGACGGGTAAAGGTAAAACTTAAATGCTCTGTAAATGCTGGATAAAGATGAAGTAAATGATAACATCACGACGATGCAATTCTAATTTAGCAAAAAGCTCAACCGACGGAGGAATGAATACGAGAATAATTTGTTCTGGGATAGGACTCCTCAATGTCTGGTTCCATCTATCCCACTCAAGGATAAATTCGCTTCGATTGTGATGTATTAGGTATATGAATGGAGCTCACAACGGGAAGACGAGGATTTGTTGTTCTTGGCTTTTGAAAATATGAATGCCTGGCAGACTAAGAGTAAAACAAACAGCACAATACGGCTATGAATCGGGAGGGCTGACTTGTGTCTGAAACAAATATAAACCGGAGCGATTTTCCAGAGTAGAAGGATTGAACGTTTAACTCAGGTCGAGAAAAGAATGTGATAAACTTGCTTTTCAAAAGATTAAATTCGTGCATTCTACAGCGAATAAAACAAGTAAGCCGAGGAGATACCAAGACATTCACGCGGTGACCAGCACGAATCAACGAGCATTACTTCCATCATAATTAGACATAATGAGCTGTATCCTAAAGGGACCCCAATGTGGACAATGCAATAATGATATCTGTGAAAGTGTGATAAAACTGAGATTTCCCGGAGAGGAACAATTATTTGATTCCAGTTCTGCTTTTCTTATGAAGTAATCAACACGAATTCGGAGTTATCTTTTCAAGCGGTCTTGATCAAGATTTTCACCACAAACTTGTGATGGGTTACCTTGTTTCTATATCAAGGTGACAATATTCATTTTCTGTGTGGACTATCAATAAATGGATTCAAGATTGTTTATATCTGATTGAATTGTCGACGTGCATGGAGAACATCAGATTATAGAAAGGGAGATCACTAAAAAACCAAGAAAGCACTGGTAACAGCTTGATCTACTTCTTTTGGCGCTTCTCTCTTTGTATACACGAAAACATCTAATTAATGATGCTATATCAAAAAGGAAGAACTGGAGAGATTATTTTGCCAAACAAGCCAAATCCTTCCTGGTCCTAGCAGTCTTTTCCCCTTCATCCTAAGTCGAATTTCCTGTGCGTTTCAAAAAGTACTCTCGTCCAATACCAAGCAGGAAATGAGTGCGCTTATCTAAACGAATTTCTTTGGACAGAGAGTGAGTCGAAGAGCGTTTTTTATATTCTTTCTTCCAAATTCCCAGGGAAGTCTTTGTTTTTAAAGACCAACACCAATCCTCGACCAGCTATAGCTAAGGACATCCTTAAAGCCCAGTGACCCGAGGCCACCCGTGATTGGATAGAAATCCATCAATGAGCTCCGAGCTCGCGATCCAGGGAGAGGAATATGATTATCATACGTGAGCGTGCCTTTTTTAACTACGCCTAGATATGTGACGTCACATCACATTCATATCAGACATGATGAGATCCTAGTGAGTTCATCAGTGGATTATCATCGATGAGCGAGAGATGTTACCAGCTTAGCTTCGTATCATGAACTCTTCATTATTTTCTTGTCAGGAAAGGAAAATAAACACTGTCATTCTACAAGACAATACATTTTACATGACATGTTGTTATATTGTATTTGCTGGTGTGCATCGGAGTTGCCATGCTCTTTTCGCAAAACGATTTTAGAACTATAGGATCCCAGCTCTGCAGCTAATTGTTATTATTTTCTAGTTTCGTTTGCGTGAATCTTTTCTCAAGAAAGTTTGTCGGAAAACATTACAACTTTGTCATCGCATGAGATTAATAGAACTTATTGACCACATCCTGGCAAGCAGTATTACCTGAATAATACGCATATGTTATAACGACTAACAGGACAGTGACTAATTAAAAAGATGTTGTTTTAACTGGACATATGGCGGGAATTTCCTTGCAGAGGTGATATCGGTATCGACATTGCGATAATCGTGCAATGTTGTCTTCAATATAACACTTCTTCTCCCATTAACAATTTGTGAGTTTAAAGTGGTTTGAGACATATCACATAGTTTCGTAGCGTGAGCATGACTAATTTGTCTTCACAATAATCAACTTTGGATGGTTTTTCTTGAAGTGAACCCTTTCCCGAGAAGGTCCTAGCAACGCTTTTGGTTCTACGGCAACGATCGAGCGGCTTACTCGAAAATAAACAAGATCTCGAAGGAACTCGAGAATACGATCATCATCCTATTCACTGAGCGACTAACGAGAGTGATTCTGAGGTATCTGAACCTCGCTGTTTTGCTCACGAATAAACTATTATATCAGAATATTCATAGTTACTGCTGCTAAATTGATTTCTATTAATGACAGTGAGGAAAGAATTTATAGCATCGGTGATTCGAAATTTTAATAACTTCCAAACTTGGGGTCATAAACATAAACGTTTTTGGATATTTCACAACCATAAGTCGGCTCTATATCATCAACCTTCGTATGTCAAAGTACCACTTTGTCTTATTTAGGATTTGATCAGAGATTGGACAAAGTGATTAATGATCTTCGCGGCGGAGTATTAGTATTATGAGGTGATTCAACTACCAAGCTTAAGCAAATTTTGTAATCGGCAAGGTATAAGTACAAGCAAGCTAGCATTATCATCTCCTTGCGATTCGTCTGTGCTGATAAAGCGATAAAAACATTAACAAACCGGTTGGATATCTTCACTAATTGCTGTATTTTGTCTCTACTGTGGAACTCTGGAGAAGGCAGTTGGAAATAACACAAACTATCATATCATGACATTCAAGAACGCATTCAGGAACTGGCGAGATTTTATTTCAATTTTTGTTTAATTTTAAGTCGCTACGATTACAAGGGCCTGTTCTATTTTCTCTGTGGTGTTAATTAACAGTTAAAGTTACAATTCCTGAAAGGAATACGAGGAAACTAAGCGTATAATCTATTGATACACGAAATCTATATGTCGACCGAAGATCCCTTAAGTTTCAGAAAAGAGGGCCTTTTGCATAACGTTTTCACAATGTCTGACGGGGATATTTGTCCGCCGGGGGTGGGTATCTATGACTTTAGAAATTTTTCAAGCGAAGAGGCAGACACGTTTCTCTATCAGCCTGGTGAGACAGTCCTCATCACAATTGTCATGCCAATAATATGGGCCATCGGCGCCATCTCCAACACCGCCTTCATTTTCGTCGTCGCCCGTATTCGTCGTATGCGCACCGTCACCAACTACTACCTCCTCAATCTCGCCATCGCGGACATCATGTTTCTCTGTTTTGCAGTGGGAGATAAGGTCGGTCGTTATATCGCGTCCCCAATTTACAACGACCAATACGGCTTGAAGACGGTCGGATGCGTACTTCTGAACTACTTCGTGCAGCTCTCTTACTATGGCTCCATCTTCTTGGTGACGCTGGTAACCCTTGAGAAGTACTACGCAGTGTGTCGACCTATTCAGCACCGGCTAATCAGCGGACGGAAACGAACAATCTGGACCGTAGCGGCGGCATGGTTGCTAGCTACTGCCTTCGCGGCCAGCCTTATCCCAGGATGGGTCAACTGGACCCCGCTCTGCTTCTTGTGGCCAGATATTGAAAAGTACGACTCCGTACCAAATCTGTCCGGTTACTGTCTTCCACATTCTGACATTTTTCTGTCAATAGGCAACGGCCTCCAGACGATCCCGTTTTTCGTCGTCATGATTCTCAACTTCCTCATGTATGGGCTCATCATACGCGCCGTCAACACGCGCGTAGCGGTACGCGAAAATCAACTTGCGTCATCCGCTGTGCGTAGTATCCAGATGCGTAACCAAGTGGTGCGAATGCTCATCGTAAATGGCGTCATCTTCTTCGTTTGTCTGGCTCCGTACCAATGCTCTTCGTTCGCTATGATGATCACGGCAGCCACTGAGAACTACCTTCTCTCCGGCGATCAGGTGGAAAAGGTTATGTGGACCGGTCGGATCCTCTCTTACATCAACTCGGCTATCAACCCATTCGTCTATACCTTCGTCAACCCCAGGTACCGACACGCGTTCTTCGAAGCTTTCGCATTCTGTCCGTCGATAAAACGACATTTGGTGAAGAAGGCAAAGATGGCCGAGAATGGGACGAGTAATATCAGCATGGACCAGTCTGCAACCATGAAGCGATCAGAGACCCGCAAAGAGTCAATTGCGACAACCGATTCTCAGGTGTCCCAGATTTGCAGTACATCGGTTGTGGCAAACGATGTCGCCATTTGAATAAAAGTCAGAGACATCGAAACTTTTGTAGAACTTAGTGAACATAATAAACTTTGACATTGAAATGTGTCCTTATGTAACAGATTTAGAATAACATGAAAACATATCTATGTATTATACAAGAACATGTCAATCGTTGGGTCGAGCTGATTTATGCCTCCTTCTGATTTTAAACTAACTTGCAATTTGGAGAACTTGACAACTTGCAATTAATCGACGATAAGCGGGGCTGCCGCGAGACACCCTTCCTATTCCATCCGCCGGTCAAGGGAGGACTCCGCTTCCTGCATACTGATTTCTGGATAGGTATACACCATTGAACACTTTGAAAAATCACATTTTCAGCACAGAAACGATGAATTTCCTATCTCTTGTTACTTATAAATGTATTGTTGTGCGTTCAGTTTCGATATGATATATCTAATTTATGTTTCATTAATTTGTATACATTTTGATATCTTGGTATCATGTTAAATAATTTTGATTGAACTGAATTACATGATGACAGGCAGACATGATGCAGGAGGATCAAAGTGGGGAGGGCCTCTGACGACAAGGGTAAAATTTAATGTGCCATTGTCCGCAAATAAGGGGTAAAAAAAAAAAACAATAGCAAATATGACTGCAAAAAGTCAGTGAGAGAGCATTCTACTTCGTGTCTAGTAAATCTCATATCTGACAAAAATCTTTATGTGATTTTGGAGAAGAAAAAAGGTAAACACCCTCCCCATCAACAAAACAAATATTTGTTGTTATAATACTTGGCTTGAGAACTGACTATTCCATTGTCAGTTCTATGACTTTTCAATTGTATGGAGTAGTGCAATAATTGAGAACAAGAACATTTACTTTTGCTATTATACATGTACTTAGATCTTGGTTCGATTGCTTCGTTTTAGATTTGGGGTAGAGGAGGAACAGTGTCATATTGCAAAAGGAAGTAACGTACTTGAACACTGTTTGAGTTAATATACAGCACTTGTCGCGACAGATTGACGGTTGAGAAATGAATGTCAAAATAATTATTGAAGCGATATTGTTTTATACATTTGTCACTGCTTCTAGTTTGAAGCAAATTGAATTGCAATGCTCATCAAATTTGAAGCTTAGACAAACTTGGCGGCCTGCATAATTCCGTTTGGTTTTTTAGGTTGAAAAGCCTTGTTCAGTCTTTCAAAATAGATATGAAAATGGTTAAATTGAGCATGTTTATCTTAACATTGATGTACGCAGTGTTTATGGGAATTTGCGATACAAAATTATAAACCAAACCAAACCCACATAAATGATTTTTGAGAGATATATAATTTACTTCGTTTCCCGTTTCCTCTTGATGTAAAGAACAGTTTGATGAACTCGTATTATATATCCACAACATATTAAATATTACATTTAACATGATTCTAATATAATATTTGCTTGCCAATGTAAACCTACTCATATTTCTGTTGCATTGGATGGGCGAGATAGTGTCTCAAATTACCATGTTTATTTTGAGGCATACACACATTTCTTACTTGATTCTTGGAATCGACTTAAGTATACTCTTCTTTTCAATCATTTCTGTTTTTAGGAGTACACAACAATTGATATTCTTTATACCTTTTTAGTTTCGGAGATATATTTCTTCCTTATTCCAAAGCATATTTTAATTATAGCAAACAGCGAACACTTGATGAGAATTACTTCCTTGTACGCGTTTGTTATTGATGTATTGAATTTAAATCTTATTTCACTCCAACTCCACACGCCATCCCGAGGGGTGAATTAGTACATAGAACCTCATGGTAAATAAATCACACACTCCAAAATAAGTTGGGTTCAATTTTACCAAATATTGGATTGTAATGAGATATGTATGTTTGTTGGTTAAAATTTAATAATATTGGATGAAATATACCCGCAAAATTGGGTAGAACCGACCCAACATTGAGTTTAGTAAAGATTTGCCCAATAATCATGCATGTTCCTTTTTTTTACTCAATATGAGGTAAATTTTACCATTTGTTTATAGTGCAAGAAGTTTTATTCTGAATAACTGATTTATTAGTTTTCTTGGTTTGATTTTATCCGCAAAGTATATATCCATTTAAACATGGCATGTATAACAGAGAAACGAAAAAATTGCTTACTTTTTTGTATAACTTAACCCATGACAGTTGGCAATTAGCTTATTTCCAAGGGGTCCTAAAGTGATACTCTGGCTTTTGTATTTTACGCCCCCAACAAAAAAGTGTCGATACTTACAAAGATGCTGCATAAGAAAATTGCGTGATAGCAAAATAGAGGATATCATCCCACTTCCACTAGCTAAACACCCCAAAACATAGATGTATAAACTTGCTATGGGCGGTGCACAAAATTGAGTTTTCCGGTTTTATTCGCAGAAAGAAAGAAATTGGCGGGCAGCGGAAAAAGATTGGTGTAACTTCGAATGACCCCAACGACTGACTTAAGAGGAAGTGGAAATGCCTTGAAATTCATTTAAAACGTGAAAGTACTATATAACATCCGTTTCAGTCTATCTTTGTTTTATTTATATATATGATATTATGCCATTTTCTTAATATCTTGATGACCGTTTATCTTTAAAGCGCATCAATGATTTCTGTAAATATTTCTTTGAAGTATATATATCAAAGTCGTTGTGTCTCGTTCATTTTGCTGTAGCATATTATGCTTTTGTCATTAGGACTCTCGGTATTGCATAATTCTATGTGTATAATACAATTTCCTGCAGAGTTATTTGTATTCTTTGAAATGAAAAAGCACATTTCAATAATAATCTTAGATGTCAGACACTGTTTGCTAGATAATAGTGCCCTTTAACCCGCTTGATAGCTTCTCGGCCATTTGGCTATGATCCTGTTTAGTATGATATCTTAAAATGTTTGTTTCTAATATATATACTATACATATATGTATATATGAATATCATAATCATTACTTGACTATGATATTCATATATATATATATATATATATAAGGGCGAACATTTTATAACACTTTCTTCGTGTACGGAGCATCATTATTTGTTGTATTTTTGTGTATTTTCTCGAACACCGAGTAGAAATCTAGAATTTCTTATATATATATATATATATATATATATATATATACAGTTAACAACTTATGGGGCGTTGCAAGAAAGTTGCGATTGATTGCAAGTTGCAAAATTTGCAACTGATACACTGTATTTGCAATCGATCGCAACTCAACTTTCTTGCAACGCCCCACTATAGTCTCCTAAATTTCCTAGGATTTTGTTAGGATTAAAGTTTTCAAATTTTAAATTAAATTTAAATTAAGTTAACTAGATCTAGCTTTTACCCCTCTCTCTCTCTCTTACTAATGGGGCGTTGCAAGAAAGTTGAGTTGCGATCAATTGCAAATTTGCAATTAATCGCAAGACTTACGCTTGATTTGGAGGATTTGCGATTGATTGCAACTTTCTTGCAACGCCCCATAAGTTATTCATACTCTTTGTCAATTTGATACTTTTTGTGTTTTTCACAACTCAAGTATGAAAGTTGGACTGGTTAATTTAGGGCCTTTGTTGAATACTAATAATATTGAGGAAATACATGTAAATCAATTTTTAGATAATATGGCAATACACAATAAGGTGATTAGACTGTGTTACAATGCTTTATACCATACCATTTCTGTGCATGCTCTTTTATTGTCTGTAAGTTACAATAAATACACTGGATTGGACTCCATTGAAAACTGACTGAATAGATTGTGAATTTGAATGTTGCGAACGATTCGAAGAGCAAATTTAGATGTATAAATTTGCAATTGGTACATCATATCACAATCACTCTTAAAGATTCGGGTGAAATTTTTACCATGTTGGGTAAAATAAAAACACGAACATACATGGATTTAAAGTAAAATCTAACCCACTATCGGCTCAAATATACCCACTATTATATGGTAAAATGTCCCCAATGTTGTGTAAACTTTTACCCAACGTGATTACAATTTTACCCAACCTGTTTTTAGAGGCTACGTATATATAAATGGTAATTATTCAGGAAAGATATACAGCACAAACAGTAAAATTTTTAAGTAATGATTATTAATTCTAAAAGTAATCTTTGGTTATGGTGTGGGATAAGCATTCTGATAGGAATTTACTCATACCTCAGTCACACCGCCAAAATGACTCCACACCGATCCCAAACTGACAGATTCTGGGCAATTAGGGGGGTAATGTAAAACTCTGATCGGTCTGTTTTTTGTATGTTGTCGATTTCGTTGGTGCATGTGACTGAGGTATCAAAGTTATTCAAGTCATGGTATATCAAGCAATTTGGTTAAAGAAAAAAAGGATAAAAATCATAATAGAAAAAATTAGTTCAAAAAACATACACTGAAAAGAAGAAACACTGTCAACGCAATCACAAAGACTAAAAAATGAACTTAACCACCAGACTACTGAATTATATTATATCACATGGGTACAGAACCCACCCGGTTCCAGTCGGCAATGGGTTAATTAATATACCCGTTGTATATTAGAAATCATGATTATGTAATCGGTCATTATTATGTTTGCACATTTCAATTGGTGACGCGCAAGATTAATGAAATTGCCTTGAGTTGATTTTTCGAAGGTTTTTGTGACTGTGTTTGCAATAATTTGGCTGTCTTTGACTTTAACAAATTAACACTTGGTGCAAATCACACATACACTGGAAATAAAATGCACTGAAGCACATTGGCATGGTGGGGATGCTTTTGTGTTCATGAGTAGGCCTGCCGGCTTGGCATCCTTCTCTTTCTTTGCCTGTAACACCGCTATTTTACATTAACCAGCATTTTTTTTTTTTTAGTTGATTTTTGATTTGATTTGATTTGATTTCTCCTTTTTTCCAAATACAATAACTGAACGACAATGAATATATAAACGTAAGGTATTATACTAATACGCAAACAATGATAACTTCATGTCAAAATGCGATTTACATATGTACATATAATAACGAACTTAATATTCCTATAATATAGTATTATGAATTTAAAGTATTATCACAATTATCTGTTGAAAAGTGCAGAAGACCGCCATTTGCTTGATAAATATAATTCAATTATAATCTTAATGATGATGATGATGATGATAATAATGATAATAATAATGATATTAATAATAAAATATAATTAAAATTATACTTGTATACACCGCTATTTAACATTATCCAGTATATTTGCTTGCTAAATGTAATTTATTTCTAATCTAAATAATCATCATAATAATAATAATCATTGATATTAATAATAATATTTAATATACAATTAAACTTATACTTTTATAGCGGATTATAGTGGAAAGTTTCTATTATACGCTTTACAATTACGATAATAAAGAAAGAAAGAAATCTTTAACCTTGAATCTTAATCTTGAAAATTCAGTTATACTAGTAACATTAGGGGTTCGGCTATTAAACTAGGGTAATATTGTCAAAGCGCCATGAGCGTCACTGCGCGGAGGATATGAGCAGCCATTGTTGTTATTATTATCATATTGTCATTATTATTATTATTATTATTATCATCATCATCATCATTTCTGTCGTATGCTATGAGAAATTAATTTTTCTTCATAATCAGAACTGAAGATTGCCTTTATTACGGGTAAAGATGAGTCCCTTACTCCGTTCCTTTTTCTTCATTATTATATCTGATATCTGACCAAATTCTGTTTTTAATACCCGTTGCACGCGAGGCGTCATTTTGAATAAAGTTATTACTTTGCGCTAATCGAGCCTGGCAGTGATCCGACATTTGCTCCGGTAACAATTGTTCCGGGCTTTAGGGTTCGGGTTGCAGTTGGGTTTTAGGTTAGTTTAGGGTTAGTGTTAAGAGCATTGTTGGATTGAAGGTTGAAATTATGAATTCAGTTAGCTCAGCAAGAAATTACCGCGGAGCAATTGTCGCAGGAGCTTGTGTCGCATAAACCCCGTACAACCTCACACGCTGGTTTAAGTCTCTGACGCAGTCCTACGTCAGGCAAGTTAGTGACGCATCGTGTGCAATGGGCATAACAGTCTCAAAGTCTACAAACAAATTTTAATTTGGGGCAACTAAACTGATGTAACGGACATATTCAAAACAACAAAATCAAAATGGTGCAACCAAATATTTTAGGCAGTTTCGAACCCTGTATATATGCATATTAAGTTGATGGTAAATCAAATTAAATTGATATAAACTGATACATGATTGTACTACATACATGCATACATATTACATCATAGCAACTTACATTCACAAATGAATGTGTGACTTCGAATTGCAAAACTTTATTTTGTGATTTAAAAGAAGAAAAAATATTCACCTTGACGATGAATACTGAGCAAAACGCAATTTTATAGTGAAGGTTAGAAACAATATTAAAACATATAAACTTAAATCAAAGGCTGGTCCACAAACTATTAACCAATGAATTAGAAAAAGAAAGATCATATTGTTCATTCTAATTTCTCACCATTGGCAATTCTACCAACAAGACAGTATTTAAAATCTCATTTATTAAAAATACAAAAAAAAGGGGGGGGGGGTGGTCTTTTAAACTACATTCAATTTACCAGCCGGTTATTAATAGATACATGTGTGTATCTTGAAAGGAATGTATAGGCCTGAAATCAGATCACAAGTCAGTTTTGAATCGAAGTTATATACAACAACACATATTATTGTTTCTCGGAATACGTTCTTCTAGCATATTATGTTATCGTGATAAGTTAATATAACTTGTATGAATAGATGTAATTCGTTCTAAATAACCACATAGACATAATAGCATACATATATTTATATACAGAGAGAAATAATATAAGGTAAAGAAAGAAATTACAGGGAGCGGGAGAGAGAGAGAGAGAGAGAAGGGTGAGGGAATGGGAGAGAGAGAGAGAGAGAGAGAGGAGGGTGAAGTGACAAAGCTAAAAGCAGAGTCGTTTTATACCGGCTTGGGGCAAAGGAATTGGCCCTCGTGAAGTTGGCATAACTTTAGCTCAATTTCAAAAACTAAAATACAACTAATGAAAGACCAACGCTTTGCCATAGATTTGAAAGGAAATTACAAGATTTAAGCGTTTTGGCCTATAAGACGGCAGAATAAGAGGATAAGTAAATATATTAGTCATTTTGTATGTACATTAATGAACAGTCGTTTCGGTAGAAACGCGAAGCCACCGCGCAAGATACACAAAGGAGCCGACTATCATGACTGACTGCTTTGATGCTATTTCGCAAAATGACTCCAGGGGCGTCATTGGACCATTTGAATGGAGAGAGACAGACAGACAGACAAACAGACAGAGAGGGGTGGGTGTCAGACCATTATTTGCTGACAAGTTTGCTGAAGAATTTCCAACAAAAGGTCCTCAGATGTTCAGTTCTGCTGTAAAAGATTCCCCTCCCCCTTTCTTCCTCTTCTTCTTCTTTTTTTTAATAACAAAAATGTCATTAATGAATCTATGACGTTTGCCAAAAAAATTACAGATGTGCCGATAGAAAATGTAAGAAAGGGCATTAGGCTTATAACCCCATTCTTCCACCGTATACGATGTGAGATGTCTCGGCATGCTTAGAAAGTAGGATCTCACGTTGTAAGGACAGCGAAAAATTACTAAAATGAAACATTAGATTATTAAGGTCCGTATCGCGATTTAACCTCATCGTGCACTGACCAGAGGAAGTCTCCTTATTTTTTCCGGGCAGGGGGGATACTACATTACACCGCATTTGGAAGTTCGTCCCGTTTCTAGCTTCATAATGAGCCGATGAAACTAAACAGACCGTAAATTGTCTTTTGAGTAAACCCAGTCAAGTTAAGACAAAAACTATGTGTAACCACGCCACTTACGTTTGAAGCTGATCAACACTATGACGTCAGATAAAAATCATATAGATCATGCCTCCATTAAATCAATATCACCTAAATTATTGAATCTAATTTCCCTAAATCATGACTTTTATATGTAACTTATTATCATGTAAAGGCAGGTTGATGTAGCACATAACTGTTATTGACCACTAATTTCATACAGTAATCACTCTTATAAGAGTTAATGACCTCACCCAATAAATGCTGCATTATTTAAGATTTAAATGCTATACAGCATGAGCTCACGAAGGTCTCGTATAAATATTTTGTCTATTGTTGAGGAAGTACATGTTACAGAACAACATGAGCGTTCCCTATGTTATTTGTTAACATTTTCTTTTTGTTTACAGTGTTATTTCATGTGTATTTGTACTGAATACTGCCTCGCCCTAATCTGACCGCTGATGTATCAAATATAAATCGATTACCACTGCAATAGGAACCCTTTTGATAATAATAATTATTTTAAAAATAAAAAATAATATTAATAATAATAATAGGTAAATGCTTTATCTTCTGTCATTAATCTTTTATACATCTGCCGACCCATCCCCAATTTGTTATGTTATTAATATTTTTATAATTATTAATGTTTTAGGTGTGTCTCATTTGGCCATTATTGGACGTGTGCAAAGGAGCTGCGTAAAGGACCCAGCCGCACATCTGCATGTACAGTACTTGCTTTTGTCAAAAGGGTTGTCCACCACATGCACAATGATATAGGGATGTTGTTCCCATATAGTGGACAGACCGATGTGGACAGACCGGCGCTCGCGGTGTATCTTGCGCGGCAACTCTGAGTGCCCGTATTATATAAGCAAGTTTTATGCACCGTCGTTTAAAATGGGCCTGAGTTTTCAGCTTCAGCCTCTTTGGATAATGTCACTTAGGGAGGCCATGTTCTTTGCGTCCATTTTTTAAAGATGATACGCCCTGGTCCTGGTTTGACGCAAACTCCGAAATCTGCAAGTTGGTTGACTATCGGGTAGATACGGACAGTGTCCAGGTATACGTTCATCTTTCAAGAATGGATCCATGAACCTGGCCATTGAAATACCTTACCAAACCGACAGTTAGATCAGGGAGTTGGGATTGCCCAACTCCCCGGTTAGATCATATCAATACTCGTCCTCCTGAGTGTCGCGTCAAAGTTCGGCAATACGTCTCCCCTAGGCACGGCGAACCAACCCTTGACAGGTTCACGCCCTCTCGCAAACCCGACCGTCGCATCGCCACTTTTGACGATCCCTCTTTTCATGAGAAAATGACACGTGACGTACGTAGTCACGAAGGACACAAGGCAGCTGGCTGCTATGATGCCAATGACCATCAGGACTTCGCTCGCGGTCACCGAGCGCCGTTTTGATGTCGATGGCGACGGTTGACGAAGCCCGGTCGAAGCCCAAGGCACAGTTGATGTCGGCGCAGACGATGATATCACAGGCGGAAGTGAATCCAACTTTAGGCGGGAAATCACTCCTGTCGCCTCCGGAACTGATAGTGTTGTCATGAGTAAGTTGACCTTCCTCATGCTATCGACCACCGCGGGGGAATGACGTTCTTCAGGATTCGAAAAATCAGTCGTCATGTGATCCGTCGATAATTCGCCCGGCTTTGCCAAATTCGGTAAAAGTAAATCTAATAAATTGGAGCGATATATCAAATTAAAAATATTTCGATGATTTGAGATAAATATGTCATGATTCATTAAATACTTTCTGAATTAGAAAAAAAAAGAATAATACATTTGAAAGGCAAAGGTAAAGGGTGTTTCATATCAATTTAGAGTTTAGATGAATCATCGTATCAATCTCTTGATTGGGGGTGGGCGAAACGAATGTGCTGATAAATTTAACATTAATGTTTGGCTCATATTTTCCAATACAACACTGTAACGGCAGACTCTTAGGCCTCTTAAGCAGACTCTAAAACATCTAAACACTACAGGATTGGGAGGGCACAAGGAAGGATCATGATGTGCACGCTCGGCCTGCGTGCCCTTTTTAGTTGCCCAGATTGTGTACAGATTATGTAAGAACGGTGACCATGTAGAATGTGATAGGCCTATTTCATTATTTATCTCGCATGATTCATATGTAATGTGTACTATTTAATACCTGTCATCTCATTTTCAGTGTGGTTGTTGTCTAGTAACGGGTAGGTATCAACCCTCCTGGCTCTCAAGATCGAGCCTTCTCGGCATTGGTATTTTCCGCTTCCCTCTTGCTGTGTACATTCATACACCCTGTCGTCGTCCAGTTCGGGGCACAAGGAGCAGCGCTTGCATCGGTGCGGTGTCGGGTCAAAATAGTAGCCTAATATGGGAAACGAAAAATAAAGAAATAAGCTCATGAATCGAAATAAGTTCATAAATTAGCATAAGACGCAGTCAATCAAAATGAATATTGGCTTAGTTCTATGATACATGCTCAGGCGACAATTCCTCCGCTGTCAAATTCCTATACGCTTTTAAACGAATTCCTATTGCAACCCAGGACCGAATACTTTACCTAACCCTAACCAGGGGCGGATCCAGCCGGCGGCAAGGGAGGGGGCCAAAAAAGGGGCTCACTTCGTGCCAAAATTTTAAAAAAAAACGTGCCGGCCTATTTTCCGCTCAGTGGGGGGAGTAGTGGGCAATTTTTTTGTTTTTGTTGTTGCTCAACTGGGGAAATTGCTATTTTTCAACCACCACCCCTTGAGCGCCGGGGAGGGGCCCATCTTCTTCTTTTTTTTACAAAAAGGGTGTTTTTACCTGTTTTTTTTTTTAGGGGAGGGGGCCCAGGCCCAGGCCCCCGCCCCCCTCCCCCCTGGATCCGCCACTGACCCTAACCCTCTCCCTATACGTTTTAATAATCCATGGAGCAAGATTCGCCGTAGCAAATGTAGGATCACCATCGATGGTTTCAAACAGTTTATATTTCGTGTTTGAAATTATTTGAAGAGGAAATAAAAGGGGAAACAGTTAATTTCGAATGATAGGTAGACTGTGTGTCGTAATAACTCGTTATAGTACAATGGAAGAGCGCCATCTCTTTTTTCACAGTTCAGTTGAAACCATAAAATCAGTCATACTAGTTCAAAACTATAGGACTACGTCTTAACCGAAATCAAGAAAACAATTTCGAATCACACAAATTATAACATTTTAAAAATTGATTTGATATAGTTTATTGTTTTAAACATTCAAAATAGCAGCCATAGGGCTGAAACAAATTGAACTTACAACTTCAGAGAAGAAAAAAAAAAGTCCATTAAAAGTTTATTCAGTAAATTACAAAATAATACAAATAGAAATAACTTTGATATATAACATAAACAGGGAAATAAAAAAGAAAATAAACAAGGAAATAAAACGGACAGACTAGATAAAGTAGCTATAAAAGGAATGAGAAAAAGAGTAAGATGGAGAAATTGAAATAAATTTACGTAGAATAATTGCACATGGATTACTACAAAAGCATTAGGATTAACATTGGAACTACAGCCAGGTATTCAAATTCAGACATTGCTTTTATATGTAATATATATATATATATATATATATATATTGAGATGTATTTATATATATATATTGAGATGTATTTATAATTATATGAATTGAGATTTATGGTAGGTTACAGGAAACTTCACCCTAGGAAATAACTTTAGTTATACTGATAGATTTGCTGTTTTCTTGCCCATTAATCTACAAGTTTCCCCACCAAAGTATATGAGATAGGTACAATTGCATAAAAGGTGGATGCTTCTATCCCAGGTGTGTGTGGTGATGAAGTATTTCATTCACCTGCGATAATCCTTTGTACTACAATTGCTTGAATGCAAATTCCATAAAGAAGTTGGTGCTCTTCTGGGGTGAAGGTTTCGCATAAATGGAATAGATTTGTCAACTGTTTATTTTAGTATTTTCTAAATGAATGAGTTTTCCCCTGTTATATATTTTTTCGCCAGATATAATTATTTACTTTTCAGCTATGACTTTCCCTCCTTGAAAAAGAAAGGTTTTGCTACTGAATATTGAAAAAATCCCAACTAAAGCTTGGTGCATGATGCATGTACAGGTTCGCCTGGTACGTCACATTATCAAGAAAATGGCTGCGCCCATATCATGCTAAAAGGCATTACATCATGCCAAGAATTTCTTCATCTACAGTATATATCTCTTGTACACTTTCTTAAGGAATAATTTACATCAAAAGGCAGGTATACGTCTAATTTTCAGCATACCTACACTTATTCTTTGGGGTGAGGTTTCTTTTAATATCAATAATGATTTGAAAGTAAAATAACATGAAATCCTGGATGCCAACATACTGTAACATTGCTTTTTCAGTTTAAAGAGAAGGTTCATTGATTTTAAAAACTAACTTTATTGTCATTATTGCAAAGGTGAAACTTGATTGGACAAGGTTATCAAAATTCAATGCTTGGAAACATTCAAAGTTATGATTATTATCAATTACAAAACGCTTAAATACAGCCCCGGCATAGCACCTGAAAAGCTCTCCGATCGCTGCTGAGATGTGTCACGTCACATGTTGAACATGATTTGCACAAGTAGACGATGTCCCATGACATCACACACATTTTCAGTGCCTGTTTTATGATCTTCTATTCAGTTATTTCTCTTACTTCACTTACCGTCAGGCTAAATGTTTAATCTATTGCGTCACTCTAAACCCCGCGCATGGTATTTTGATGACAAATGCAAGGATAAAAATATAAAGGAATCCTTCGCTTGTAAACAAAATAAGACGCCATTGTATTTTCAGCTGCATAAACCGCGGTATGTTCGGAGTTTCAAGAGGGAACAAGTGCTATCCATGCTATCATTCCGGAGGGTTTTGAATTTGAAAGTGTGTGTTTCTTTGATTGTTCATTAACCCCTGTCCTGTGTATTTACAACAACAACAAATTAGTTATCAGAATCGGTTTCATATCCCTTTTTTAATGGTGTAAAATTCCATCACATTTACATACACGAAACTCAATATAATTTGAGAAATAATAGCATTGCAATTATGTTCATTCTTTATGGGATGTCGTCTGCTTGGGCAGGATTGGTTCATATTATGACGGCATTAACACATCGTTATTTTTCTGGCGAATATCTCGCATATCCCAGATGCTATGGAGGTGGTTTTATTTGTATTTTTATAAATCACCCGATATGTAGTTGACCTAAAACTTGTACGATGGCCATCTGTTAGCTTACCAGTTTCTAGTGATACGTTATTTGCCATATTTGTGATTTTCTTTGAACAGGCACTTTAAATAACAGTGTAAGGGTAAGAGAAAATGAAATTTTGTCGGCAAAGACAGGAAGTTAATCTTCTTACCTGTAAGGCATTTGGTCCTACACAAAGTGTCTTTCTTGGAAGTACAAGCATCACTGAGCTGATATCTGCTACAGACTGTACAGGGCTTACAAACCGATAGAGAGGTCCGTCTATCGGAATAGGTGTCTTCATAGTTGCAATGAAAAACAAAAAATGATAATGATAATAATAATAATAATAATAATAATAATAATAATAATAATAATAATAATAATAATAATAATAATAATAATAATAATAATAATAATGATGATAATAATAATAAGAATATTAATAATAATATTAATAATAATAATAATAATAATAATAATAATAATAATAATAATAATAATAATAATAATAATAATAATAATAATAATAATAATAATAATAATAATAATAATAATAATAATAATTATAATGATCCCATTTGTAACACGACCCCAAAACAAGATACGTGAATTGTTTTAACACCCATTTTCCCCCATTATCAAGGATGCTAATTTTGGATGAAACCCCCTTTTCTGGGGGCGTTACGATCGCATATAAGTTCTAAAAATCAGCTTAAGTCACTTTTAACAGCTTTGTTCTATCTCCTACTGATATACAATATAATGATGTATTACGTACATTGTTATGAGATATGCAATAGGGTATTGAAATTGCCTCTGAATTGATTTATCGAAAGTCTTTGTGAACAAGTTTTTATTTTCAAGGGGTATCAAAAGCAAATGTGTCGACCATAGGCCCACAATAAATCAACATGTTAATATGCCAACAATTCTCCAACTATCCATGGGGGGTCGTCCCATTGCCCATACTTCAGCTACACCAATACATGGGTGGGGATAAGATACACCAAGCTGTATGCTTACTGGTAGGGCATGGAGCACACATGGCATCATGAGTAGCATTGCAGCTCTTGATCTGGTAATGACCCGGTGGACATCTTGAACAAGGCATGCAGGGATACACACTGTTTGTACTCAGTGCTTCGGCGTAGTATCCTGGCTCACACATGGCTACATCCTAACAAATATAATGATAATAGAAAAAAGTTAATAATATACGTAACAACAACAACAAACAACAATGATAATAATAATAATACAAATAATGATAATAATAATGATATGATAATAATAATAATAATAATAATAATAATAATAATAATAATAATAATAACAATATTGATAAGAAGAAGATCGAAGAAAAAGAAGAAGCAGAAGAAGAAGAAGAAGAAGAAGAAGAAGAAGAAGAAGAAAAAGAAGAAGAAGAAGAAGAAGAAGAAGAAGAAGAAGAAGAAAAAGATGAAGAAGAAGGAAAAGAAGAAGAAGAAAAAGAAGAAGAAGCAGAAGAAGAAAAAGAAGAAGCAGAAGAAGAAGAAGATGAAGAAGAAGCAGAAGAAGAAGAAGAAGAAAAAGATGAAGAAGGAAAAGAAGAAGAAGAAAAAGAAGAAGAAGAAGAAGAAGAAGAAGAAGAAGAAGAAGAAGAAGAAGAAGAAGAAGAAGAAGAAGAAGAAGATGAAGAAGAAGAAAAAGAAGAAGAAGAAGAAGAAGAAGAAGAAGATGAATAAGAAGAAGAAGAAGAAGAAGAAGAAGAAGAAGGAAAAGAAGAAGAACACTATGTCTTGTTTACCCAGGGTACCCTCATCAGTATTTATACTGCTCTCCCTGAGGGCGCCCTGCAATCATATCACTTTCCCGACTTTACCGAGCTACGATTATCAGGTGCTAAAGCATTCAATCAATTTCTTTATGCCAGGTATACTTCAACTGTGTGGAGAGGCAATTGTAGGTTGATATCTTAAAGACTCGAACCGCAAAACGTGTGATCCACAGTCCGGTGATATATCCACTAGACCACGATACCTCTCCACCTCTAAATTTCTATTGTCGTCTGTTGAGAGTCTCTAATAATACCAAGAGATAATTATGAGTGTCATTTTGCTGGGCTCTAAACTGGCAATAATTATGATTAGTCAGAAGGGGACAAACACTGGGTGAAAATCGTAGTGTTTTGTTCAGTGTTTTAGCTGCCAGTATAGTACTTTCTGGTACAAACGTGTTTATTACAGTCGGCTACTAGCACAGTGGGAGTATCCAGAGTAGGAATGAGAGAGAGGGGGAGAGAGAGGGTCTGCTGTTCTTTAGGCCCACCCCCTCCCCCTGGGGTTTCTGGATACAACACTGCCACTGAAGCAAAGTATGGAAAAGTAACAATAAAACAATAAAAACACGAAATAACAGAATTAGCATTGACATAAAGTTATGCGCTGATAGTCTTACGACACACTTTTTTTGTCACGAGGTCGAAAACAGCTTTGTCTGACAAATTGCCAAAAATTCCATCATGCTGAGAAGACGGCTCATAAAAAATGGCAGAAAAGAGATACTAGTCATAGACCGAAGGTGCGCGAGGTCAAAACTTGAAGGGTGTGTGAGACCATTGATTTAAGTAAAGATCTATATGTAACCATTCGAAAAAAATAGTCACTAAATAGTCATAAAATTCATCGTGTTGAACCCCCCATACCAGCAACGAATAATATATCCATTTAAAGGGCAAGTCCACTCCAAAAATAACTTACTTTTAATAGAAGCAAAAGAATCAGACAAACCAATCAGAAAAGTTTGGGCAAAATCGGATAACTAATAAGAAAGTAATGAATGTTTAATGACATGAAAAACTTTGAAAATCACAAGACAAATTGGCAACTCACTGATGAGTCTGTGACGTCATTGCCTCACTATCCACTACAGTAATTGTTTTCTTTATATTGACGATATAAATTTCCAAATTTCCCCCTACAAATCTTATTTCCTCACACCAGGAATTTGTATTGATAGTAATATGTTTTTGTGTGGATGCACTAATATAGAGTAATTAAATCATGAAAAATGTGAATTTTGATAAACTATTTATATAAAAATCAATGATTATGAATATACAATATTCAGAAAATAGTAACAATTCTTCAAAGTTCATACAAGATTTTATGAAATGTCATGCACGCAATATAATGATACAAAAGGGAAATTATTGGGATAAAAACATATAAAGCAATAGTGAGGCCATGACGTCACAAACTGATAACCAAATTGGCAATTTGTGTAGTGATTTTCTAAGTTCCATAGTTTTTCATACTCTAAAAAAAAATCATAACTTCCTTTTTAGTTATCCGATTTTACTCAAATTCGTTTTGCTCTGTTTCTCTTGTTTTTCTGCATCTATTAAAAGCAAATTATTTTTGGAGTTGACTTGGCCTTTAAATATCATTGTATTATGGGCCTTTCCGCAGTCTTGTAACGACCCGTCACTTCATTTTAAGCACAATAGATTCCACTGAAAACTCCACATTAGAGCCTAACTACCTTATTCTTGTCAAAGATTACGTTTCGATGATAGATCAATGGAAAGGTTTCATTTTAATACGCATTTAGATAATTATAGGTCTAGGCCTACATAAGTAAATGATTTCGGACAGAAACAGAAACGTACAATAATTATTTTGGTTACATATTCCAAGAAATTAAGTTGCGGGAATATGAGGGAGAGGAAATTAGTTCTATTAATATGAAACTTTTGAAAGTAAGAGATTTATCTGTAATTGTTGCCATTAATTAAATCACTTGATTCTTTGTTTCATTTCATATCAGTATTAATTGACCGTAAAATAATTTAAGTTTGAAATTAATCACACTCTTACTTGGCATTTGAAGTGCAGTGTCAATGAGAAAGTAAGCCCCGTCGCTCCTTGTTTTCTAATATTATTTTTATGGGAACATCCTATACACAGTCATGTCGTTGGAGGGCCAAGCGTAAACTATTATACCGAAAATCCATCAAACAAACAACTTTTATAATCACGATCCAAGGTCGTTTATAATTACAAATGGAACATTATTTGTACTCTTCTCGTATATCAAAGTGTATGCCCAACGACAATCTAATTGATTCTTCTATCATAGTTAGTAAGGAAATGGACCTAAAACATTCGATGTCGGGAATACCCCCAAAATATTCGACGTAATCAGAAAATACAATCAATATTTATTGTGACGTATTAAGGAAACGTTAGTCAATTGATTTTACCCTTTGTTCATCCTCTCTCGTCAGGCCTATGTCTACATGTATGTTTGGTCCTCCTATATAATATAGTGGACCTATGTCCTGTTGGTCCAATGAGACCTAATCCTGACCCTATGACCCCTCCCCTAAGTTTTATCCCTAACAGTAAAATCGAAACAGGCACAGGGCCAATACGAGAGATAGATAGAGAGAGGGAGAGAGAGAGAGGAGAGAGAGAGGAAGAAAGAGGGTGAGAGAGAAAGTGTGTGTGTGTGTGAGAGAGAGAGAGAGAGAGAGAGAGATGGGGGGAGAGAGAGAAAAAAAAACTAAATCTAGTAACCATTCAGTCGAGTAGGTCCAATGTTATTGCAATGTAAAGCTATTCCTTTCAGGCGCGTAGTCAAAATCGGTTCAGAGACGGCTGAAATATCCATAAATATAACAATTTCTAATTTGTGGTGCCCCCACAAATATTCGGTAATTTTGAACCAGCCGTTGAAAAAACAAGATAGCGCCTTAAACGTTTGATTCCAGCCAATGACAAGATTGGCTTTTTGTTTTGTTTTTTGTTTTTTGTTTTTAATTTGAGACTGTTTTTTTTAATATCGTTTTTTTATAATTTTCGTTCTTGCCGTACCGCATCCTGACACACGATGTTGTTATTATTATTATTCTCTCGATATATCCTGGTTCAAACAAACACTCATGAGTTTGGATGACAGTCTCCTCAGGCGCGTAGCCAGGGGGGGCGGTGGGGGCGGTCGCCCCCAAAAAAAAAAAAACGCCGGCCAAAAAAAAAAAAAAAAAAAAGAAAAAAAGGAAGAGGACGAAGGAAGAAAAAGGAGCACGGTACAACGAATTGTCATCTTCTCTAATAATTTAATGAAACGTGAAAGCTTCCGCGCTTCGCGCAGGAGGGGGAAGGAACTGAATTCAGACAATTATTAAGGGTCGAGAACGGTACAACGAATCGTCTTCTTTATCTAACAATTTAATGAAACGTCAAAGCTTCCGCGCTTCGCGCGGGTGGGGGAAACTGAATTTAGACAAGGATTAAGAGTCAACAACGGTATACAACGAATCGTCTTCTTTGTCTAATAATTTAATAAGACGTCAAAGCTTCTGCGCTTCGCGCGGGAGGAAACTGAATTCAGACAAGGATTAAGAGCCGAGAATGGTACATCGAATCGGCTTCTTTCTCTAATAATTTAATGAAACGTCAAAGCTTTCGCGCTTCGCGAGGAGGAGAAACTCCCCTCCTGCATCCACCCACTAGGAGCGCGCTTCGATCGCGCGCTCTGTAAGTGATTCGCACGCTTCGCGTGCTCACTATACCGTCCCCTAAAATAAAATCCTGGCTACGCGCTTGATTCCTTTTATATTTGGTCAATGTGGATAGAATCCCGCCCCCGGTACAGGATATCACGGAGTCATATTTGTTTAAAGAAAAGGTTGGGTAATAATATCCACTGAAAAATCATTGCTCTTCAAATGCTATCATATTCAAATAATGGCAAGATGAACATGTAGTGTTTGGACCATACAGTCATGCCTCCGTGCACTGAATGAATTTCGTATCAATTCAATAATTCCGAAACCTCCAGACCGCGTCTTTCATTGCACGACTGGAACTTAAATTTATCTTCAACGATAAAGTTGAGTTCTGGACATGCACTTCCATAAATTAACTGTGGAAAAAAAATGTGTGGAAGCGATCGGAAAATGTTGATCATGTACGTAGCGCCTAAGTATTGCGAATACTGTGAGGTTTTGGAATCGTCAAAATTCAGGATGACCAGAAATTGGCACAGTCTTGCTAACAGTCACATGCACTGGACACAAAATGTGCATACTAATACTTGACACAGAAGGTTGGAATTCCAACTCCTGCTTGACAACACAAACATGTGGCATGAAAGTGTAGTCCACATACTCATACTTGTCATGATTATATCGAATATGAGGGCATTGGAAGAGCCATCCTTTTTAGGGGACATTTTATATTTGATGCTCTTCACACTAACGTAAAACGAAGGAAAAAGCTCACCAATTATTATTCACCTTTCCAAGAACCCAACCTTCTCTTTCATAATCATGATACCACTTCCGTCATTAGCGTCAAGAAGGGAATCCCCCTCCTGATTTCCCCCGCCCTTTCCATTTAATAGGAATCGATTGATTATGTTTGGTTGACATTTTGCTTCGTATCATATACCGGCAAAATGTTGTATATTCATCTACAAGTTATGTATACAAAACCTGTGCTATACCAAAGTTAATGCAAGCGTAGAATATCGAATGGGTAAATGATATACTATTGATTTCCAAGAGGCAAAGATGTTGAATTAATTTTTTCAATTGCTCTATTAAAATTTAGTTGCAATTTTAAGTTTTCATGAGCACTTATAAAGCAAAGAATCGAGCGTGTATATATATTTTTTGTCTTTATGAAACTTGTACTTACTCTTCCATCGTACAAGACATTGTAATTTCATGTCTCTCATGCATTATTATTGTGGTATAATCTTAATAGTATTCCTTTATTGCAACCAAAAGTTGGGTTTTAAATAAAGATAAAAATACAAAACTGATATATAACATTGGTAGAAATAATTTACACAATGAAACTGAAGAATCTGATGCATAACTACGGGTCAGAAACATTACATAGATTCGGAATCGAGTTGTGATGGTACCTTGTATCGTCTGTTGAGAGCATGATAAGTGTAAGACTGATGAAATAAAAACCTAACGAGGCATGTAATTTAAACAAAAATACATTTATACAAAAAGAAAAATACATTGTGCAATTTGAATCACAACTGGGAATAAAAACCACTATTTCGCTTTAAATAGTATGTTATAAATGTTATGTTATATAATAGTCTTTATATGAAGAGTTTCATTCCAAAAGGAGCTAAATCCACTTTGGGTACTTCTGAGTAAATCGCCTTTTTTATTTCTCCACTTTCCCTTAAAGGTACTATGTCCCATTTGCAGGCCCAAAAAATGAAAAGGTTAAATTCCAACGGCATTTGAAAGACAATACTAATTTAGAACTTCCCTAAAAAAAGGGGCTTGAAAATGTCTTTAAGTGGGAAAATAACGACTATTAGTTGTCGAATCGACTTAGGAGCTATAGAGCCAGTAAGTAATAGTCTGATTTTTCAGACCATTGTACCGAATGGTCGTACGTTTTATGCTGCGCAAAGATTCAATCAGTTTAATTTTGGCCATTACAAGAAGTGGGTTATTGATGTAGACAAATGCTCATGTACCCTTTACAGCTCATTTTATGTATGTTATTACCAAAGATGAAAAAGCCAGTCAGTCACTCAATAGTGTCTGACAGTGAAGTCTAGCAAGTAAACGGGTTTCCTTGCATAATTTGAATATTAGGACACTGCTAACGTTTAAATTTCACAAATAGGGCATACATGACATATTCATAATTCCTGCAAAGTTCTACAGAATTTGATGTTGGCTGCAAAAGGGACATAGTATCTTTAAGTAATGTACCTTGATGTTGTTGTATATGTTAAAGGTGTCACCCTGGACCAATAATATATGATTAGAAAAAATCTACCAGTTATTTCTGATTTTTACTAAATTTTTAGATTTTTATTTTTCGTGGATTTAGCTCCTTTTGGAATGAAACATGATTTTGTACCGAAAATTTTTCATATTTTCTCAATAAAATCACTGAAATTTATTAAAATTAGTAGCAAACCTTTCCTTTTAAATAATAATAGTGAAATCACGACTAAAAATACCTTTTGAAAAGAAAGTAAACATCGTAACCGAGTTTTATTCCAAAAGGAGCTAAATCCGTTTCATTCCAAAAGGAGCTAAATCCATGTTTCATTCCAAAAGGAGCTAAATCCGCAAAATCTAAAAATTTAGTAAAAATCAGAAATAACTGGTAATTTTTTTCCTCTCATATATTATTGGTCCAGGGCGACACCTTTAATATATATAACAACATTGAAGGGACATTGCTAAAGGGAAAGTGGAGAAAAAGGTGATTTACTCATAAGTACCCAAAGTGGATTTAGCTCCTTTTGGAATGAAACATGATATTGTACCTGAAAATTTTCATACTTCCTGGTGAAATTTTAGAATGTGATATAGTGCATTTTGTCCCCATGTAGGAAATCATTATTTTAAGACAAAAAAACTCAATTTTGATAAAATATGGATTTAGCTCCTTTTGGAATCAAGCTCTTCATATTATCATATACATGTATTATAATATTACAATACATCATATAACAAATTGTTATATGATTCATATTATATTATATGATATGATATTATATTATATTATATATTATATTATATTATATTATATTGTATCATATTATATTATATCATATTGTATTATATAATATTATATAAATATCATATCATATTACATTATCATATATTAACAATGTTATTGTAGATATCATATGTATATCAGCATCATTATCATTATTGTACATTTTGTAAAGAGAATGGTTCGGGAATCGCAATTAACAATTATAATAATCAATCAAAATTCTCTCCAAATGTATCCATTTTTAAAATCAAATTTGTCAATATACTCACTTACCTTACCTCTCACTTGTGTAACATTTCCTGATATAATTGCTTAATTTTCTGGAATTTATACGAGCAAACTATAAGTGCTGCTTGGTCCAAATTATTAAACAGTTTAAAGCATCGTTTCGTTTTTCTATAAAACCAAACATGTATTAAAGACAATTGTATTCTGCACAGTGTTAACTTGGGTATCCAATAACCAAAAGTGGTTACAGTGCTTCCTCAAACAGAACACATACGAATGATAATCATTACATGACTGTATGGCCAAAATACTCGGTATCCGATAGTTAATAATTCAGTTTAAAGGTAAAGACCAGTTTTGGAAACGCCCCTCTCTCAAAAAATGAAATGGAAGCTCTCATTACCAATCATGTGATAGAATATGTTTTGACTAATACGTGATGATACAAATTTTGCCGGGAAACCGCCTACTAATTGATATATTTGGTAAATTATTATAAATAGATATCGCGCACGTGGTCGCGTAGTCCCATATACATCTTTCTGTGTACAGTGCTTGTAACTTTACCAAGACTGGGCCAAATTTCTTATCATTTTGATGATTCCAGAACCTTGCAGTACACACCAATACTTATATGCTAGATGATCAACCTTTTCTGATCGATTCCACAACGTTTCTTTCACAATGCAATCGCATGACCAGAACTGATCTTTATCTTTAAGCATGAATAGTTGAACTGTTTTATTTAGTCGTTTTGACTACAGCATTATTCCAATCTCAAATTCAAATCTCTCTCTCTCTGTTTCTGTCTCAATCCACCCATCCATATCTCTCTCTCTCTCTCTGTCTCCGAACCTTTTGATCATTCTTTCTTAATTAATTTGAATTCCAAAACACTACCAAATAGATTACACACTTAGATAGAAATCAGATGCTTTAGATAATTGCACAAGTTCCCCGAGACAAGAAAGCTCATAAAAATATGATTGCTATTAAAAGACATGTTTATGGCAACAAACGAGTGTAATGTCTAAACAATCATGAACATGCCTTCTCCACCGCTGATGATCCAATGACCTAACCACAGTCAACTCAATAAACTATAGAAATCATTTTCTCGTCTTTCATACCATCAATCCACCCCCCCCCCCCTGTCTCTCAAGATCAATTTTGTGTTTTATACCAGTCTCCAGAACTTAATTTTAATCGGGTTTAATTTTAATCGCATTTCGTTGACTAGAAATATAACTTATTCACGTGAAGTCTGAAGCTATGGTTCTTTATTGCCCCGAGATATCTCACATCGTATGGACAGAAAATGTCATCTCAATTCCGCTGTCGAACGTTGAGGGGCCCGTATAAACATAACCTTTGTCACACCCTCTCACCTGACAGCGTATGGGCAGCAAAATTGTCCCAATCCGACTCCCATTGGATCCGCCTTTGAGAGGATGGGAGGAGGGGCGAGAGTGGGAGGAAAATTATGAAGTGGACACTCCTGAGATTTTGCAGAAACTGGAAAGAATGATGTCGGCTATATATGAGCGTGGTAATGATAATGCAGTGGCGGATCCAGGGGGTGGGGGGGTAAAAAAACAGGTAAAAACACCCTTTGTTGAAAAAAGAAGATGGGCCCCCTCCTGGCGCCCAAGGGGTCAGTGGAAAAAAATCACCCTTCCGTAGGAAAAAATTTTCGGGTGCCAAAAAAAAAAAATTGTGCTCACTACCCCTGGCGCCCAAGGGGGGGTGGCGGTGGGAAAAAATTACCCTTTTTTCGGGTGCCAACATTTTTTTTTGGCTCACTACGAATAAGAGAGAAAAGAAGATTGACGAAGAGAGTTTAACATACACGATGGAACCAGGCGCGGATCCAGGATTTCTTAAGGAGGGGGGGCCAAATTTGAAATTATGCGAGCCAAATATTGGTACGTAACGGTGACCAGCAGTGGCGTAATGAGCAAAAACATTTTTTGGGGGGCAGAAAAAAATCTGCATCACCCCACTCTTACATGCAGGCCCCGCTGAACGTTTTTCAAAGTGGTTGGGGGAGGCTAAAGTATTTACGATCAGGTAGAGCGTAGCGTAAACTGGCGTGGGGTCTAAGGGCAAAGTCTCAGCGGGGTTCAAGGGGGGAGCCCCCGGAAGCCCATGGGGTATGGGCATTTATTACGGTCAGATGAGCATAATTATTTCGATACCTTATTCATGACACTGGTAGGTCACTAATTGGCGTGGGGTCCAGGGGGCGGAGCTCCCGTAAGCTCAGGGGTTTTAGGCATTAAATTAACGTGAGATGAGCATCTAGGGGCACGCCTTAGGGCCCTAGGTGGGGTCCAGGGGGGCAGAGCCCCCGAAACTCAGGGGTTTTAGGCATTTAATTACGGTCAGATGAACATATTTTGATACCTTATTTGTGACACTGGCATGACACTAATTGGCGTGGGGTCCAGGGGGCGGAGCCCCGAAGCTCAGGGGTTTTAGGCATTAAATTAACGTGAGATGAGCATCCAGGGGTCCGCCTTAGGGCCCTAGGTAGGGTCCAGGGAGCAGAGCCACCGGAAGTTCAGGGGTTTTAGGCATTTAATTACGGTCAGATGAGCATATTTTAAAAACCTTATTTGTGACACTGGCAGGTCACTATTCTTTCTTTCTTTCTCTCTTTCTTCCTATTTTCACAAAAAGTAGGGGGAGGGGAGCTCTAGGCCCCCGAGCCCCGCCGTTCCACGGGCCTTGACATGTAGGCCTCTACATAAGCACATTTCTTGCCTGACTGTAAATTTAGAATTTGTCACTTTCCAACAATAAAAGCATAAAAAAGTATAATTTACTAAAAAGTAAGGACAAATCTCGGAAAATTATGTCATTTCAGCAACATTTGTAAATCACCGGTATCGAATTAGAAATAAACCAGGTTTGAATTTTATTTGGGGGCAAGCCCCACCCCCCCCCCAAGCCCCCGTCAGTACGCTAGTGGGCCCCCGATCTACACCTTGTTGGCGGGAATTTTCTTCTTCTTCTTTTCCTTCCCTTCCTTCTCTCTCTTTTAGGTTTGCTGGGGGGCAAGGGCCTTTCGGCCGATCCACACGTTGTTGGCGGGATTAATCGCAACTGATCTCCCCTTCTTTTCACCCTTTTCTTTTCTTCTTCCTCTTTTTTGTTCCCTTTTAGCTCTCCTCTTTCCCTTTTTCTTCCTTCTCTCTTTTTTTTTGGAGGGGGCGGGGGGAGGCAAGGGCTTTTTGGCCACCCCTCGATTCACAACTTGTTGGCGAGAATATTGCAACTGATATCCCCCTTCTTTTCCTTTCTTACTCTCTTTTTTTCTTTTCCTTTCTTACTCTTTTTTTTCTTTCCCTTTATCTCCTCTTTTCCTTTTTGTTTTCTTTTCCTTTCCTTCCTCCTCTCTTATTTGTTTGATGGGGGAGGGGGAGGAAAAAGCCTGGGAGGCAAGGCCCCCAATTTCCTTCTTTTACCCCCTTTTCTTTTCTTCTTCCTCTTCTTTCTTTCCCTTTCTCTCCTCTTTCCTTCTCTCTCTCTGTCTTTTTTTTTTTGCTGGGGGGCAAGGCCCTGGCCCCTGGATCCGCGCCTGGATGGAACGGAGAAACAAAGAGAGGTTATCGAAGAGAATAAAATGGTATGCTTGGATGAATCTTAATCGACCCGGGGAATCCCACGTTTTATTGAAATAATAATAATATTGGAGGGGGTGGCTGGAATAAGCTGGCTTTAAATCACGAGGGTGTACGCATAATCAAAAACATCACGTGACTATGTACATGTCTCATAGAAAGAGAGAGAGAGAGAGAGAGAGAGTAGAATGGGGAGGGGAGGGTAGGTCGGAGAGACAGAGAGACAAGAGATAAATAAAACGCGGGGAATTCCACACTGTATATTCATAGCTCGAACATCTCCGGTGCACCTTGAAAGGGTTGTGTCATTGAGATAAATTATTCGGGCATCTGGCCCGAACGACAGGGCGCCATTTTGTTGTTATTACTATCGTCTTACTGACTTTACGGTGTTAAAGCTTGAAATAAAAAGTATAATCATGGAATAAGAATATAAATTATGATTATAACAATAATAATGATGATGATATTAGTATTTTCATCATTATTACTGTAGTATTAATAATATTATCATCATCATCATCATTATTATAATGAATTTTATATTTCATTTTTATGACTATCACCATTCTTGCCGATATCTGTAAAATGTTATATCAATTTATTTAATGTTACTTTGCGTGAAGTTTCATAATGTGATTATTACATTTTGTGTATTAAATTCAAAGATAAATGCATTTGTATATAATATATATATTTTGTCGAATGCGTTTTCTAGCATTTCTTAAAAACCGAAATGTATAAAAAAAAATCTTTTTAGATTACAAAGACGTAACATCTGCATATGGGCATACGTCTCGTTGTCATAAATAGAAATATCTAGTGAAATATGTTTCTCGAAAACGTGACATTTGTAACGGTAGCATTGTTACTATGGCAAGTGCATCTGCGAAACGATTTTAGAACATAAAGATTATCAAAAAGAAACGATTTTCTATTCCGATACAAAACGAATTGCATTGTTTAATGTGGTTTAATATTGTTATGCACAGTGCAATCGGAGTTTTGCTCCATAAAGTTAGAAAGCAACTTTAACAAGATTTTTAAGAACAATTTTTGTAATAAAAGTGAATATAATTTCAACGGTCGCGGATTCATCATCTCAATTACAACGTAAAAAATTTGCTTTCTGCAAAACAGAAACAAACAAATACATTTATGAAAACGTGATATTTTGCTTCCTTGTTAAAGCTACTTGTAAAGCCACGCTTAAGGACGCACCGGATGGCACTTCAGCATTTTCACTAACAATTTTCAGATGCTGAAAACGATTTTTTCTTTTTTTTTTAATAATTTTTTTAAAATAAATAATAAAACGAATATAATGTTGTTTTTAAATCTATTTTTGAATTGTTATTCTACAGTAATTAATACTAGAAAACACATGAAACAATACACTTCCGGGAAAAACAAAGTGTATGCATATTTTGTTTAAAATTGGAACGAAATTTAGATGACACCCCTGAAGATTCAAAGATGCAAACACACTATACATGTATTATGATATTTGGTTTTATCCCTGATAGTGGATTGAGATATTTCCAATACAATGTTGTAAATAATATTTTATTTTTAAACAAGTAACTGTTCAAGATGAAACTAGTAAATGACGAATAATGTTCGTTTTGTGAAACAGAGTTAACAAAAATTGTGCACTCTTTGTGAATGTGAATTTATTTTAAAATGATTTGGAATGAGAAAGCACAATATATACACTGTATTTGGTGTAATGTAGAAAAGTTGTTCAATATTATGAGGATAAAATATATATTTATGATTTTTCTGGCACGTACAGAAAATTTGTTATAAAGTGGCACGGTCACTTAAATTGATATTTGTATCAGTGGAGAAAAAAACTCACCATGTAACCAAGTGAGTCAAACATATGTAACTTTATGTTGTTTCTTTGTTAATTTGACTTTATCTAATAAAATACATAATAATAGGCCTACCCCCTCTTTATACCCATTTGATATCTCACATCGTACAAACATGACTTAGTGCATTTAAATTGCTTTAACCGCACTTATTAGAGTTTCAAACCATTTACACGTCAGACCGCACGATTGCCAATGCAACATATACATTTAACAAAGACAATTCAATAATTGCGGTTTCCAATGGCATTGTGCGGGGATTGGCTAATTTCTTGCGAAATTCCCCGTACCTTATCAATAAGAAACCGTCTTGTGTGAAAATCCCAGTATCTGTTTCCAATTCTAAATGTTGCAACAAAATATCAGATTCATGTCAAAGACAGCTGCTCCTTTTAAAATTACTTTTATGTCAATCATGTTGTCTGTCTTAGGGGCGGATCCGGTCCAAGACTTTGTAAAGGGGCGGGGGCACATTCTTGAAATTTTCTGACAAGAGGGGGGAAAATTATCAGATTTTCTAATTGATCGCATTTGGTTATAGGGCCTCAAAATGTGGAAGGGGCATGACAAAGGACACTTGAATGAGGCATATGCCTGCATTTGGTTTTAAAAGAGAGGGGGAATGGCCCCTTATGCCTTACATCCTCCACTGCCTATCCGATAAATAGTGGGTAGCTTTACAATCTTCTCTGGTGGAGATAACGTGGTTTATAAATAAAAAGATCGTTTAGATTCTATCCTCTTTCACTTTCATCAGGGATATCAATTGCACACGCCCACGAACCATACGACCTGGTATTAATTTCCATGGAAGGACATAATTTGAAGATAAAAATATCATGCAAACCAGTTCATCTATAATTGTATAACAAATAATACAGAACGTTTTCTGTTTAAAACCAAAAGAGAAGTACATGACATATGATTTGAATTGCATTACGGGAGCCCTCGATATCATGATCCCAACTTTCACATTTTAATACATTTCTTGTTCTTTAATTCGATTTGTCTCAAAACGTTACTTCTAAAATTGATTCCTCATTCATCTGCTTCCACACAAGTCAACTTTATCAAGTAATACAATACTTGTTTTTTTATAAAGTATTTTGGTATTTTTTATTTCTAAATTTATCTATGTAAATATTTTTACGATTTGGAAACATGCCACGATGGAAATATCAATAAATCCATTTAAATTTATTGATTTGAATAATATGATTTAAAGTCATGACGACAAGCTATAAAGTTGAACCTGCAAGAAAAATAATTAATCAAAGCCAACTGTTTTGTAAACCATAATTATAATTTGCTGAGTCAACAAATGAGAGATTTATTTAAAAAAAATCTTATTCTATTCTATTCTAGTATTCTATATTATTCTATTCTTGCAAATCCTAGTGGAATGTTTAAATGATCTACACAAGTAAATATAATCCAACTCCGATATATACTTATATCTGAAGTGGACCTGGCCTGTATTGGACTTTGAAATGTAGTCAGATATGACCAAATAAAATTTAACCCTGTGGATACATACGAGTTTACTAACGTGTGTTTGGTTTCCTATGAAATGGGGGGGGAAATTATACAAAGTGACATAAAAATAAGTTAGAAAGAAAGTGTGAGGGTATTTAGACCACGCGTCGTACAAGCCGGAGCCCAACAAGATTATTGAATGCAGGTGAAATTACTCATTAGTTTTACATAAATTAACATTTATTCATTAGACATATAATACATAATCACATGAACATAGATGAATATAAATAAGAATTGAACAAAGAAAAAAGTTTTAAAAAGTTAAAAGGGATGCATTGGCATTGCACGGTGGGGTCAGATAACAAAAGTGTTTACCTTAACGATTTAAAAATGAATTTTTAAATTCTCTTACCCTCATCTGCGCTGGCGTCAAATCACAATTTAAGAGAACCATCATGAAAATTAAAACTAGAAACAGCATTATTTGATGACGACACAGTTGGAAAAAGAGACCTGGCTTGTATGAGGTTGTCTAAAACACCGATGTTCAGATTATATGGTAGCGAACTCAACGAACTACACAACAACCAACTTGCATAAGTCAAAATGACGACCTAAAGCTGGGCTGAAATGATTGGAAATGGTGATGTCTTCTGGCGAGGCACTTCCGAATTTCGATAGTTTTATGGGATTGGAAAAACCCACTTTTATTTGAATACTAAAAGCTGTGAGGTATCTGTTTACAACAGTAAGTTATCCAGGGTAAGAATGTGTGCACTAATGCGCATACATTATGACATGACCATCTCGGCGCTATTTTTAGACACACGGGTTTTCCCAGCGATTTGCATAAGTACTATGTCTGGGGAATTTCCATCGTCAAATCTCAATTAAGTATATATATAATTGCAATTATTAATGCTATTTCGTGTGTTTAGATCTATCTATTTAATAAAAAGGTTTCATGTATACGCAATAATAATGCCAAAAAATCAAGAGATGGAAAAATGTATGTGCGTTCGTCTAGTGACGTAACACTTATGAAATCTCTCTCTCTCTCCCTCTCTCTCCCACTCTCTCTCTTTCTCTCTCTCTCTCTCCCTCTCCTCTCACCCTCTCTCTCTCTCTCTCTCTCTCTCTCTCTCTCTCTCTCTCTATCTGGTCACTTACCTAATATGAAGTACACAGTTATTCCATAATGCGCCATAAAATGACTAGAATCATTTAAAGCTGGATTTTGGTGATAATATATTTGCTGCCATCTAGGGGTATAAAATAAATTGAATGCAAGGGAATCTGTTTCACTGTGGGTGGGTGTGTGTGTGGGTGTGTGTGTGTGTGTGTGTGTGTGTGTGTGTGTGTTGCGTGCGCGTGTGTATTTTAGCACTGGGCTATTGTGGCTATTGTAGCCTCGTTTAAATGATTTTTTGTTGGTAAATAGATTGTTTCTGTTTGTCTGTACTGTCGCTCCAATTTCGGTAATTCTGAGGGGGCTAGGAACAGTGTGTGTATTATGTGCAGTGGCGGATCCAGGGGGGGCCCGGGGGGCCCGGGCCCTCCTACAAAAAAACAGGTAAAAACACCCTTTTTTGAAAAAAGAAGTTGGGCCCCTCCTGGCGCCCAAGGGGTGGCGGTGAAAAAAATTACCCTTCCGTAGGGAAAAATTTTTCGGGTGCCAAAAAAAAATTTGTGCTCACTACCCTGGCGCCCAAGGGGTGGTGGTGGAAAAAAAATTACCCTTCTTTTTTTTTCGGTTGCCAAATTATTTTTTTGTGCTCACTACCCCACTGAGCGAAAAATCGACCGGCACGATTTTCAAATTTTCGCACGAAGTGGGCCCCTTTTTAGGCCCCTTCCCTTGCTGCCTGCTGGATCCGCCCCTGATTATGTGTGGAAGTATGGTCGGATGCATGGTGTGTGTGTCGCATGGTGGGGAGGGAGGGGGTTAGTAGTGTGTTTGGTTGGATGGGGTTATTTGTTTTATGTTACAACTGATTTCATTTTTGTTTTCATCAATCGTACAATCTATGTTATGAAAATGTTTTGAAATCATGTTAAGAAAAAACAATTGTATTTTATTTCTAAGATTGATTTGTATTGTTTGGAATCAATTAAAAAAACTATTGGAAAAAAAGTATGTGGGTCAGAGAGGGAGAGGGAGAGAAGGGGAGGAGAGAGAGAGAGGGGGGAAGACAGATCGAGATACGAGACAATGACCGTCAGTATCAGCATCACCATTGTCATTATCATCATCATCATCATCATCATCATCATCATCATATCGCCTTTGTGACTTTTGTGTTCATATGGCTATATAATATATTTACAGTTCGTATACAAAAAAGTGTACCTAACTTTGATAGCTTCTAATTAAAAAGTTATAACCTATGTGAACTTGAATATCTTTTATTGTAAGCAGAACCAATATCCTGTCTAATGATACCATTTTCATAATGGTGCTACCAAGGATGACTGAATAGCAGGCTTTTCAAAAAGTATTGTCAAAATCCTCTTGTACCAAATTTCTGCTGAAGCAATGCACGTGGGTCAAAAGCCGTTGTATGTGTTATCTCATTCCAAAAACAATTGCTCATTTATTTATATTGACTATTAAGCAGTTGGTAAAAAGGTGATAATATCAAGGAAATGCTTATTACAAGCAAAATTTATGATATTCTCTTCGTTATGATGATTACAATCTTGACTTCATTTACATCCCTTGTTTAAGGTAACCTTCTCAAGTTCTCATTGAGTGATACAAAATGGATAAAGTTTATTTGGGATGTTATCTTTTTTTATGAAAGTCTGCTGTCAAATTCTTTGATATTTATCATTATATGTGGGGTTTTTTTTGCATTTGGATTGAGTAACCTTTGAGTTTTCATTCGCTATTCGAGATAAACACCTTATGCTCGGCCAGCTTACGCGTGTGAAATGGCGCATTGGACAAATGAGCAGAAAGAACTTCTCATCATATCATGAGACAAGAATTTAGTACGCTGTTTAAAATAGTTCAAGGTTTCCTGTGGATTGAAAAAAGGTTCTGTGAAAGCCTTGAAACATTGCATCATTTTAAACAATGAAGCACTGAAGCACGAGGCATAATTTAAAGATAAAGTTGAGTTCTGGTCATGCGATTGCATTGTGATAGAAACGGTGTGGAATCGATCAGAAAAGGTTGATCATCTAGCATATAAGTATTGGTGTGTACTGCAAGGTTATGGAATCATCAAAATGATAAGAAATTTGGCCCAGTCTGGGTAAAGTTACAAGCAATGTACAAAGAAAGATGTATATGGGACTACACGAACATGTGGCATAAAAATCCGTCCAGATTTTTATGCTGTTACATGCCATATTTAGAATATTAAGGCAT